>CM071865.1:41696962-41709713 GCA_036759665.1 Gynandropsis gynandra | reverse complement strand
AAAGGGTTGGAAAGTCCCCTAATATCCTCTAATGTATAACCTATGGCATCCCTATACTTCCTAAGAGCTTCTAGCAATCGTGCTTTTTGGGATTCGTCTAGGTTATCATTCACTATCACTGGATAAGTAGATTCAAGTCCAAGAAATTTGTACCTCAACCCTTGTGGTAAGGGCTTCAACTCCACTTTTGGGGCTTTGTCAACACTCCAGTCAGGTATTGGACGCTTGGCTTGGCTATTAGGCATATCAGAAGTGGTCGAACTAGCGTTGTAAGCCGCTTAAGGCGCGCAGGAATCTGTCTGGCATGCGCAGAGGTTTGTGCACTGGTTTATGGCGTTTTCTTGTCTTAAATCCGTCCCCATTTGATCTGTGCTTATGTGTTTATGAGTTGAGAAGTCTCCTTGATAAGGATTGTCCAAAATTCCATCTTTTTCTTGGGTACGACCTGCTGTGCTCGGATCGCACTGAAATCTGCTCGGGGTTCGTCTAGCTCGGTGTTCGGGATCTCTTTCATCTTTCCTTCGTCCAGCAGATTTGTGTAATGTTTCACTTCGTTAGGGTCATTATAAAATCCCTTTCCAGCTGCTAAAAGGGCCATCTCCAGAGAATCCATATTCCCAAACTCTTCGATAACTTCCTCGGCTAGTTTCTCTAAAACGTCTATGTAGAATACCGAGTCTACCATACAAGGCTGTTTAAGGGTGTCGTTCAAATTAAACTCCACTTCTTCATCTCCAAACTTCAACGTGAGTCTACCTTCTGCACAATGTATGATCGTCTTAGCCGTATTAAGAAACGGCCTACCGAGGATGATTGGGATCTTCTTGTCCTCCTCCATATCCAAGACGACGAAGTCAAGCGGGACGAAGAACTTCTCCACTTGCAAAGGCACGTCTTCCAGCATGCCCTCGAGTATTCTAACGCTTCGATCAGCCATGGTGAGCGCCATTCGTGTAGGTCTAAGATCCATCCTATCCCTAAGATCCAATTTTTCGTATAATGACAATGGTATCACGCTTACGCTTGCTCCGACATCGATTAGTGCATTGTTAATTTCATAATATCCTATTTTACAAGGGATCATGAATATACCTAGACTGGGCATTGGCTGTAGCATCGAGTTAGTCACCATGACGGTTTCCGTCTCCACATCTCGCTTGTTTGCAAGTACGTCTTTGAAGAACCTTGCGTATGAAGGCATCTTCTTCAACGCTTCGTGGAATGGAATAGTGATGTGCATCTTTTTCAACATCTCAGCAAACTTTTCAAATTGAGCATCCTCGTTCTTTTTGCGTTGGCGTTGAGGGAATGGCAAAGGAGGAGGCCTCGGTTCGGGTTTGACGTATTTAGGCTCCTCTTCCTCCTCTTTGTGCTCTTTTACGTTGCTGCCCTCTCTCGCTACTGTCCTAGATGATTCTCCCTTTTCAAACATTGAATGAGTGGGCTGATCCAATGTCTTACCACTTCATCTCAGCTAAACCGGCATATAGAGCGTGTGTGTCATTCACATTTGCTACCCTTGCTAGAGCGTTGCGATTATACTCTCCAGCGGCGTTGCTGCCTACGTCAGCCATACGATCGATTAGGTCCTCGATCTGTGGGAATGTTAGGTTACTCAAGGAACCTCCAGCGGCGGTTATGATCAGAATCCTCGTGTTATCCATGAGTCCTTATAGAAAATTATGTATCAGATAACCCTGATCCATGTCGTGATGTGGGCAAAGGCGTTGATAGCCTTTGAATCATTCCCACACTTCGTATAGACTCTCAGCTGCCCCTTGAACGAACGTGTTGATCTGATTCTTGGCAAGCTGAGCTTTACTCTTAGGGAAGAATCGCATCATGAACTTCTCCTCTAGCTGTCCCCATGATCCAATAGAATTCGCCGGTTGAGAATACAACTAGTCTTGTGTTTTATCCTTCACTGAGAATGGGAAGGCAGCTAGCATGACGTCCTCGTCCGAGATTCCATCTCCGGTTTTGATTGTTCTGCAGAGCATCTTGAAATCAGTAAGATGCTGGTTCGGATCCTCGGCGGGTCTCCCTCTGAACGTTGCGTTACCGAGCATCTGGATGAATGTCGGTTGTAGTTCAACGCGAGCGTCTCTCCTAGTAATGCATGACAAGAGTTGTGTATGCTTAGGAACCGTGTATGATCCATAACTCATCGCCGGTTGCACTTGTGGCACGTTTGGTTGCATCTGTGGCGTGTTCAAGTCTCGACGTTCTGCCATTAACTCTTCTTCGCTCTTGTCTACAATCTTTGGTTTGATTACTATATCGGTTTGAGGGTCTAGGTGCACTTGTGTGTTATCGACCGGTTGGCTTGCACTAGCTCTCGTTTGTTTCCTTAATTCTCTGAGCATTCTATCGATATCTGGGTCGTAAACTAGATCAGCACTTCCGGTACCTCTCGTGCACAAGTGAGCCGCACGAGATAAAGAAACAAAACACAAAAGTCGTGTGAGTTCCAAGAAGTAAACGAATTTGACTCAACATAAAGAAAGAAAAAATACGAAAAAGCGAATAAGACTCCGGAAAGGACTATGTCCTAATCCAAAAGTATCCTAACTCTTAAGCCGTAATCAATTCTCCGGCAACGGCGCCAAAAATTTGATGTGGTTAATCTCAAGTAATAATTTACCTAGACTAACGCTTCCGCAAGAATACGGATCGTATAGTACCAGGGTCGAACACAAGGAATCGATGCAACTCTAAAGCTAGTAAACTATTGAATGAGACGTGTGAAATCGATAAGTGATGTGAATGTGAATGAAACTAAACTAAACTAATTAACAGGATCAACTCAATGACTAAACACCAAAGGTTTTTAGAGATGCACGATGATGCAACGAAGTTCTAACACGAACATTGGTCTTAGATATTATCACGAGTTCAGGGAATTCAAGCTCTAATATAGGAACTGACTGGCGTAGACTTGTCCACTACCTAGCGTGCGTACTACCAATCTCCCAATTGTGTAATCTCACCCACTAGACGCATTAAGACTGCTATCCTAATCCCTAGATTCAATCGATTAACCTGGCGTAGATTCTAAACCGATTAAATCCTAAATCATGGCTAAGTTTCAAAGTCTAATCCCATGGCGTAGGTTCATTAAACTTCTATGATCATTATTCGAGTGGCATACAAGAACGAAAGCATTAAAAACAACCAATCAATCTGAAAACGATCAAATACCAAAATCATTCATTCAAGTTGCGTTCAAGAACAAAAGCATTAAGAATCACCAAGCATTAAAAACAAGACTTCGTTACATATCGGCCAAGCTCTCTAACCCGTGGCGATGGACCTACTCGGGCATGAGCTTATAAAACAAAACACAAAAGATAACTATATTCGACATGGATAAAGAATGAGATCCCTCCCTATTCTATTACCGACGTCTTCAATAGCTCCTCCACGCTCCGGCTTCCTCGCTTCGTCCTTCGCCCTTGCGTGTGCGTTCTGCTCTCCTTCTCCTTCTCTACGTATGCTCTCTTTTCTCTCTTGGATTCTGTCTGAATTCGTTTCTCCAGCTCTCCCTTGTTCGTTCCAGCACTCCACCCCTCTTTTCTTGCCTTTTCTTGATTTTTCCACTACTTGATTAAGTTGGCAACGTTTCCATTACTTTCTCCAGCGAAATATCACTTATTCCTCTTCTCTAAATGTGTTTTCCTTATTGTATAAGTCCCCAACAAACTCCCATTTGTTTTAAGTCAAATTAACTTATTTGGACTTGTAGGTAACGGACGCGACCCGCGCGGGCAATGTAAGTGACCCGCTCGGGTACGGCGCGGAAGATCGCGCAAGAACACGATGGAAAAGAGGCAGCCCGCTCAGGCTGAGCTGCTGCCCGCTCGGGCTGACTTGCTGCCCGCTCGGGCTGAGGCCCCGGGCGTGGTATTTCTTGCCCGACTCGTGCACAATTCGCTGGACAAAATCGCCGTAACAAATGTCCGCTCGGGCTAGGGAATTACCCACACGGGTAGTGGCTATTCCTTACCGATTCTCGTCTCGTTTGTCCCGTGATGATCCCCGATGTTTGTACTTTGTCTTGGCACGTCCTTTAGCTCCAAAATGACTGAAAACGAGATGATCATGATGCTTAATGCTTGGTAAAACCCAAATGAATGATGAAACTAACTATGAAAATAGATTAAAATACTAGAATAAAATAGAAGTTATCAATTCTCTACATGTAATATATCGATAGAGTGTTTTAAAGAAGATTACGAGGTAGTACAGATGCTGCACAAGAGTTTGTCGGAAGAAATGAGGGAAATGTGGCATTTTCGGGAAAAAAAAATGGATGGAAGATGATGAGAGGAAAAAATGGATTGGAAAAAAGGAAATGGCTGGAATTCGAAAAGATATGACATCAAATCAACATTAGATGGAATTCGAAAAGACATGACCACACGGTCACATGGGTCGCAGGGGTTAAAGGGTCGTAGGGTCAAGGGTCGAACGGGTAAAAGGTTCGCAAATGACAAATGGTGCGACCCTTGTACCTGTGCGACCATTGGACCCCTGTGATCCTCTATGCTTTATTATTAAATAATTATTTACAAATAATATGAATAATTTTTAAAAAAAAATAACAATGTACAATGTTGAATTATTCATTCCCAAAATTATTTACAAAAGTTAAAAAAGAACAATGTAGCAAATTACATCTTCCATAATCAAAGAGTAAACATTTTTTAGACCCTTGGACCGTGCGACCGTTGTCCCTCTCCGAGCCTTGTCTCCCTTCGACCCTTGGACCTCTGCGACCACTTGGACCTCTGCGACCTTTATCTCCCTTCGACCCTTGTCTCCCTTCACCCTTGTACCTCTGCACCCGTTGTCCCCTGCGACCCTTGGACCCTCTAAGACCCTTATTACAATAATAGTAAATCCACAAAAATATTGATACTAACAATAATACATTCGATTGAATAATAGTAAAAAAATCAACCAAATACAAACATGAATGTTGTTGTTCAAATGAGGTTCAAAGCAATCAAAATACAAACGGAATTCAATCTATGTTGATTATAGGTTTTGATAGAGGGGTAAACAGTAGACAAGCTACATCATCAAGAACGGCGTGCAGCTCGACTTCGAGGGTATAACCCACGTTAAAGCCATTTTCGTGACAAAACTTTGTCCAACCCCTGGTGATGCTAGTGCCACCGTGTTTCACAGGTCTTAAATGTGCCTCCCAAATCCGTATGTAATTGGTTATCATATCAATCTTACTTCGTCTACCGCCAATACCACTCGACCTCACAAACTCTATTAGAAGTGTCTGCGATAACTGAATAAATTTACAACGACGCCAAATTAATGCATATACGGCCAGATTTGATGAATCGAATAAATCAGTTTGAGTTCACTTACCAATGCATCTACGGTCAGATTTGAACGCGTGACTGGTACCGTGAAAATCCTCTGGCCAGAAGAAGATGACCCTACTTCTACGGATGATGATGATGATATAGATGATGCATATTGTAGATTACACATATCATCTCCGAGACCAGTGACGTGAAAGACCATGTCACCTTCGTGACGGAAAACTAAGAAATCCCGAATACGAAAATCATGGTCCTTGGAGAAATCTTTCCATCCATCAGTGAATCTTAAGCCATCCAACTTGACTTCCCATGTTTTGTTAGACACATCTGATTTAAGCGTTGTCATGTTGTCGTCCCTCGTTTTCCCATAAATATGCTCATCGAAGAATTTCGTCGGAATGTACTGTAACAAAAATCGAAGAAAAAGTCAAATCTTTACATTCTCTAAATTAACATACCGAATGAGAGAGATGAAGGATATTACAAGGTAGTTCTCCAGAAAGGTCGGAAGAATGATTTGGACGAAAGTAGGGAAATGTTGCATTTTCGACAAAAACTGGATGGAAGATGATGAGTTAGAGAGAGTGTGTGTGTGTTGTTATTCTAAAAAAGGAAACAGTTGGAATATGAAAAGACATGACCCTGACATCGAATCGCCGTCAGATGGAATTCGATATGTTTTTTCAAATTTTGGTGAAAAGTTCGGCAGGAATTTTGGTTCGCATGAGGGTCGCATGGGTCGCTTGGTCGCATATATTGATCAATAGATGCGAATTCAACAAAGTACAGGTTTAAGATGATAAAATGACAAAAAAACCAATCAAAACAATATATCTACGACGTCAATCAACAGTTAAAATAGATTATGACCCATGTGTACCTAGTTGAGTTGTGTATAACCAATGTTTGTGTTTCAAAAGTTATAGTAGTTTTTGAAGAACTCGTCGAATGATTAAACAATACATTTAGCATTTTGTTCAAATGTCGATATTATTTATATTATTATCTATATTGATTCTAAATTAGATATATACAACTCAAAAATATTGATAATGTTATATTGATCATGGCATGGGTCGCATAGTCGAATATATGGATCAATAGATGCGAAATCGATGAATTTACTAGTTTATAATGATAAAATGACAAAAAAAACCAATCAAAACAATATATCTACGACGTCAATCAACAGTTAAAATAGATTATGACCCATGTGTACCTAGTTGAGTTGTGTATAACCAATGTCTGTGTTTCAAAAGTGATAGTAGTTTTTGAAGAACTCGTCGAATGATTAAACAATACATTTAGCATTTTGTTCAAATGTCGATATTATTTATATTATTATCTATATTGATTCTAAATTAGATATATACAACTCAAAAATATTGATAATGTTATATTGATCATGGCATGGGTCGCATAGTCGAATATATGGATCAATAGATGCGAAATCAATGAATTTACTAGTTTATAATGATAAAATGACAAAAACCAATCAAAACAATATATTTACAATGTCAAACTAATTAATGCCAATTGAGGGTCGCATGGGTCGCTTGGTCGCATATATTGATGAATAGATGCAAACTCGACGAATTTACGGGTTTATGATGATAAAATGACAAAAAAACAATACATTTACAATGTCAAACTAATTAATGCCAATTGAGGGTCGCATGGGTCGCTTGGTCGCATATATTGATCAATAGGTGTGAACTCGATGAATTTACGGGTTTATGATGATAAAATGACAAAAACCAATCAAAACAATACATCTACAACGTCAAACTAATTAATGCTAGTTGAGGGTCGCATGGGTCGCTTGGTCGCATATATGGATCAATAGATGCGAAATAGACGAATTAACGGGTTTATGATGATAAAATGACAAAAACCAATCAAAACAATACAGCTACAACGTCAATCAACGGTTAAAACGGATTATGAACCATGTATACCTAGTTGAGTTGTGTATAACCAATGCATGTGTTTCAAATGTGATTGTGTGTTTAAGAACTCGTCGGATGATTAAACAATACATTTAACATTTTGTTCAAAAGTCGATATTATTAATATTATTATCTATATTGATTCTAAATTAGACATATCCAACTCAAATATATTGATAATGGCATGGATCGCTTGGTCGCATATATGGATCAATAGATGCGAAATCGACGAATTTACTAGTTTATAATGATAAAATGACAAAAACAAATCAAAACAATACATTTACAATGTCAAACTAATTAATGCCAAATGAGGGTCGCATGGGTCACTTTGTCGCAGTTCGTCTCCGTTTTCTAGTATTCTGCATTCTTCTTGTTTGGTATTTCAGTCTAGAGTTATCTCATGTCATGTACTTTGTCTTCCAATCACATTTCAAGAGTGACCCAACATCGTCACCTAAGTCACCCTCGCAACTCGTCAGTGACTGCATATAGACTGAGTCCGCCGATTACCAAGACCTTGAATAACAAAGGTAAAAAGGTAAAAAAGATTTTCAAAGAAATTGGGGTTAGATACGCATACTAAGAGAAGAGACGTAAAAGTTAATTTATAGACATGGGTCGGAAGGGTCACATGGGTCGAAAGACAGGAGTCTGACAACAAAACGACAGGTCACATGGGTAGGAAGGGTCACATGGGTCGGAAGGGTCACATGGGTCGGATGACAGGAGTCTGACAGCAAAAAGACAAGTCACATGAGTCGTATTGGTCGCATGAGTCGTACATGGTCATATGTGGTCGCATGAGGTTGCATGCGTCGGATGGGTTCCCGTTTAAAATTGATTCTAATTTAATCTGATTGAAGGTCGCATAACGGGTCATATTGGGTCGCATGAGTCGGATGGGTCATAACCTTAAGAACAATAGATGCAAAATAAGACATTTCAACGTTTAAATATTGATTACATAAGGTCAAAAAGGTTACAAAGGTCACAAAAGTTACAAAAAAAGTTACATAAGGTTACATAAGGTCTCAAAGGTCACTATGGTTACAAAAAAAAAGGAAAGAAAAAATTTGAAGAAAAAAAAAAGGAAAGAAAAAAGTAGAAGAAAAAGGAAAAAAAGTTACATAAGGTCTCAAAGGTCACAAAGGTCAAATTTTCCGACTTTAGAGACACATCGGAGCCCTCTCCCGAAAAGAGAGTCATGTAAGACTCAACGCCTTCTCCAAATTAACCTCCAACCGTGACCTTAGGTAACACGGATACAGCTTGATGTCTAAGTCCGCCGATTACCAAGACCTTATGTAGTGCAGATACAGCAGAAAGTCCTACATCCACGTTGTAAATACTTGTGTGTATCTGTATAGAGACCGAGTCCAAGGATTACCAAGACCTTGAGTAACAAATAGACAACACGATGCCATGCATCCACCATGTGACCTTCGTGACGAAGGTCAAAACGGTCACAAAGATAAGAAGGATTTTGCAGAGAATTTAGGGTTAGAGACTTGACGAAGAGAGGAGAGAGATGGGATTCTCCCGATTCATTCTCATATCAAATGGGTATTATGGTGAGACCTAGAAAATCTGATGAACCTTTTAATATATGGGTAACAGAGACGTGTCGCAATGGTCTTGATTGTGGCATTGGTAAAATAAAAAGCATAGCTAGTACCTGGAAAAGCCAGTAGTCTGACATTGAAAAGACTAGTCGAAATGGACAAATGGGTTGCAAGGGTCGTAACGGTCCCAATGGCCGAAAGGGTTGCAATGTCCACATAGGTCACAAGGGTCGCATGAGGCTCTGTGACCCTTGGACCCGTGCGACCCTTGTACCTCTGCGACCCTTGTACTTCTGTGACCCTTTGACCCCTGCGACAATGTGCCAAATATTTAAAAAATAACAATGTACCAATTGTTTACATCTTCCATTCCAAAAAACAATGTACCAAATATCAAGTTAGTCTCGGGATGGATAGATACGTTTTCCATTACTAAATATATCAGCCTTCATCTTCTCACGCATGGAAGTAACATTGTCGTCGTAAATTAAGTGAAAAATATTCTTCCTTCTCATTAACGAGGCTTCTACGAATTTGTAGGAGAAAACACCACAGTCATTGCCGTTTTGATTATGTGACAGACCTTCATAATACTCATATTTCCATTCATCTTCTCCAGAAGTCAAAGAAGGAAACCTTCCGAGAATGAGCATCTTGGGGACAACTTTTCTTATCTTCTTAATCATCGGATCGATATGTGTTTCCTTAATTCTGCTCTGGCAATCGTATACCGTGATGCATCGGGTTTTGAAATCCGCTTTGATGGCTACCCAATGACATCCTACCCATCGACTTTTGTCCGACGGAATGTTTAGAACCGAGGCAAAACCTTCGTAATCACTAATTGGTGTCTTCGTACTTCAGAATGGATACTTGACATTCAAAAATCACTAAACATTTTCGGCAAAGTTTCGATATTCTCGTACATCCACAGCGAGAGCATCTGCATGAAAGCAACAGGACAAACGTAATAATTCTAATTCGCGATGGGATTCAATGCCGAGCGAGAAGACAGCACCATCAACGCCTCATCCAATTGCTGCAAAAAAAAAATAACACAAATGCATATGACACAAAACTCTGTGAGACTAAGGGTTTAAAAAAGCTGACATCATCTTCAAGCCATACAGTGGCCTTTAATATAGTCTCCCAAAACTTTGGCCCCCGGGGAATATCTAGCTTAGATTTCCATCACCGCTCATGTCGAGGTGTCTTCAGGAACAGATATAGATTAGTTAACTTTTCACCGCTAGCGTCAATGAACGAAGGAAATCGGGTTATCAAGCCCTTTACTAATCCCTTTGGATTCCACACAAACTCCCCTTCTCTTTCAGGTTCTTGAACCACCTTTTTTCCGGGTTCTTGAACAACCTTCTTTTCGGGTTCTTGGACTCCACCAACATCTTTCCCTCGCCCTCTCCCTCGCACTGTTCTTGCTCTTTTCGTCGGCAGAGGTTCAACATATGGTGTAGACTCCTTCGATAAAGGTCCAGCACCTGCATAAAATTTATTTCATAAAACATATGGTGACCAATACGACCCATGCGACCAATGCGACCTATGTGAGTCATGTGACCCATGCGACCAATGCGACCTCTGTGACTCAAATGACCTTACATACTTGGTGGTACTTCGACGATAGCGGCGACCTCTTGGACATGACCCACTGCTGGAGTATCCTTGGCAGGAACCTCGTCGGCGACGTCACCGACAGGAACCACTAAAGTATCTTTAGTGTGCACCTCTTCGACAGGACCACCGGAGCATCTGCATAAAAGTACTTCATTCATTAGACTCATCGTTCGTTATATTGATTATGTAACACATCCGACTTTTGCAACCCATGCCGACTCTCGATGGAAATTGACTCTCAAATGACCTTTTCACTAAATATTACTTATTTTTTGGAACTCCATCAGGAGCAATGTTTGTCAAATCCTTTTTTGAGCCATCCCCAGAGTCAACCGGCTCTTCGCTTGGCTCTTTTCTTGACACTGGATTTGGACGTCGAAGGAATTCAAAAACATAATTACTAATAGTGTCAGAAGATTGGTGTCCGGTGCTCGCAACTTTCTCAGTAGCCTTTGATTTTGGATTAGGCATATGAATCCCGACATCCCTTAGAAGGTCTCTTACGGCGTTGATGATTCTTTTCTCCGACTTCCTTATTTCCCTTATTAATTTCTGCTCTAGTGTCAGAGGGACTGCAGCATCAGCATCATCTTGGACCTCTATTATTTTTTCACTCACGCTCTCCTTACTTTTAGTCCCTTTTTCTTTCCCTTTTTTTATTACCAAGAGCTGCTTTTCGTGTCAACAGTTCTTGCTTACGGATATTGTCCCAACAAATACCCTTCGGATTTCTACGAAGATATTCCATTCATATCTGAACATCGGGATCGTCACATCCCTCGTAATCCTAGAGATCCGAAAGTAAAGCTTCCTCTTCGTGTTCAGCACGAAGAATACTTAGAATATCCTGAAAAACAAAAAACAATCATTATTACCCTCTATGACCCTTGTTTCCCTTGTGACCATTGTGTAATTATTACCTTAGAATCTCCAATTTTCCTTATCACATCTACATACTTCGGGTTAAAACTGGATTTAACCATCTTCTTGCACATTCTTGGGCATGATCGATGCGCATCCAAAACCTCAACATAGCAACCATTTCTGCCCAAACTAAGGATGGTTTTGAATGGAAGTAACTGAAACATTAAAACAAAATGATAAAAATGCAAAAAGTACAAAAACATTCAAGTTATTCGAATAAAATATAAAACTTACCATTAATGGGATCATGAAACTACCACAATATTATTTTGGTTTGGGTGATTCCCCGCTAACGTGCTTGCGGCAAGTATCACAATCTTCTCGAATGTGTAACGCCCCCATGGAAAGCCTTCACAAAATTCCAAGTCATCAACCATGTCAATGAGATCATGGCTGATAGAGTTTTCTACTGAAGGCTTGTGAGCCATAACTTGCGCCAACAACATCAAAGTTGCCAACCTCTTCCGGTCGTCGGAATTCTTCGTCTTCACAATCTTTTCACTGACTTGTGCGGGGATCACCTTTCCACGGCCGAAATTCTTCAGCCTGAATGTGACATGATGTGCGTAGACTCAAGTAATAAATTACCTAGACTAACGCTTCCGCAAGGATACGGATCGTGTAGCATCTAGGGTCGAACACGAGGAATTGATGCAACTCTAAAGCTATTAGACTAATGAATAAGACGTGATGAATCAAATAATGATGGAATGCAAATGCAAATGCAAACTAACTAAACTAATGATAGGGATGACTCAGCGACAAAAAAATACCGAATTCATTCATATCGAGTGGCGTACAAGTATGAAAGCATTAAGATCCACCATTCATTAAGCACAAGACTTCATTACATGTTGGCAATACTCTCTAACCTATGGCAATAGATCTACTTGGACATGAACTCAGAAAACGAAACACAAGAAAAATCTAAATTCAACATAGAAAGAGAATAAGAATGCTCCCTATTCATCAACCGATGTCTTCAATAGATCCTCCATGCTTCGGATCCTTCGTTCCGTCCTTCTCGGTCTCTCCAAGTTTGTCTCTATGTCTCTCAATCGTCCTTGAGTCCCCCCTTTTCTAATCTGGTTCGAATCCCCTTTTAATAGATCTGATTTCTCATGATTTGGCAGTTCTAAATCTTGGGAATTTGTTGAGAAAATCAAGAGCCCGAGCGGGCACAGCTTCTACCCGCTCGTGCAGGCCTTGTGCCCGACCGTGTACATCCATATTAGCCCGAGCGGGCACCTATGCCCGAGTGTGTTCCGCTTCAGCCCGAGTCGTGCAAAGCTACGGCGAAGTTTGGTGACAATTAGCCCGAGCGGGCACTCCAATT
>CM071865.1:41640598-41688847 GCA_036759665.1 Gynandropsis gynandra | reverse complement strand
GCCTCTCATCATATCACGTCCGATCTACACAATTTGGCGCTCCATTCTCCGTACAAGGGTGGTGAAGAAGTGGTAATCGGTGATGGCTCCTCGTTGCCCATCACCCATATTGGTTCTTTCTCTATCCCTAGCTCATCGCATGATTCATATCTTCATCTTGATCATGTGTTATGTGTGCCTACGATGAACAAGAATCTTATCTCCATTCGACAATTATGTCGGACTAATGGAGTCTCCGTGGAATTTTTTGATGATCATTTTCAGGTGAAGGATCTAAAAACGGGGGAGCGTCTACTTCACGGAAAATCTAGAGATGGTGTCTATGAGTGGCCGATTCCCGTAGCTCCCAAACCTCCTATTGTGGCTCTTCATAGTGTCAAGACCACTTTGTCCGAGTGGCACTCTCGATTAGGTCATCCTTCGGTTTCAATTTTAAAGCATGTCGTTTCTAAGAATTCTTTACCATTGTCTAAGTCATGTTTGTCTTTGTTTTGCAACTCTTGCTCATCCAATAAAAGCCACAAATTACCATTTTATGAATCCACTGTTACAACATCCAATCCTCTTGAAATCATCTGCTCCGATGTTTGGACATCTCCAATCATCTCGGTTGATGGTTTCAAGTATTATGTCTTCTTCGTTGATCATTACACTCGATGTCAACAATGCCTTTCTCCAAGGTATTCTCACGGATGAAGTGTATATGACCCAACCTCAAGGCTTTGTTGATCTCGATCGTCCGCACCACATTTGCAAACTTCACAAAGCCCTCTACGGTCTAAAACAAGCTCCCCGGGCGTGGTATTCAGAACTACGAGAGTTCCTACTTGGCCAAGGCTTTGTCAACTCTCTCGCGGATGCATCATTGTTCATTCTCCACAACACTGAGGTAACCATATATGTTCTTGTCTATGTGGATGATCTTGTGGTCACAGGAAGCAATCCCACGGCTGTCCAATGCTTCACCACCGCCTTAGGCCCCGACGACGGAACATCTTCAAGCTCTCAAACGGGTACTTCGGTATTTGGTTGGTACAAGGGATCGTGGCATCTTCTTCTCCACTGGTAATACCTCATCTCTCCATGCCTTCAGTGATGCAGATTGGGCAGGGGATCGTGATGAATATATCTCTACCGGGGCATACATTGTCTACCTCGGTAGCCATCCAATTTCATGGTCCTCGAGGAAGCAGAAGTTCACAGCCCACTCATCCACAGAAGCGGAATATCGCTCTATAGCGGATACCGCCGCCGAACTTTGCTGGATCACGTCTCTCTTGACGGAACTTGGAATGCATATGCCTGAACCCCCGGTAATATACTGTGACAACATTGGTGCCACATATCTGAGTGCAAATCCCATCTTCCATTCTCGCATGAAACATCTTGCCTTGGATTATCACTTTGTTCGGCAACAAGTCCAAGGCAGCCTCCTCCGAGTATCTCATGTTAGCTCGGCTGATCAGCTTGCGGATTTGCTCACCAAACCCCTATCTCGTCAACCGTTCGTGTCACTTTGTCACAAGATTGGAATCACCGATGGTGCTCCATTTTGAGGGGCATATAAGCAGTAGGGGTATTTATGTAATTTCTTATACTAGTAGGGTTTTCTACTTTTCTACTTCTTGTATCTACATATACACATTGTACTTGGTTTTGAGAATTCAATAAGACAAATCATACCAATTTACACATTCTTCGACCTAATATGTCGATAAGTGAGTTCACAACTACAATGTGCAACCAAGGATGCATGTGAAATAGGAGATCTTGCAAACTAAGAAACTGCAGCAACAATAAGCGAACAAAGGACTTAGAAGTCTAGATAAACATAAAACGAAAGGTCACCAGATGACATACTATGTGGGTAAGCACGACCCATATATTCTATCCCATTAAAAAGTAAGCACACCCTATATAATCTATCCCATCAAGCTAGTGAACGTGGACACCCAGAGCACACATTTCAGACCTCGAAACAATTGGAGCCCAACCTCAATACCTGAAATTATGGTAACATGTCCGTTATCATATAATAACAACAACCATTGTCTGGAGTGGCTTGGATTAAAATTTTGGTAACGTGCAGGTATAAGGGCTCGGAATAAGCGAATAAGACAGTGATGAACCTAACACCCACCACCTTTGTTTCCTTTTCATCCTGAAATACAACCAGAAATTCCAAGCATGCTTCCTCAACATCTCTGTGTTCTGCACACCAAGTGTTCTCCCAAAGTTTCTACAAAACAAAAATGTGTGTTTTATGAGCACAACATATCAACATTAACGTTAATTACAACCAAAATTTTTGAATACTAACAAACAGAAGAGAACAAGAAACAAAGCCAAACCTATCAACCATTACATTTGCTTCCTCTTCATCCAAAAATATAGCCAGAAACTCCAAGCATGCTCCCCTTTAACCTTTGCTTCCACGCCACAAACTTCATCGACAATGGTATCCCTCACACAGAGTGTTCTATCGAGGCCTCTACAAAATGCCAGTGAGTGGGGTTTGATCAAACGGAAATTTGAATATAACCAATAAGAAACAAATAAGAAACAGAAACGAATCTATCACCCATTACATCTGTATCCTCTTCATCCAGAATTATAACAAGAAACTCCAAACATGCTTCCTCTTAATCGTTGACATGATGTGCTTCCTTACAAAAACATATAATCTGCAGTTTAATAAATTATTGATGTATGCAATCAATTCGCTTATAAGATAACCACATGGATGAAAAGGAAATTTTCGGCCTTATAGATTGTTGGGACAATATTCGCGTTTAGAGTTAGCAACGGAACTTTCAGGATTATTCTAAAGGATGTACAACGACATAAAGAATAAATTGATATTAAGGTTTTAGCCGTCAGTGAAGGAGCTGAGCAGCACGGGAGCACGGCGATGGCGAGGGAGCGACAAACGGGAGTTGCGGGGGAGACAAAACCTAGGAGTTCAGAAGAAGTCTCTGGAACTCTTCGAACCCCTAGGTTAACTGAAGCGGAGTGGGTTGCCGGGTTGAAGCTTAATGCGAGCCGAGTTGGAGGAGCCCACACGGAAGCCCACCTCATCAGCAGCGACGGCCCAGCAATTCACCCAGAAGCCCACGCAGAAGCCCACGAGAAGAGGAGATGAAGACCATGCAAAATAACAAGGAGATCAGATGGAGAAGAATAAAAACGAGAAGGCTAAAATAGGTTTTTTACAATGGACAAGAGGAATATTTGTGTCACGGGTTTGTTGTGCAAAAATACCCTTACCGTTGAGCACAAACAACCTAAGTAGCAAAATATATATGTAAGGCAAAAACGGATATGAATGAGAATGGTATTATTCAGAAATTGATCATTGTTCATTCACCACAAACCTGAGAGAAACATGTGAGATAGAGGATACTGAACAAACCTTGTAAATTCATCATTTTTATTTCATCGTTTGCACAATCACAAGAAAAAAGGAATGCTTAGCTCATGATTTATTAATCATTTCAATCATGAGCTCAAGAACAATATAAATACAATTGGTATCAGAGCCCTTCGGATCTAAAGGCCGAGAGGGAGCACCAAGCACAAGCACGAAGACGAGCACAAGAACCAGCACAAAATCACTCAGCACAAGCAACGTACGAGAAGATTCAGAACGTACCACAGATTCCTATATTTGATGGTAAGAGCTATAACCTATGGCTCATCAAGATGAAGGCGCTACTACAGTCGAAGCAGCTTTGGAAAGTAGTCACAGAAGGACTACCACAAAAACCCACTACCGGGGTTGTTCCCATGGGTGAGGAGGAGCAGAAGGCTATCATAGCATGGGAAGAACTAGAAGATAAAGATCAGACTGCGCTGCAACTCTTGTTCAGTGCAATGTCGGAGGAGATTTTTGCCGCGCACATATCCGTGTGCGAGACGTCAAAGGATGCTTGGGATCTACTCAAGGAGAGATTTCAAGGGGACCCAAAAACGGCTATGATCAAGCTCCAGCGTCTAAGAGCCAACTACTATACTCTAAGACAAGGAGATAAGGAAACGATAAAGGACTTTGCTAACAAGGTGACTGAGTTAGCAAATGAGATGAGGGCGTATGGAGATGATATGAAGGAGGACACGTTGGTGTCTAAAATACTAAGACAAGGAGATAAGGAAACCATAAAGGACTTTGCAAACAAAGTGACTGAGTTAGCAAATGAGATGAGGGCGTATGGAGATGATATTAAGGAGGACACACTGGTGTCTAAGATACTATGCTCGCTGCAGGAGCGTTTTGACCCTTATGTTGGGGTCATTGAACAAACCAGGGATCTCACCACACTCACGGTGGGAGAGCTGGTTATTTCTCTTCAGTCTCAAGAGGCGAGACTTGAAGACAGACACGGTGGAGGCTTGGAAGGGGCGTTTTAGGCCAAGTTTAAGGGACTTAAGGTCAGCCAAGGCAGATCTGAGTCTAGCAAGAAACCCTATGGGAAAGGCGGTTTTAAATCTAAGGGGAAGAGCTACTGCAGCATATGCAAGAAGGATAATCACAATGAAAGCCAGTGTTTCTTTAGAAAAAGCAACATCAGCTACTGCAGCATATGCAAGAAGGATAATCACAATGAAAGCCAGTGTTTCTTTAGAAACAAGCAACATCAAGGAGAACAAAGCAAACAACAAAACAAGTCTAAAAAGGAGTGCTATACGTGCGGAAAGTTGGGTCATTTCTCACGTGATTGCAAAAACAAACGACCAGCACAGAATCAGGCGCAAATAAATCAACAAGAAGATGAGAAAGAAAACATGTTGTTCACAGCGGCACACGTTACTCATGAAATTTTTTAGGACGATGTATGGTTAGTAGACAGTGGGGCTACAAATCATATGGCTAAGCACGCAAGTTATTTCACAACGCTAGATAGGTACTTTAGAGTACCTATAAAGGTTGGAAATGGAGGAGTTCTAACCACTGCCGGTAAAGGTAACATTCATGTTCACACTAAGAAGGGTGTTAAAGTGATTAAAGACGTGTTCTATGTACCGGGGTTGGATAAAAATCTGCTTAGTGTGCCGCAAATGGTTAGGAATGGGTACGAGGTAGTATTCATGGAAGATAAGTGTTTGATTCGGGATGGTGCTGGAAACAAAGTTGTGGAGGTGCCTATGGTGAGAAAGGCATATCCTCTGAAATGGAGGATAGTGAAAGAGGAGGCTAGAGTGATTCAGGAGAAGATGGGTGTGTCTGAGTTATGGCACAAGAGACTGGGTCATGTTGGGTTACACAACCTGAAGAAGTTACAACGAGGTGATTTGGTGAAGGGGCTACCGCAGGTGCCCTTAGTGAAAGAGGTGTGTGAAGCCTGTGTTAAGGGGAAGCAACACAGGCTGGAATTTCCGAAAACATCAGAGTATAAGGCGGAGAGTATATTGGGTTTGATCCACACTGACCTATGTGGACCGATGAGTACACCATCGTTAGATGGGAGTGTCTATCTACTTACCTTCACGGATGACTACTCCCATATGACGTGGGTGTATTTTCTAAGATTGAAGTCTGATGTGCTCGGGATTTTCAGAAAGTTCGTGGTACAAGTTGAAAACCAAACTGAGAAGAAAATTAAGAAACTAAGGTCTGACAGAGGGATGGAGTTTAACTCGAAGGAGTTCTCGGATTTTTTGGCCGAAAGGGGGATTGTCAAGGAACTAAGTGTGGCCTACACGCCACAAAACGGGGTTGCGGAACGGAGAAACCGAACCCTAATGGAGATGACTCGAAGTATGCTGAAGGACAAGAGGATGCCTAACAAGTTTTGGGCAGAGGGAGTTTTCACCTCAGCATATATTCAAAACCGGCTGCCTACAAGGGCTTTGAAGGATAAGACCCCCCTAGAGGCTTGGAGTGGACACAAGCCATCTGTTGGACATTTAAGGGTGTTTGGGTGCCTATGCTACAGGATGATCCCTACACAGAAGAGAAAGAAGCTAGACGACAAGTCTGAGACTTGTATATCTGTTGGTTATAGTAGCCTTAGCAAAGGCTATCGAGTGTACGTGATTGAGACCGGGAAAGTGGAAGTGTCAAGAGACGTGATCTTTGATGAAGAAAAGTGCTAGGATTGGGAGAAGACGGCTGAAAAACCTAAAGTGGACGCACCAGTAAGGTTCCTTAACTCCCAAGGCAATACTGATCCTGAGGGAGTGCCTACTACATTTGAGGTAGGTAGCTCATCGGGACACGGGGGTGGGAGTGGAAGTCAATCAACACCACCTATGACTCCACTACGACTCTCACTGTCTAATACGCCTACGACACAACAAGGAAGCACCGGGAATACGAGTGAATCGTCGAGAGAGGTTCACAGGACACGTAGACTCAGTGATATCTACAGAATGGATGAGGATCCGGATGAGCTAGAAACGGAAGAAAGTTGCTACCTAGCTACGGTAGAACCTACAAACTATGAGGAAGCGATGAAACATCCGAATTGGAAGAATGCCATGGACGAAGAGATGAGAATGTTACAGAAGAATGAGACATGGTATTTGACCGAAAGACCCGCTAATCAGAAGGTGATTGGGGTTAAATGGATATTCAAGCTTAAGACGGACGAATTGGGGAAGATTCAAAAGTATAAGGCGAGGTTAGTGGCTCGGGGGTTTACTCAAACCTACGGGCTAGACTACGGAGAAACTTTCGCCCCGGTATCAAGGCACGATACCATTCGGACTTTGATAGCCGTGGCAGCTCAGAAGGGTTGGCCTTTACATCAAATGGATGTAAAGTCAGCGTTCTTAAACGGGGAAATCATTGAAGAGGTTTACGTTGAACAGCCACCGGGTTACGAGGTAACTGGTTCTGAGCATTTGGTTTTAAGATTGAGAAAAGCTTTATACGGTTTGAAACAGGCACCGAGGGCCTAGTATAGCAAGATTGATGTGTTTTTTCTACGGGAAGGATGCATTCGGAGTCATTGCGATGCAGCAATGTACATCCAGTTTAAAGGAGGTAACATTTTGGTTATTTGCCTATACGTGGACGATATTATATTATCGGGAAGTTGTTTTAACTTGATTAAGGATTTTAAGATCAAACTCAATTCAGAGTTTGATATGAGCGATTTGGGTACGCTCAGGTACTTTCTTGGGTTAGAGGTTAATTACCTCATTGATGGTATATTTCTAAGCCAAGAAAAGTATGCAATCCAACTTCTTTCGAAGTTTGGAATGCTGGATTCAAAGGGAGTAAGAACTCCCATTGCCCTAAGTTCTAAAAGTGCAAAGGTATTTTGGAAATATCAACATTTATACGGGTACTTTTGAAGTTAAAAATTTTTTCTTTTTTGGGAAGGGTATTTTTGAAGTGTTTTAGCTTTACGAAGGTATTTTTGATAATCCCCCATTAATTAATATATTTGTATATTAATATTAGAATTAAATTATTGAATTACGAATGAGAAGAAAAATAATGGCTGAAGGATATAATGCATCATTGTCTCGCATTCCGCCATTTTGTTATTGATTGATGGTTATCATATATTATATATATATACATATGGGTTGAATGTAATACCTAATTAGATAGGATTAACTTCAAAAATATCCTCGTAGGGTAAAACACTTCAAAAATACCCTTTTGCAAAAGGCGGCGAAGAACTTACCGATAGTACGCGGTACCGAAGCATTGTTGGGGGGATTTTGTACCTCGCATCCACCCGTCCCGACCTAGCATTTGTGGCCTCGTACCTGTCAAGGAAAAACTCAAAGCCGACAGTACATAGCTTAAACAATGCGAAGAGGGTCCTAAGGTACATACGAGAGACAAAAAAATTACAGATTAATATTCAAGCAAGTGGAAAAGGCTGAACTAGTTGGGTTTGCGGACGCAGACCTAGCTGGTAATACGGAAGACATGCGAAGCACTACGGGTTTTTGTTTTACTATCGGGAGTTCGATATTCAGCTGGAAAACCCAGAAACAGACGGTGGTTGCACAGTCAACGGCCGAAGCCGAATACATGGCTCTAAGTTCGGCTACAAATCATGCGACCTGGCTACTATGGTTGTTCGGGGAGCTAGGGTTCGACATGCACGGGGGGGTTCCTATCTACAGCGATAGCACGGCGGCTATCGCGATCGGAAAAAATCCGATCGACCACAAGCGGACAAAACACATAAAAATAAAGTTTCATGTTGTACGGGAGGCACAAAGCGAAGGAAGAATTCACTTACACCATGTGCGAGGAGAAGACCAGCTTGCGGATCTGTTGACGAAGCCCCTACCGACGGAACGGTTCACCATGTTGCGCAGGAGGATCGGCGTAGCACCCCGGCTGCTCAGGAGGGAGACTGAAGGAGCTGAGCAGCACGGGAGCACGGCGATGGCGAGGGAGCGACAAACGGGAGCTGCGGGGGAGACAAAACCTAGGAGTTCAGAAGAAGTCTCTGGAACTCTTCGAACCCCTNGGCGGCTATCGCGATCGGAAAAAATCCGATCGACCACAAGCGGACAAAACACATAAAAATAAAGTTTCATGTTGTACGGGAGGCACAAAGCGAAGGAAGAATTCACTTACACCATGTGCGAGGAGAAGACCAGCTTGCGGATCTGTTGACGAAGCCCCTACCGACGGAACGGTTCACCATGTTGCGCAGGAGGATCGGCGTAGCACCCCGGCTGCTCAGGAGGGAGACTGAAGGAGCTGAGCAGCACGGGAGCACGGCGATGGCGAGGGAGCGACAAACGGGAGCTGCGGGGGAGACAAAACCTAGGAGTTCAGAAGAAGTCTCTGGAACTCTTCGAACCCCTAGGTTAACTGAAGCGGAGCGAGTTGCCGGGTTGAAGCTTAATGCGAGCCGGGTTGGAGGAGCCCACACGGAAGCCCACCTCATCAGCAGCGACGGCCCAGCAATTCATCCAGAAGCCCACGCAGAAGCCCACGAGAAGAGGAGATGAAGACCATGCAAAATAACAAGGAGATCAGATGGAGAAGAATAAAAACGAGAAGGCTAAAATAGGTTTTTTACAATGGACAAGAGGAATATTTGTGTCAGGGGTTTGTTGTGCAAAAATACCCTTACGGTTGAGCACAAACAACCTAAGTAGCAAAATATATATGTAAGGCAAAAACGGGTATGAATGAGAATGGTATTATTCAGAAATTGATCATTGTTCTTTCACCACAAACCTGAGAGAAACACGTGAGAGAGAGGATACTGAACAAACCTTGTGAATTCATCATTTTTATTTCATCGTTTGCACAATCACAAGAAAAAAGGAATTCTTAGCTCATGATTTATTAATCATTTCAATCATGAGCTCAAGAACAATATAACTACAGTCAGCTACCTGCGTGCGTTACTTCTGTGTATCGGTTGTGAGCATAATCCGAATTATAGCATTCAAAACCACTAACTTAAGGGTGAGGTTTAGAGAAACGAAGGGAAGATAAAGTGAGAAGAATGGTTAAGGACGAGGTTTAGAGAAGACGTACCAGTGCGCCGCACGACCCTATCCTGCACGGTAGAAGCAGTCCAATGCAACGACTCGCATCGTTTGCATAGCCTCAGCTCCAGTTAACTACCTGCAACCTTTGCCCACCGCGAGCACTAGTCATCGCCTAACATCGTAGGCGATCCATTTTCCAATTGTAGACAGTTCGGCTTGTTCCTAACCGGTATTTTTCATTCCCTCGCTGGCCGATCAGCATTCCTCGGTGAGGGAGTAATGGGAAGCAACACTTCGTTGTCCTGTCGGCGTACCTTGGAGACGAGAGCAACGGGAAGGAAGCAACACTTCATTGGTCTGTGGGAATACCTTAGTTATAGGAGTAACGAGAAGGAACTTCTATAGATCAATTGCAAACCTAGATTTAAACAAATTATATTGACAAATTAGCGAAGCGTCTAAGATTATTTTTTGGGCATATACAACGAATAAGATGATTTTTTGGACATATAAAACGAATTTGAGAGGAGAATGGTAGATGCAACAAACCGAATGGATAAAGAAAATAACCGTTAATATGAATAGGATATTGAAGTTTTTGTCATTCCGACAGCACAAGAAGAGGAGAAAATACTCTACGATTTTTATACCTATAAAAAATGGTTGAAGGATAAAATGGTCTTTTTCAAAATCAGCGAGTGCGATCGGCGTTGATAAGAAATCGCGGACACAAACACTTCTTCAGCTTGCACTTCCTCCTTGGAGCAAACCCCAAATTGATTTGAGTAACTGTCTCAGTGGGTCTGCATTCTTCCCGCCATTTTCTTCATTGGGTTCCTCCCTGATGCCGTTGCTTCGTCGTCATGATCCTCGGAATTTGTCTCCGCCAAAGCAGAGGAAGAAAAAACCCAAGCCTTCGATTTCTTTGAGATCGGATCGGACGCCGCGGTCTTTCCATCTGAAACCGGGCTCCTTAGTGGAGATCAACTCAGATGATGATGGATTTCGCGGTTCGTGGTACCCGGGGACGGTGGTCCGGCGTTCTTTTGGAAAGGACCTTGAGAAGTACCTGGTCGAGTATACGACCCTGTTCTTCGATAAAGAGGGGAAGAAGCGGCTGAGGGAGATAGTGGAGTTTGGTCGGCTTCGTCCTCCACCGCCACCGGAGAAGGTTAGAGATTTCGCGGTGGGGGAAGAAGTGGATGCTTATTACAATGATGGGTGGTGGGAAGGTGTTGTTACGGAGGTTCTGGGTGATGAAGAATTGAATGTTTTCTTCAGGAGTTCGAGGGAACAGATTTGCTTTCGAAAGGATGATGTGAGGTTGCATAGGGAATGGGTTGATGGGGCTTGGAAGCCGCCATTAGAAGAGGACGTAGAAAAGGACGTACAAGAGGAAGAAGATGATGGAGATGAAGAAGAAGAAGAGGTATGCATTATATGCATGTGTTGATAGCTTCATGTATATGTTATTTGGTCTTTGTTTTTGTGATATCTGGGCAAGAGTTATATAGCTTGGTGAAACCCATGATAGCAGAAAGAAACCATAAACAATAGGTTTTCCTCTTAATGTTGTTAGACATGGAACAGGAAAATGGGAATCTGGTTTTATGTTTGAAGTGCCGAATCAGGCTCCTTATGAAGCTGGGTTTATACTAGCTTTTCTGACAACACATCCATGAACACGCATTCCTGTGATATAAATGTGTAAATCTAAATATATTTATGTGGCAAAAGCTTAGATGTCATTTATCCTCAAGTGGTCTACTTTATCGTTTTTGCTCAAGATTGGAGCTGGTATATGTTTCTCCGCAATTAGTTATTCCGAGTATATGTTTCTCCGCAATTAGTTATTCTGAGTGGAGCATCATTGATAGAACATTTTAATTTTAATTTGAGGGTCTTGCTCTAGTTCTTCCATACCATGTTTTGTGCTGCTCAGAATTCTGTCCCAACTTTAGTAAGCTCATCCAACCCTTTTATTTGCTTTAAGGCCATATTTAGCATGCATGTCCAACTTTTCACTATTTAACATGCAGAACATTTTGAGTAAAGTAGATCCAGAAATTGTCAAAGCAATTGCAAAGCAAGAGTTCTCCAACGGTACTCTTGTTGAGGTTAACAGTGATGAAGATGGTTTTGAGGGTTCTTGGTTTGTGGCTAAAGTTGTTGAACCAATCGGAGAAGACAAATATGTTGTTGAGTACCAGGATTTGAGAGCCGAAGATGGCATAGAGCTTTTGAAAGAAGAAATTGATTTTCTGCACTTACGTCCACCACCACCATCAAATGAGGAGGATAAAGATTTTAAATTGGGAGACAAGGTAGATGCATATTACAAGGACGGGTGGTGGGAAGGCATTGTCACAGAGATTTTGCAGGATGGGAGATTTGGCATTTTCTTCAAACATTCAAGAGAGAGAATTCGGTTTGGAAGGCAGGGTCTTCGGTTGCATAGAGACTGGATAAACGGGAACTGGCAATTGCCACAGAAAGGGGACAAGAAAAAGAAAGCGGAGGTGTTGTAATCTTCTTCACATTGATAAGCTCTGGACATGTTCTCAGAGATAATTTTTGCCTCATTTCTCTTTTCTATTCTGATGTGTTCACCTTTGAATACATGTCTTAGTCTTTATATTGATCTGCAGAAGGTTTCACGAAATGGGACAGTGAGTACTAGGAAAGCAACTGCAATGCAAGAGTTCAGCATTGGATCTGTAGTTGAGGTAAGCAGTCAGGAAGAGGGGTTTGAAGATTCTTGGTTTGTTGCGAAGATTATCGAAGCCCGAGGGAAGGACAAATACCTCATCGAGTATGAGAAACTGAAAGATGAAGATGGTATAGAGCCTTTGAGAGAAGAAGCTGATGTTCTGCACATGAGGCCTCAACCGTCGGAGAAGCTCATGGTTGAGGGCTTTCGTAAATTTGAGAAAGTGGACGCTTTGTATAACGATGGATGGTGGATGGGGGAGATCTCAAAGGTTCTCGCAAACTCCAAATATGTGGTCCACTTTAAGAAGACGCAAGAGTTACTAAAATTCGATCATTCTCAACTTAGGCTACATCAGGAATGGGTAAACGGGAAGTGGTTAACACCTTCTAAGGTATGCTTCTAAAAGACTAAAAAAATTCTTTCATTTTCTATGGATACAACATTGATCATCATCTCTGATATTCACACCGGCTACTGCAGCAACTCTCCTGCTCATTGAGCTTTACTGATGGGTTACTGCTTTCATATGATGTTTAGTACTAGGAGTTGTGATTCTCTGGAGGGCAAGTGTAGATTTTGGAGTCTCACCTGGCAGTTTTTGGTGTGTGGAGATACCTGAGGATAGTGTTGTGTTTGCTAAACTGCTAGCTATCGTGGGAAATCGCAGATGGATTTCATGGCTACAACATTTCACTCATATTTCATCAATTTTGGGTAGAGCTTGTACTTCTAATTCTGCTCATCTCAGCTTTTTTTGTATGCAATGTAATAGACGCGTATATTTCAGTAAAAACCCTCTTACCAATGCCATAAAGCCTTCTCTTTTACTGTCTTGTAGACTCAACGTAAGTCTACTTATTAGGACAGTCTATTACATGTGGACATCTACTGTATTGTTGATATCGTTACCCATGTCATACTGAGAGACCTCCTGAGCTGTTTTTAGTCGTTCATGCATTAATTTGATTCTGCAGAGTGTCTGTGCCTAGTTAAGAACGAATGGGACCAGTCACTGGGTCCTCATGGTCAAACCTGCGTTTAGAGAGATGGTTTTACCCCTTTCCCCGGGAAATTGTTATTGTGCGGCAGACGATCTGATTTTTACTAAAATTGATCTTGTTAGGTTGCAAGAAACTAGAAGCAAGCTTATATATTCCTTCAAATAAAAGGTGTCATTTGCCCGAAATGTGTCATCTAGCTACCTTTCGAGCCATGCACAAAGATTAGAGTTTCTAGATGCTAGAATTCTTGTCAGGACTTGTAGGTTTCTCTTCACAAAAAAAAAACAAGCTTTATGCAGACAGGATGGATAATATTTGTGGAATGGAACATCTTATTACAAGATAAATTATACGGTAGTAGTAACACAGGATAGCTGACAAACCCATTATGATTTGGTTCAAGTACTCTCCTTTGTAACAGTGAGAGAGAAACTCACTCAGACCTCCTTGACTTCAACAGCCTTATCGGCCTCATTTGCTCCTCCGCTCTTCTCCTTGGCGGCCACCGTCTTCTCATCCTCAGGGACCACAAACGCCGAATACGGGAACGTCCTCGACAACCCCGTGGGCGTCTTGAATGTGATTTTCTGAGTCTCCTCAGCGACGATCTCATTAAGTGTGATCCACAAAAGAAGCTCCTTCGCCTTGACCCCAGTGAGCTTCTTGATCTTGCCAACCTCGACCACGGCAGTGACCTCGGTTGCGTAGGATACAAGCTTACCGATCTTCTGGAACTTGTGGTTTATGCTCTGCTTCTGCTTTAGCCACACGGTACCTGATTCTCTCTCGTACCCAACCTCTTCTATGTCCTTCAATGGCAACAACCCATTAGGCATAGCCACTTCCTTCAGGAACTCCTTTGTCTTCTCTTGGCATAGCGCGTCGCCATGGTAAATCTCAGCTTTCGCTCTCACTTCTTCTGAAATTGAAGCCATATTCGCTGCTTTATTCTGGTTTTGCTTTAATGAGAAAATGGTTTTTTTATTCTTCTTGTGGGGATGAAGAGAGGAGAGGACCCCAAGTATTTTTTATATATTGCTGGTGGAGAATGAGTTTGCCCCTGGGGTATTCGAGTTATTATAGAAATGCCACTGGTACATTAATTGTCAATATTGTTTCTTTGAACGGCATTGGGATGTGGGGAACTTTACTCTTTATGTCGGTCAGCTACCTACAACAACACTTGAGTTCTGTCTGTTTCAAGCAACGAGTTAGGTGACTGGTTGCATCTCTTTTCATAAACTCTTGAATTATGTGATATTTGGATATTAAATTTATCGAGATTAATCTGTTACAACAACAAAAATGATAAATTATTTTCATTTTTGTATTGTAAGAAAATCGAAAATAAAAATTTGATGGAGAAGTTGAAGGGATAAAAATCAAATGCATATATATATTTATATATATAATACTTATGAAAATAAATAAAACAAGTGAGGCTCTTGAGTTTCTTGCACTACTTCTTTAAAATTAAATATATTATGAAGTGCAAGCTTCCTACATTATTATGTATTGTCTTCTTTAATTGTTTGTTAAAAATCTTCACTTCTACTTTCGGTATCAGATGACAAAATATTGTTACAAATATATTTAAATACAATGTTTTTTTAGGACGACGAAACCTTTAGACTAAAATGTTACAATTTAATAAATATTCATCTTATAGAATAAACTTTTGATGATACATTAAAGGGTGTATATCATTTTGCTAGTACAGATCGAAGTTTAATTATTTGTATTGTTTTGATTCTCTTACTATACAACAAATTATCATCATGAATCAGTGATAAAAAAATCTAAAAATCATAGAGAGAAAAAACATGTCTTTTTATAACAATATATATATATATGTGCATGGAATACTTATATGATAACTTATTTGTCATTAATAAGTGATAAAAAACTATCTTTTTAAAGAAAATAGGACTAATGTCAAATACATAATAACTATATATATGTGTAAATTACTATAAACCTAAATCGACCCTAGCTAGCTAGCAAATAACTCTACCATAATATTATTATAATATGTCTAATTATCTCTATTATATTTACATATTTTATGACCAGCAACGAAGATTAATTACTACAAAAATAGTATTATAAAGATAGTTTGGTGAATCGTAAGGAGATACAAAAAGTAATAAATTTAACTGTTACGCAAATGCATTAATTGCATAGTTGGCTAAATTTATGGCTGAATCACAGGAATTTGATAAGAGGGGACAAGTGGTGCTGTTTGACAAACAGCCCAATTAAATTCTGACACCTGACGTATTTGTTTGGGGTATTTACATATGCTTCGATAATTTTTCTTTTCAAAACTACGTCGGAAATGTTATTAATTTAATACTATTATTTTAAAAAATTCATTGATTTGTAGTAATATTAAATAAAATCAATAGATTCTTATTTAAAATACACCATAAAAAGATTCATGAGGATTTGAAGATAAAAAGAAAGAATAAGCTATAAAACACATAAAACAAAAAGTTTAATATGTGATTGTTCCTAGAATCCCTAAATTTGAGTGAAGTTAGATAAAAAAGACATTTGAGAAATATTGAATTAATATTTTAGAATTTTAGAAAATATGGTAATTCTAGAAAATCGTGTAAATCAGCTGATTATTTATGAATACTATTGATATATTGATTGTAGACCTGTTACTACAACATAGTTAAACTGTATCTGGATTTGCTATTTAATGAATAAAGTGTATATTGAAAAATGATGTATCTCGACTTTCATTGTGTCTCATATATTTGCATTTACCAGTGGTTTTCAAAGCTTGATCATAAAGATTTTAACATTGTGCTAGATTCAAAGAAACAAATATGGACGACACAAGTTCTTTGGGAAAACCTGTCTGGAAGATGCGAATGCGGACTATAATTCGATAAATTGATGAAAAAGCTTGAAGGATGGTAAAACAAGGTTGGAGTCAACCTATAATAATCGATCAAAAGGAAAGATTGTTGGAAAAAGAGTTTTGGAAAAGGTTGATCAATTTTCGCTAAAAGATGTTTACTATGTCAAAGGACTAAAAATTAGGTTAATTAGTATAAGTTAATTATGTGATAAAACTTTTAAAGTCAAATTTACAAAACTTGAGTATAAAGTTTTTAACATGTAAATAAAGTTGTTTTGACATATGTTAGAGCTATGAATATTTGTTATACGTAGAATGAAGGTTTACTATGCCTTAAAAGCAATCAAACTAACCTAAATATTTGGCATCGAACTCTTAGGTCATATGAATACAAGATCTTTGATAAAATTGGTAAAAATAGAGGTTTGTGGAATTCCAATGTTAGATAAAGGATAGGAAATTGTATGCAAAGGTGTCAACAAGACAAACATGTAAAAATACACCATAAAAATATTCATGAGGGTAGAAATGAAAAGAAAACGGAGTTACTTCATATGGACTTAATGGGATCATTTCAAACATAGCATTATAGGTAACAAATAAATTTTTGAGTGTATTGATGTTGTTTTTCGGTAAACATGTGTTAAGTTCTTACAAAAATTCAGAAACATTTGACATTTTAAGTTTTCTTTGTTTAGAATTCACAAATACAATATTTTATATATATGAAGTGACCACGGACGAGAATTTAAAAATGAAATATTCACATATTTACGTAACAAACATGGAATTATAAGCGAGTTTTCCGCTCCAAAAACTCCTCAACAAAATTGAGTTGTCGAAAGGAAAAATCGTTTATTACAGGAATGGAATGAACCATAATTCATTGCGGTCAATACTACATGTTATATCTTGAATCGATTTTATTTACAACCTGGTACATTTCAAATTTCTTATAATATCGGGTAAGGTAAGAAACCTAATATAAGTCATTCTTCGTGTTTTTTGTGTACATGTAAGGTTCTAAATGATTGTGATTATCTAAACAAATTTGATACCAGGAGTTATGAATCTATATATCTAGCGTATGTCATCTATACAATTGCATATATGCTATAGAATTTACGCACAACAACTATTGATGTTGTTTTTTACGAAGTTTTAGTACTTTGGATTTTTTTCCAGTGGTTTCTTTAGGTAAGCACATTTCAACATATGTTGGACCTGAACAAGATGCCAGCACACCTACATCTCAAATTAATAGAGTCGAGGTTTCTCTCGTACTTGCATCATGAACAATTCCAATCACACAATGAGCCTAAAAATGCTATTGAAGTCCTTAATGATGAATGTTGGAAAAAAAAATGCAAGAAGAACTTGTACAATTTATCGAAATATATGTGGTTTCTAGTTCCTAGACGGTCGCATGCAAATTTCGTTGACACAAAATGGGTTTTCACGAATAGTCTAATGAGGATGGACTTATAACTACAAAAAAAAGTGAAGACTAGTTGCCAAAGACTACACCCATTGATTTTGGATGAAACATTTGCTCTTGTTGCACGTTTAGAATCTATATGATTATTACTTAAAGTTGCTTGTGTGTTTGGCTTAAAAAATTTCAGATGGATATGAAATGCATGTTCCTAAACGGTGTTATACAAGAAGAGGTATTAATGTGAATGAGATCTTAGATACATCACAAGTTTCACGAGGACAAACAACGAAGGAAAAGACAAACGAGCTTCAATACGTATTCGACCATAGCGTTTCTCTAGTCCGCTTTTCTTTATTTTTTTTTGTTTTAAGAGGTAAGACTTATGTGATGCTCGACCGAACGAATTTACCAATTTTTTAAGTTAGTTTATTTTATTTCGTTTTTCATTATTGTTGGTCCCTATAAATAGATGACCCATTGCATGAAATTTAAACCGAGTTGTTCACCAACTTATCAACATTAGATCACAAATGTTGTGGTGTCAATCGACGCATCGGATTGTAGTCAGAGTTTAGGACATCCTTTCTTCGAGAAGACAAGTTATAGGTTCAACTGTAGATGTGCTAGTGGGTTTCATTTTAATTCCATCCTCCTAACAATAGAACGTCGATTTAGGAGCACATCAATATTAGAGTCACATTGTGTTAGTCTATCTAGTTTCATTTCTATCATTCTATTTTAATTATAGTTATTTTTTCTTTAGTTTGATTTAATTTAGCTTGTTTTAGTTTTTTTTTCGTTTTACGAAAAGAAGGAAAACACAAAAAAAAAAGAAACCAGAAAAAGATAAAAACAGAAAGGGAAAAACACCAAAAGAAAAACAAAAAAAAAAGAATAAAAGAAAAAACAAAAATAACAAAAATAAAAGGAAGAAGAATAGAAAGGAAAAAACCCAAAAACAAAAAGGGAATGGTAGAAGAGAAATAGAAAGAATCCTTAGGTAAAAATAAAAGTATAATAGCTTAGAAATTAACTTATTTACTTGGACGTATAGGTCTATTTGATATTTTCGGAATTCACTTTGAGTCGTTTTTGAATTTTAAACTAAATTGAAGAGGATAAGTCGAGAGAGACACAAGCGAGTGAGTGATAGAAATTGAGCGAAATATTTTTATGAGAAATTGGGAGCTTTGTTCATCTTATTTTCTTTCATCTTTTATGTTCTTAACTTTCTGATGTTTAGTTTTGGTAACCATTGCGACCAACGACATTAAGGTGAGGGAACTATTCCGATGAAGTTATTGATGGATGAATTCAAGTGCATGAGGAAGGAGATCACTACTGTCAACCAACAATTTGATCTGGTGAAGGAGGCAACACGTGGGAATTGACTAGAGCAACCACATAGAAGACGATACACAACTCATACTCCATACCCTCTAGATATGGAGGAGGACGAGTATGTTGGGGTTCTAGACAAGGAATATGACCGTGCCATGAGGCATATCCGAGGCATGAAAGATCAAATCAATGAAGACATCAACAACATTAAGATGGAGATTCCATTGTTCCTTGGATGGAGTGATGTGGAAGCATATTTAGAATTGGAGACGAAAAATAAGATGGTTTTGAATTTTCATCAGTATTCCGAACTCACAAAAGTAAAGCTAGTTTACACCAAGTTCTTTGAGTATGTGCTTACATGGTGGGTTGAGCACACTTGTTCACATTAGTGGTATGGAGAGAAACCGATAATGACGTCGATATGCACCCTTTTATTACCGTAGAGAGGAAAATCAATGTCTATAACAATTGGTGCCAAGAATTCAAAGCATAGAGAACTCTTACAAAGATACATCCGGACAAAAAACACAAGTAAAAATAAAACTATATATGTAACTATGACATTGTACGTCTCGAATATCAGGCTCGAGATCACTACGTCAAAGAGTGTTTAAATGTGAGGTTAATGTTGGCACGGGTGGATGGCGAACATGTGATAGAAGCAGACAATGAGGTGGTACATGAGAATACACATTAAAACCTATAAGAATATGGAAACACGGAAACAAGTAAAACGGATACAAAATCACACGTAAACATCACAACTATCGTCATAAATATATCTAAAATCATGCGAGAATCGTGTATGAAAATGAGATGATCAAAATCCGCCAGACTTAAATGTTTGTTTGTCCCTAAACAAACGTAAACATGGAACACGTGGGAGATATAAAAGTCGAGAATTCCCCTTTCCCCTAGAAATACCGCTAAAGCAAATATAATCGATCAACAAACAAGTTAGAGCAAATTTTTGCCTAATAACTTTCAGTCTTCATCTTAGTTCACCATGGCTACCTATAAGAAACCAAATCAAAGACGAGCTAAGTGAGAAACTGCAACTCTCCCTACCAAACGGAACTTCAAACAAATGTTAATCATATAATCAAAGAGGATACTTGTTTTATTCTCGAGCTTCTTTATACTTTTATTCCATTTTTTTCTTTCTTTATTCTTATTTTATTGATATTGCAAACATACTAGGTCTCTAGGACGTTGGATTTGAAGGGATTCAACTTATACTTAGAACCAACCTACCGATGACGGTATACTCTTGTATCTCGTTCAAGAATGAAACAGAGTAGATGGTGTTTTTATGCGCCTTGCTCTTAGGACGTAGAAAGATGATCGTCAGCCCACCACTTAGACCCGAACCATCGAAAATGTATCAAGGTCGATGCACTCATATCGATTTTAGATCATACTTTGAAGCATTATTTCTATCGATAGCGGAGTGTTAGTGTGCGCTATTTTTCTGCAAAACAAGCTCAATTCATGGGATCAAATCATCCTCGTGAATAATCATCTGGATAAAGAGAATGAACAAGAAACTAACCTGGCAAAGTCGTCTAAACTTCCCATAAGTAACACTAGGATTCCCAAAGACTTACGACCTACTCGTTCCTCAACCAACTAATAAGCTCTAACATGCAAGATATCACGAAAAAAACCAACTTCTTAAGCATCCTAGGTTCAAGATTCATCTCAAAACGTGGCATTGGACAAGTTCCTGGGATGATTCTAACTAAAAAAACTAAAAATAACCTAAGAAAAACAAAAGAAAATAAAATGAAGTCACCTGTCAAACGTGAGCTACTCCCCCCAGACTTAAATTGAACGGCGTCCTCGATGTGAAGCTCTAATGGAGGATAGGAAGGTAAAGTCATTGTTATAGGTCTTCTTTTTTTTATGATTTTCAAATAAACCAAGTCTGAAATATGAAACAAAATAAAACAAATGATTTGGGTTGCCTCCTAAAAAGCACTTGTTTAACATCGTTTTAAGCTTGACGTCTCCATGCTTCATGTGTGCGCGATGGGTGGATCGAATAGGGAGATGGAGTTTCCGCTTTTGATCGGTTGAGCGGCTTGATATAGCTTTAGGCACTGCCCATTTGCCTTGAATGTCCCGCTCGATTCGCTACATAGGTCTACTGCGTCATGTGTGAACACCTCTCGAACCTGAAAAGGACTGGACCAACGCGAACGTAGTTTGTCCGGGAAAAGCTTAAGTCGAGAGTTAAAAAGTAGAACTAAATCATCTGGCTGGAAGTTATGGGGATGATCTTCTTATCATGCCATCTCTTAGCACGCTCCTTGTAGATCTTAGAGTTCTCGTATGCATCAAGGTGAAGTTCGTCTAGCTCATTCACCTGAAAAAGTTGTTTCTCACCTGCACTCTTAAGATCAAAGTTAAGGAGCTTTGTCGCCCAATAGGCGCGGTGCTCTAGCTCGACGCGGAGGTGGCAAGACTTGCCATAAACAAGCTGAAAAGGAGTCATGCCAATGGGAGTCTTGAATGTAGTCTTATAGGCCATAATGTATCGTCTAATCTTATCGACCAATCTCTATGGGACCTAGACACGGTTTTCTCTAATATGCTCTTGATCTCCCTATTTGAAACCTCCACTTGTCCGCCATTTTAGGGATGGTACGATGTAGCTATCCTATGCGTCACGCCATATTTCCTAAGGAAGGCTTCAAATTTTCTAGCAATAAAATGTGAGCCTCCATCACTAATGACTACTCTAGGGACACCAAAACGTGGAAAGATGTTCTTCTTGAAAATTTTCATTACCACCTTAGAATCATTAGTCGGCGCAACCATGGCTTCTAACCATTTGGACACGTAATCTACACCTACCATGGCGCAACCAGTTCTAGGTTTTGTTATCGAATTGCTAAGGGGTTTTGATCTGTCTTCATCCATCTAGTATTAGAATGTCGTTCTAGGTTCATATCAAGTGGTTTTTGGCCATTTTCTTACGTTAGCATATATTCCTATCATTTTATTTTTTATCTACTTTATTTTATCTCTTTTGTTTAGTTAAGTTTAGTTTTATCTTATCGTTTTAGGAAAATAAACACAACAAAAGAAGAAAAAAAAGGAAAAGTAAAAAGAAAAGAGAAAGGAAGAAAAACAAAAAAGAAAAAAAGGAAGGAGAAGAAAATGAAAAAAGAACAATAAAAGAAGAAGAAAAGAAAACAAAAAAACAAATAGAAAGAAGAGAAAACAAAAAAGAGCAAAATCGAAAAATAGGAATAAATCAAATAGAAAAAAGTTCTAGAAAGAAAATAGAAATGTCTAGGAACAAAATTAGGAAACATAAGTATAGAGATTATTTTCTGCACTTGTATCGTCAAGATTTAATTGAAAATTTTAAAAAATTTTACGAGATTTTTTTTAATTTCTAAACTAAATCGAACAGGATAAAACGAGGAAAAAACATGAGAACAGGTGAAACAATATTGTGCGAAACACCTTTATGAGAGATCACTAGCTTCGTTCATCTTCTCTTTCATTCATGTTTACATTTTTTTGTGCTAAATTTCTATTTTGTAGCTTTCTCTTTGATGTCTACTTCAGATTATTTATGTGTTTTCTAGGTGTGATCTAATCCAAATCAAGTTTTAATATTTATACCTAAACTAGGTGTGATCTAATCCAAATCAAGGATAAAGATCGTGTAGTAACAGCGTCAAATGGATGGACTAAATAGACCTAAAACGATTAACTTTACGAAACTATGGTATAAAAAATAAAATGTATAAATGTATATAAGAACAAGCAAAATAAACTACAATTACAATTATATAAAAATAAGAAGATGCTTCTAAACTTGGTAATTGTTCTCATGTATATGAATTCACTATAGGTTTTAGAAAATGTTGTTTCGTTTCATATTGAGAATTTCAATTTTAAATGGATCTATATACTCTCGTAGTCTAAATCCTATACTGGCATAAAAATCATTGACCCTTCCATCTAAAGATTTGTATACCGATCGTGCTATCAATAAACCTACATGCTTTCTCAATTTAGATTCCTATCCAACATCTAAATTATTTGACGTTTATGACCAACATGTTGAATGCATTATTGTCTAATATTTTCATCCTTAAACTAATTGACATACCCTCGATATGATCATTCACGTCTATCTATTGCATACGTTCTAGTCTAATCTGGCATCTCCATCTGAATTAATCTATTTGATAATCAATTCGTGGGATCTATTCTAGAATTGAAAGAATAAAACATTCATAAAACCATGGAAGCAAAGAAAACAAATCTGATCATTAGAGACAATGTGTTTGCATACACAAAACCTTAGCCTAAAACACGAAACAAACCTTTGGATCATATATTATAAAAGAACTAAAATGATAAACAAGTAAAGAGATAGTGTTTACAGAAACTCATCTGATCACTCGATCACTCACCGCCATAACCTCACATTTGACTTGTCTTCACTAGTAGCTCAATCTTTCGATAAAATTCGAATAGCTTTTTTCACTCTTTTGCACGCTCCGGACGTATCTCCCCTTAGTTTTTCGTCTATTTTTGTCTCCTTTCGTCTGTTTCTAGAGTTATCCTCAATTTATAAAAAAATTATTTTCATCACTTAGAAAATTCAAAATTCAAATTATTTAATGAATTTGCTAAACCGCTTGGCCGAGTTGGCTTCTACTCGGCTCGAGCAGATATTTGTTCAATATAATTCCCATGCAAATTGAAACCGACTTTGACATTTCAAAGCATATGGCTCGGCCGGGTCATAATATGCTTGGGTCGAGCGAACCTATGGGTATTGCTTACAATATCATAAAATGACCCTAGAAAACGTAAAATGGAACTTAAAATGACTAAAACAATCAAAATCATTCAACTAATAATAGAGTGAAAATAGTTTGGTGATGTACCATCATGATGAATCATCGTGAGGTAGACGAGAAAAAAAATTGCAAACACTGATATGATCTTAGACCCACATTCTTTTGTTGGAAAGATGAAAATGGACTGAAAGTTACTAGTAACCTGATAGCAAAACCTAAAACATGTCTTTCGAAAGAAAGGATGTCCAATACCCCAACTAAAACTCGATTAGGAAACATTAGACTTAGCGAACGACGCCACATCACTTATAGTGTTGATAAGTTGGTGAACACTCATAATCCCTCCAAGAGTTTGGTAGCTAAATCTCAAGGATTAAATAGAAAAGACACTATAAAATCATCATAACTTAGGTTCAAATGTCACTACAATGAGTCCTCTATTTATAAAGATAAAAAAAGAAAATGTAAATAAAATAAGCTAACTTAAGAAAACTCGGTAAAATCGTCTGGTCGAATGGTCATATCACTCGATCATTTGCTGCATAAGTCTTAATCCTAAAATTAAAAACCGAAAGTATATTGGTTCAGAAAAAATGCTCGGATCGGGCATTTTCTTTCTCTGGTCGAGCACTATTATGGAGCACCCTTTTGCTATGGCCGAGTATTATATGATCCTTCTGTTTATTGCTCCTCTCGTCCTCTTCTCTTTGTACGGACCTCTTGTAGTCTTTTTTAAGTGTTCCTTGATGTTCTCATGGGGTCATTATCCATTTTTTCATGTGCAATTGTGCAAACACGTCTCAAAGCTCCTTTGCCTTGCCCTTTGTTGTTTGTCCTCGAGCGAACAACTCGAAGCTCTTTTGTCTTGCCCCTCATTGTTTGTTCTCATGAAACTTATGTTGGATCCGAGATTGTGTTCTTATTTTTCCCTCTTTCTTTAAAAGTATTTATCCTTAAATCTAGTGCTTTAGCTGCATGGAAACGAGTCAAGTCAGTAAATTTGAAAATCAAATTTACAATGTGCTTACCTTTTAACTCATTTTTGTAGGTGCTGGGATTGAGGAATTTGTAGACTCTAAAAGTCTATCTCATTACGTGAGAAGGTGTGATTTATTTGTCAATAGGAGCCTTTCTTTTTGCACATGTGCCAACACCTTATATTTATCTGGTGGTTCCTTCTTCGAGAAACCATTTTGAGAATGTTGCAATAAACTAAGAGCAAAACTAGAAAAAGAAAGGGTGAGCTCGTTATGGAAATAAGACTCTTAGAGCAAAAGTACAAACATATGCTTGTTTGAATGTGAAGCCTTCGTGAATTCACTCATTATTATTGAAAGAAAGGTTGTGCTCACAAGTTATCTCTCAATGGTCTATTTCTAGGTTCTCTCAAGACCCCTCTGTTTAGTGAACTACCTTAGGATCACTCATAATAAGGTCCTTCTTCTCGTTCTTTATTAATCGCACCTATGTATCGTTTAAATCTAAGGCTTCTCGCATTACATGTGATTCATCATTTGTTACCTCATGTTCTTCACAAATTTCATTCGTGGTTTGAATCTCGTGGTCATCCACTTGTACCACATCATCGTCTAGTTCTATCACATGTTCTCCATTTTCCAGTACCAACAATAATCTCTATTTTGGAAAATCTTTGGTGTAGCGACCTCGACCCTAACATTTGAGACATACAATATCACAGTTACGTATAAGGATTTTGTTGGTATCTTGTACTCTTGGTTTGGATGTATCTTTGTAGGAATTCTCTATACTTCGACTCTCTTGCACCAATAGTTGTGGAAGTTGAGTTGCTTCTCTAGAGTAATAAGAGGGTGCAATCAACATTTCATCACTACACGTATTTCATCCCTCGACACTATTGGTTTCTCTCCATACTACCAATGTGAAAAGTGAGATGATTTCATCATGCAAGTGCAAAGTGAATAAACTTCGTCCACACTAGTTTTACATTAGTGAGTTCGGAATATTGATAAAATTGAAAATAATCTTAGTTTTCATCTCCAATGCTTCGTATGCCACATCAATTCGTCCAACGAACATAGGAATCTCAATTCTTATGTTGTTGATGTCATCATCGATTCGATCCCTCATGTGTTGGTTGCACCTCATGGGAAGATCATATTCCTTGTCTAGAACTCCAACATACTCATCCACATCCATGTCTAAAAAGTATGGATTACAAGCTGTGTATGGTCTCTTCCATTGTGGTTCTCCACGTGCTACTACTTCCACCTGACCAACCATTGGTTGACAGTAGTGAATTCTTGCATCATACGTCTGAATTCTTCCATCAACAATTGTCGAGGTGGTTACAACTATGCAAGTCCCTCATTGTATGGTGGTTTGTCGTGATGGTTTACAAAACTAGACATCAGATAGTTAAGAAAAAAGATTAAAAAAGAAGAAGAAGATTAACAAATCTCACAATCTCTAAAAAAAATGTTTTAGTTTAGAACTTAATAATGACTTGAAGTGAATTTCTAAGAAATTCAAACTAAATCTTGACATACAAGTGTATAAATTTGAAACTAAATTAAGTTTCCTAATCTAAAGTACTTTTATTTTTATCTAAGAATTTTGTCTATATCTCTCCTAAGGACTCTTTCTATTATCTATCTACCTTTCCCTTTTTGTTCTTGGTTTTTGTTTCTCTTCTTTCTTTGTTTTTTGTTTTTTCCTTTTTCCATTTTTTCCTTTTTTCAATGGTTTTCCTTTTGTGTTTTTCTTTTCCTTTTATTTTTCTTTTCTAAATAGACAAATAAAACTAAAAGAAACTAAATTGTATCAAACAAATAAAAAAATATCACTAGAATTAAAATAAAATGATAGAAAGATGGAAAATACAAACGAGGCTTAGATACTACTTGATATGATCATAGACTACCGTTATTTTCTTAGAAAGATGGAAATGGACTGACCCAATAGAAACCCAATAGTAGAATCTAGAACTTGTATTTTTCGAATAAAGGACGTGCTAAACCCCAACTACAACTCGACTAGAAAATTTCAGACTTACTGAACGACACCGTAACACTTGTAGTGTTGATAAGTCGATGAACACTCAGATCTCTCCAAGAGTTGGGTAGCTAAATCTCTAGGATGAACAAATAAAATACACTATCAATTCATTATAACTTACTTTTCCATTTCATACAATAGATCATCTATTCATAAGGACCACATAATGACGATAATTGAATAAAATAAGCTAACTTAAAAAAACTTGGTATAATCGCTCGATCAAAAGGTCAGTTCGCTCAGTCAAGTCTTGCATAAGTCTTAACTATAAAATTGAGTATATTGATCCATTGAAAATTCTATTCAATCATTTTCTTGTTCTAGCCGAGCACAATTCTGCTATGTCTGAGCACTGTTTGATCCTCATGTTTCTTGCTCCTCTCGGCCCCCTCTTCTTATAGGGGTGTCTTTTAGTCTTCCTTAAGTGTTATTTGATGTTCTTGTGGAGTTTTTTATCCATTGTTTCATGTCTAATTATGAAAACACATCGCAAAGCTCCTTTGCCTTGCACCTCATTGTTTATCCTCGTGAAATTTGTGGTGGATCCAAGATCTCGTCCTCATCAGTTTTTACATATTTAAAAGATTGTATAAATTAAAATATATAACACCATACATGACATGACATGTAGAACAACTAGATGAGAAAATACAAACTTTTGTCAAATAGAAAAGCCTGGAATTTTTTTTTGAAGTATATCCTAAATTTGTAAGAAAAAAAAGAATGTTCACCCTGTTTTATGCACCGATGGTTTCACCATACGGTGCATCTAGTAAAAAATATTCATTATGGTCATAATTGTTTCACCATATAATTTTTTTCCAAAAAAAATTATTTGAAAATATAAGTCTTGTTTTTTAATGTTATCATACTTGATATGATCCTGGATTGACGTTTTGTTATTAGGTGGAGTGAAATGGAATGAAATCCACTAGCGACCCGGTAGTATGACCTAAAACTTGTCTTCCTAAAGAGAAAAACGTCCTAAACTCTGACACAATCCAACTAGAGAACCTTAGACGCAATGAACGATGCTACAACACTTGTGATCTAGTGTTTATTAGTCGACGAACAACGTGGAATCTCTCCAATAGTTCGATAGCTGAATCTCTTGGATTAGCAAGAAAAAGAAATTTTTTATAATCAAAAGTTACGTAGTAACGTCATAAAATAAGTCATCTATTATAGGTGGTTAGTGAAATATGACTCTTTGAACAAGATTACAAACATAGAATAGTTTTAATACCAAGCCTTCTTGAATTCGCTCACTCACATCGAAAGGTTTTGCTCGTGGCATATCTCTCAAGGGTTTGTTTGTGGGTTTCTCTCAAGACTTCACAGCTTTTGTGAACTACCTCATAGTCACTCATAATAATTTCCTTCTTCTTGTTCTTTATTAACCGAATCTGATCCTCGAATACTTCCTTTGGTGTAAGGGTAGCTAGATAAATGTGTTGTCTTTTTAAGTTAAAGGCATATTTTTTGCTGAATCCGTCGTGTGGAGCACATATGTTAAACTACAATGGTCTTTCCCATAAGATATGACCCGCTTGCATTAGAACCACATCACACAACACATCATCTTCGTACTTTCCAATGCTAAACGTAACCCTCGCTTGGTGATGAACCTCGTTTCGCCACTACGTTCATCCACTGCATTTGTAGGGTTTAGATGCTTCATTATATTCAATCCTAATTTGTTGATAACTGATGCACTGGCCACTTTCGTGCAATTGTCTCCATCCACTATGATTTCTACACACCTTGTTGTGCATAATCCCACGCATGTAGAAGATATTTTCCTATTGTACTATGGTTTCCTCTTTAGTTTGTAAAGCTCGATGTGATACTAGTAACTCGCCCTTTACATCCTCTTATTCCTTGAACTCTTCATCTGAATTAGGAATGTTCTTCTCATTCGGCGACTCTTCATCTTCGGAAGTCGGCTCATATTTTCCATCAGTTCGTATCATCATGGCTTTCTTATTCAGATCACCCTAAGAAAAGTGTCCCCAACCTTGGCACGTGAAGCCTTCACTTTCTGTTTAGTCTTATGTCTTTGTTTGCTTTGTTAAAACGATTAACTTCATGTCGATAGTTAGAGGAGTTACCGTAACTTTGGAGTATTTTGCCCTTACCCTCACTTGTTTCTCGATCTTTACTACTAGATGTTTCAAATTATCCATGTCTATGTTATGGTGATTATCCACGTGGTCCTATATGTCAGGATTGAGGCTACTCAGAAACCGATCCATTGTCGCCACCCAATCTTCCTCGATGTTTGCCCAAATCATCAAAAATTTCATCTCTTTGTAGTATTCTTCTATGCTCTTAATCTCAAACGTTGATTGGCCTCTCGATGATGGTGAGACATTACAAATCGACATCGCATAATGGTAAGCATCTCGTCCCAAGTGGTGACTTCACTCTCTCTAAGACGCCTTCAAGAAAACGTGAGTTGATCCCACCACACCACCGCTTAGTTGATGAACTTGGATGTTGTTAGTTTCACCTTCTTAAGTTTAGAGTAACGATGACATTCAAAAATCATCTCCTTCGTTCGTTCGCATTCCAAGTAAGCTTTGGGATTGCTCCTCCCAATGAATGTAGGAATCTCCATCTTGATACTACTAATATCATCATCAAATAGAGTTCATGTGTGTTGAATGTTCCATACTCCTCGTCAAACACTTTGACATACTTGTTCTCATTCATCTCTATAGGGTATAGACGAGATGAGTTGCGTTTGGCCTCCAACGCGCGTGAATTCGTCCATCAACAACTGAATCGAGGCGGCTCCCTCATTGTTTAGTGGTTCGTCGCAATGGTTCCCCAAACTAGACATCCGAAAGTTGAAAATAGAAAAGATGAAAGAAAACGAAGATGAACGAAGCTCAATATCTCTCAAGACAATGTTTCGTTCAATTTCTCTCACTCATTCATCTGTCTATTTCTCGACTTCTCCTCTTTGATTTTGTTAGGAACTCAAGAACGACTCTAGATGAATTTCCGATTCAAACTAAATCTTGATGCTACTAATGTATTAAATAGACAGCTAAGTGAAGGTTCTAATATAAGGTATTATTATTTCTAACAAAGACTTTTTCTATTTTTATCCTAGGTACTCTTTGTATTTTTCCTTCTACCTTTTGCTTTTTGTTTTCGTTCTTTTTTCTTTATATTATTTTTCTTCCTTTTCTTTTCTTTTTTTCTTATTATTTTTTTTCTTTATTTTGTGGTTTTCCTTTGGGTGTTTTTTCGTTTTTTTCTTTCCTTTTGTGTTTTTTTTGGTGATTTCCCTTTTTATATTTTCTTTTTCTTTTTATTGTTTCTAAACTGACAAAAACTAATTAAATTTAACTAATATTGAATCAAAGATATAAAGAAAAAACAAAAATGGATAGACTAACATAAAAACGGGTATATTATACCATTTGATATGATCTTACATCGACATTATTTTTGTTAGAGGGTTGAAATTGGAATAAAACCCACTAGCAATCCGATATTAGAACTTAGAATTGGTCTTTCCGAAGAAATGACATCATAAACCCTGAGTACAATCCGACTAGAGAATCTCAGACGCAACAAACTACACCATAACACTTGTGATCTAGTGTTGATAAGCCGCTGAACAACCAGAAATCTCTCCAAGAGCTTGATAACTAAATCTCTAGGATTAACAAGAACAATATATTTTTAATAAAAAATAAGTAATAATTCATACAATGGGTCATCTATTTATAGAAATAAAACAATATTGAAAACTAAATAAAATAAGATAATTTAACTAAATGCAACACAAATGCTCGGCGAGCGGTGTTATTGTTTGATCGAATGCTGTTAAGTTTGAACTTTAATCTGCAAAAACTAGAGGACGTTCGATCGAGCAACAACAGTGCTTGATTGAGTCCTGTAATGCTCGGGTCGAGCTCTTAAGCCTTTTGCAAACTCCATTGGTCTAGCGGATTTCTTCGGGTCGAGCAGACCTCTATTCGGGCCAAACACATAGGCTCTTTCATGTCTAACGTGTTTGCTCGGGTCGAGCGAAACTTTGCTTGGACTGAACGCCTCTAGATCTCTTAGCTTCTTACTTCTCTCGACTTCATCCACTTGTAGACATGTCACATAAGCTTTCCTTGATGTCTCTTCACCAGTCTTTGTGTTGTCGATGTATCGGGCGGAGTCTTATCCTCATAAATATCCCATCTAGATCATCCAAAAAGAGTTCTTATATATTTCTACAATCGTTGATTGATGAGTTGAACTATTTATGGAAATACTATGTTAAAACATATGATGTTAATAAAAAAACAACATTTCTGCACGAAAATGGTGATGTTACGGGCTATAAGCAATTTTTATGCTCTTTAATGTCTCAGTTCACTAGGAATCAGGTGATTGAAACGATGGCTACGCACGAGACTGCGTCCACCGACGTCGCATGCCGACTCACCTGCACATGCAGCCGCATCCGGATTAGTTTCTTCTTTATTCATCACAAACCGATTTTACGAGATTATAAGATTTTTTTAAAGAACATTAACTTTAAATCAATTTTCTGCTGTTTTTAAAAATGTTGTTTACACATCGTATATAAATATAGTGTTATGTACATACGTATGTATGAATATATATTTTTAATATATATATGAGTGTTTATGTGTACGTATTATGATAAATATAGATATATATATATATAGGACATGAACTCAGAAAACGAAACACAAAAGAAAACTATATTCAACATTGATAAAGAAAGAGATTCCTCCCTATTCATATACCGACGTCTTCAATAGCTCCTCCATGCTAATAAAAAAACAACATTTCTGCACGAAAATGGTGATGTTACGGGCTATAAGCAATTTTTATGCTCTTTAATGTCTCAGTTCACTAGGAATCAGGTGATTGAAACGATGGCTACGCACGAGACTGCGTCCACCGACGTCGCATGCCGACTCACCTGCACATGCAGCCGCATCCGGATTAGTTTCTTCTTTATTCATCACAAACCGATTTTACGAGATTATAAGATTTTTTTAAAGAACATTAACTTTAAATCAATTTTCTGCTGTTTTTAAAAATGTTGTTTACACATCGTATATAAATATAGTGTTATGTACATACGTATGTATGAATATATATTTTTAATATATATATGAGTGTTTATGTGTACGTATTATGATAAATATAGATATATATATATATATGTTAATAAAAATTGAAAATAAAAATAATTTCCTAAAACAACAAAAAATAAACAAATTTGTGGGTTAACGAGTACTTGATTGAGGTTTATCAGAGGTTCAATATTACGAAAAATAACGATTTTGGTTTGGCGAAGAAATTGACGACATTATTAAAAATCCAAATCCAACCATTGAAGACTGTCACGTCGAAGCCGACTGTTGACTTCGGCATGAGCTGTAGTGAATTGTGAATTATATTAACCTTGTTATTTATTGTAATCTAATTTGCTCCGTTTGTTGTGGGGAGAAGGTCAGCCTGTCTGATCTCCGATTGCAATTAATCTTCTCGAAAACAGAGCTTCAATTCCTTATGTCTTTAAGTTTCTATTGAATTTGTTTTTATGGAATTTCCTTGTGTTTGAATGATCTGGGATTCTCTGATTCGTCTCCCTCATAGATTCGTCGGATATATGATTGTGTTTTTGATATTGGCATTCTTTGTTTCTGCAATATGTTGGATTCTTTGGTTGCTGAAATTATCCAGAGAGATAGAGAGTCTCATGCTTAGGGTTTCATGTCTGATCCTTGTAATTATATATGCTGATTGTTTATACATCTCATAGTAGGCCACTCTTTGAGTATGAACATGACATAACACAACTTGAAACAAAGTTTCTTTCAATCAACGTCCATAGTATCTAGCCAGGAAAACACAAGTGAACACTTCACACAACTTGGCAGTAAATTTATTCTCTTCTACTCGAATACAAGAATCATACAATACACATGTAAATGCCTCGAATCGAAGATGACAAACTGGTGAAAATCTAGCGGAACGAATTAAATTCAATAATCTCTCCAAAATTTTGGTTCAAATCATAACGGTAAAGATACCGTTAAATCACTGACTGTGATTATTCAACAAGACCTCCATGTGTTTGATCTCTTTAGGCATCGAACCAGTAAGCACCTGCATTATATCAAACCCACGTTATCATCACATGTAAACAGTCCAATCTATCACCAACATCACAATCGTAAACCTGTTTTGGTACGATTGGAAGCAGTCAATAGTTTCAAACAAAGTGGTCTGAAGAAGCAAATAGAGATAAGAAATTAGAACCTCGTAGCCAGTCTCAGTGATGAGAACTTCATCCTCGATCCTCATACCAAGCCCTTGGTACCTGCAAATGTGTACGTCCACAAGCACGCACTCGATTAATATACTTCAATGCCGAAAAGACAAACGAGTCATGGCAATGTAAGTCGTCTGGTCAGATATATAGCGTCATGAAAACATGCCCAAAAAAGTGTCTCACGGTTGAGTTGTAAGCAAATCATAGAGATTCTGATTGGACGTAAACGATTATTTTAAACCACATGAGTGTGATGAGGGAACACGATTGTGTTTTTCTTTATTCCTATAAGGGTAGTTTGAGCAAAATATTGCATTTTGTGATACCCTTATAAGAAAATGAGAACACCGAAGTGGAGAGTCTGTAGAGAGCCATGGTTACCTTTCCGGGCAGTTGAATGAAGGTGGGATGTAGACTCCGGGCTCAATCGTTATCACCTGTCAAATACCGTTCTTGTGAACATTAGAGATACTTATGATGGAAAACAGGAAGAAAAAAAGCTCGATAGACCTCTTCATAAGTATCATGGTTGAATTATCTATTTTGTGGATGCTTAGACCTACTGAGTCCTGTAATTGATAACGGAGTATTTGATGGAGCCTATGGAAATAGAAGGCTAAAGCATGCAAAAACAATACAACACCAAGACTTAGATTGGTTGGTAAACTTACGAAACCGGGTTGCAGAGGACGGTCGTATCCCACCGCAGAGCAATCGTGCACGTCCAACCCAAGGTAGTGACCTTTAATCACAAGAAAACATTGGTGGGTCTCCCATATGTCGATGTCAAATCAAATGCACGAAAAACAGAAACCAATGTATCAACTCGTGTTGAACAAATGTGTTTTGCTGACCGTAATACCAAATTCACAACATCCTACATAAACTAACAGATCCGATTCTATGTGCAAATTTAAAACTGGATTAATGGAATTGCAATTGTTCAATCAAACAAAAAATGTCGGTTTATAGATGATAATGTGAAAGCTTAAGACATGCCTATGGAGGTCGGATTCAGCTGGTGATATTGTCTAGGAGTTGTCAAAATGCCCATCTTCATCAGTCCTTCGCGCAACATGTCAGTCTGTAGAATCACATAGCTTCATGAAGTTCATAACCGAGGATAAGATCAGTATCATGTCTTACAATGGCATCGAAAAATCTCTCTTTTTCCCCGTCAAATCTATGTAACGTACACAAAAATCTAATCTTTTGCATCCAACGAATCTACCTAATCTATCAACATGAAGCTGTATTCCGTTGGAATCTACATACCTATAAATCATAAAAATTTCTCTACAAAGAAAAAAGAGCTTATTTGACAATGATATTCGAAACAACAAATCTACAGAAGCATTATATAAAAACAGGTAGAAGTACTTCAAAAGACTTGAAAATTGATTGACAAGATTACTAAAATCGAATTCTATGTTAAAGGGTAAATTGAAGATCTCTTCTTTTGACAAAAACCAAAGTTTTACTTGACTCTGTATCAGTGAGGAACACCAATTGAGAAGTAGCTAACGCTTGGAGTGACTAGTTATGTGAAGATGAGAGCGTAATCAGTGAAGAGTTATATATGAGGTTGAATCAAACACCATATAAACAGAACCGTATTATTTCAAAGTCTTATAAGTTACCGAATATGAGTTGAGTTGGCGGATGGTGGTACCAGGCTTGCATAGCTTTATGCACTCTTTATTTGTCTCAAGTACAAGATCATATAACTCCTCCTGTTACAACAACAAATCTCAAGGAGTCTGATCTATAATAAGGAAAATAAATGACAAGAAATAATTCAAGACATAAGCATGGAGAGTAACTGGACCAAGAATGTGTAGATGGGGCTGGTAATGCAAACAAGATTTTCATCGAGAAACCCAAATCCACCAGATAAAACCCGAGCTAAAATTTCCAAGTAAATAAAACACCACAATAAACGAGGAAAAAGAAAAAATAAAGCCAAAAATGGACAATAAACTTGATGCTGGTCTGATGCGTAATAATACTAAATGAAAAAATAATGGTATCAATCACAGCCAAAATCCATAGAGTTTCATCTAGATTGGAAAATGTAGAACATCAAGAAAGATGAAGTACCAACCTGTAGAGAATTGAATTTACCACAAGGTGGCCATGTACGAGTAAGATCACTAACATATCCATGCAACTCGCAACCCATGTCCAACAAAACAAGATCACCATCTTTTATCTGCAAGTGATAGATCATACGGGAACAAGAGATTATGTTCAATACCATCTATATGAGAACATTCAATAAGGGTTTTGTCTCAGACTTACTCTCTGATCATTGCGCGAGTAATGAATAACACTGGCATTAGGTCCACCACCTACCACAGGGTTGAATCTGAAGAAATACATAATGTCATCTAAGAAAAAAGGGAAAAAGAAAAAGAAGTTTCTGGAGGACATGGAAGAACTGGAGTTACAAAATCATAAACCAACGCAAGAATGTCGCAGACTTACGCCATTCGTTGAGCACCTCTTACCCGGCACTCGTACTCAACCTTGGCTGACAAGATGCCTTCATCAGGATACACTTTTGAATGTAGCATTGTTTGCAGAAGAGCCTATTAATGAACAGATAAGAAAAATATATACACTCATTCTTACTAGGAGCTAACACCATGAACAAATATTCTTAATTTACAAACAGTTTCATGAATTTCTATAAGCGTCTATACTTCTTGTTTATCACGTTCGGCCAAAAGAATAATGGAGAAACTCAGACTACAGTGATACTGTTATATGCAGAAGGGCTTTACGGGAATCTTTAGGGATTTGAGGGAGGTTATTAAAGGTTATTAAACATCTTCAGAAGAGCCAGCCCATGAACAGGTCACCCCCATTATATTCTACCAAAAATATCATATTTATTTGAATCACATTTTTACTTTTGGTGCATCTATGGTCCTTGTTTTTCATTCGAACTTGCAAGATAAGTGAAAGAAGTCAGAAAAATGATAACCAATATAGTTTCAAATTGAGCATTTTTTTCAGAACCCAATCCTTGAGCAGATCAGAATCCGTATATTCTCTAATCTCAATCCAATATGATAACCAATATAGTTTCAAATTTATCACCTTTAACCAGTATTTGTTCACTTTTCACAATCTCTGATATTCTCTACTCTCTATGTTTGTCATTTTGTCATTTAGACTCTCATGAAAAATAGGGAGTTCAGAGGTGTAACACCACAATATAGTAAAGGAATACCTGGCAAGCAATAGAGGCAGACTCTCTCATCAATCTCAGTTCTGCTGGAGATTTAATTAACCTCAGTTCATGTGTCAAATTAGAAAGATTTTTAACTTTTCCAAGATAAGCCGCCTTTTGAAACTCATCCAGGTTTGTATACTTTTGAGAAGCCGTTTGAACATTATGATACAATTTCGAAGAGCTTCTTATCATGTCTGATAGAACCTGCATGCATATAGAGCACAAATAGATCAAAACAGGTCATATAATAGAAGAAGTTAAGTCAATGGCACAAGCAATTGATGTGGAATGGCAATTAAGGAAACTATTCAAGGTACCTCAGATAATTTGCTCATTGGATATGCTTGATCTGCTTTGAACACTTCTGATGCTGCTTCAACTCCGGCTATTTCTCCCTGCCAAGCAACATCCTACATAACAAACCAATTCTTGTAATTGCCTAATTGAAATCAAGTCACTTTGTATATGTCAAAATCTGCATACAGACGAGCATATAACAATCAATCATACATCAGGAGTTGATTCCGGCATGAACATGCATAAACCATGTTCATCGCTTAAAATTGCCAAACCACCTGGTTGCTGGCAGCCAGTTATGTACAAGTAATCAGAATCCTGTCTGAGTGTATAAGGAACAACATCTGTCATCATCTTCACAGGGGCTGAAGCAACAATGGCTAAGCTGTTTTTAGGAAGAAGTTCCAGTAGCCTTTTTCTTCTGGTGATGTATTCCTCAACGCTTATACCTGGTGTCAGCTCACCTTCTGCCATTAACTGTAGAGAAGAATAGACCATGAGTAAATATATAGTGTGGCAATTACACGAGAATATAGCCGAAGGAACACATGCGGAATACATGGGGATGAGATGCCGGAGTTGGCTGTCCAATATCCGCGACCTTCATGGTAGAATATGCATAGCGATTGAAGACCTGAAATCCCGTTCCAATGATATAAAGCCTTTCAGTGTCAGCAAAGGCAAAGGATCTGAATACAAACTCCATCTTGCAATGATGGTGTAGATGAATACTAAATGGTAAAGAGTGGAAGTCATTGACAAAGCTAATATCCCAAAACCGAATTGTCCAAAAACTAGGCAAGGAATGAAAAAGCAGAAACTTTGGCAATTTTGTCAATGATTTTAGGACAAAATTTAGCTAAAACTTCAGTGAACCAAGATCAGAGCTTTAAACATCCAAACTAATACTACCATTCACGAACAGAAGATGTGGATAAACAGTTTGAAAAAGAAAAAAAAACCTTCGCTATATCAAACTCCAATAGAAAGACAAATCGTCCTCATCTTGTTTTATCGTAAAACAAAATCTGGAATTCGGAAAATAGATAGCGTACATGTTGACACAATGTTCTCCGTACTAGATTCCGTGCGAGAACTTGCATCTCTACTCACTCTCACTCTTACTCTCTCTCTCTCTCTATCGAACCCTTCTTCAGAGGCTCAAGCTCGATGGAACGATTGAACCTTGTATGGTGTTCTGTCCCAAATGGGGCTTCAGGGTTTAAATGGACTGTTTTATGACCGTGGCGTTTCAGGGTTTTATTTATATAATGTTCTTTTTTTTTAATTTTAAGTTTAAAAAAATTGCTTTTATATCCATAAAAATAAAAATAGGTGTGGATAAATAGTTAATATTCGACTATTGGTATTTGTCGAATATTCGATGTTGTTATCCGTATTTATATTCGTAGTTTTGAATATTCGTAAATTCGAATATCCGCAAATATTCAGATATTTGTCGAATATCCGTATTTGTATCCAAAATCATTTTTTTTAAATAAAAATAAAAAAAATTAATAAAAATTCTTATAGAAAAAGTTATTATTATCAAAATATATCCATAAATAATTTTCAAATGGCACAAATACACAAAAAACCATAGTATAAATAAACGAAATACCAATCGCATGAGTCTCTCAATCATGTAGAGTTAACTTTGACGATGACTCCACTAGTATCGCCAATTCATCGAAAATAACGTAACAAAATATATGATTATCATATTAAATATCAAATATATTAAAATAAAACTAGGATAAAAGTTATATACTTACGAAGTTATGTTTTTTCGATATCTTGCAATGTGTCCATATAATATTATCAATTTCACTTGGATTACGAATCCAATCTTGAGTGCAAACTAAAGCTTTAATCATATTAGTAATAAGACAACTACGATACGGACTAATCACACGATGCCCTTACTAAAAGCCGACTCTAAAGCAACAGTTTGGAGTGAATATTAGGTTAGAACATTAGGGTTAAAAAGTTTATAAATTACATTAATATTTTAGACCTTCAAATTTAAGTGTAATAACGATTTGTTTATATATTTTATATTTGGTCTTAAAATAAAATTAATAATGTTTTTTTATTTGTAATTTGATCCTTAAAATTAATTTTATTATATATAGATATATATATATATATATTAAATAAATTATCTATTTAATATTTACGGATACAAATAATTACGAAAAATTGAATATACTATTTGTATTTGTATTTGTCGAATATCTAATTTCTGGTATTTGTATTTGTATTTGTTCCTTCGGATATTTGTATTTTTGGATCGAATACGGTCCGAATACGAATCGGATACGAATACTTTGAATATTTTGCCCAACCCTATATAAAAAATATAAATAAATATATAAAAAATGAAATTTCGTAAAATAAATATATTTTCATAATAGAATTTCGTGTATGTTATGAATTTTCTTTTATGATTAATACACTATTCATTCGAGAGAGCGGAAATTTGTTGCGGCAAAAAGAACAAGATTGTATATACAACTTTAAACTCTAAATCAAAATTCTAAAAAAGAACAAGGTATTCATTGAATACTATTCAACTTTAAACTAAAATTTGTTATCCAATTTCGATTTGAATCTGGTCCGATTTTGATTTAAATTTTACCTAATTTTAATTCGAATTTTAACCTCATTTTGATACAGTTTTGATCCAATTTCGACCCAATTTTGACCCATTACATTTTAAAATGTTAAATTTTAATAAATTAGATATGAATTTAATATACATATAAACAATAAATGTTAATTTTTCTATAATTGCGTCAAAATCAAATTAATCGAATCGAATTTAATTGCTTCGAGTCAAAATTGAATATAGTTTAAAATTGAACAACTCAATCTTGAACCGACTTCGATACAATTTTTTATTCGATTTTAAAACCGTTTATATTTTTAAATATTCATGTTTAGATAATTAGATATGAATTTGTTACAAATATAAACAATTTGTGTTAAGTTTTTGGATAATTATGTCAAAATCAAATTAATCAGTTTGGTTTACTTATTTCAAGTAAAAATTTGGGTTCGATTGCGTCAAAATTACGTCAAAATCAAATTAATCAGTTCGGTTTACTTATTTCAAGTAAAAAATTGGGTTCTATTTTGTTAATTGCATCAAAATTAGATCAAAATCGAGTTAATCGAATCGATTTAATTGGCTTCGACTCCAAAATTGGGTTTGGTTGGTTAATTGCATCTAAATTGGGTCAATAAAATCAATCCGATTTACCTGATTTTGATACAATTAACTAAAATATACTCAATTTTGACTCGAAATCAATTAAATCAATTCGATTAACTTCATTTTATGCATCCAAAACATTAACAGTAACTATTTATATGTGTAGTAAATTCACATATAATTGCCTAAAAATTGACATTTTAAAATCTAATCGGGTCAAGACTGGTTCAAAATCGGGACAGATTGGCTCAAAAATGGTTTCAAGTCGGGTTAAAATTGGATCAAATTTGGGTTGAAATCAGATCAAAGTTGTGTCAAATCGGATCGGGTTCAACTCAAAATCGGGTGGATTTTCAGAATTTCAACCCGATTGCCTGAATTCTAAAAAAAATGAGGAGATCATAAATTCCAATTGCTATTGGGCAAAATCAACAACCAAGAAAGCCTAAGTTCATGTGTCATCATATTAATATAAAAGAAAACTACATAAAAACTATTATCATATTTCTTATTCTAGAAAAAGAAATATGAGGTTTCTTTTCCTCACGCTATGTTGCACACCGAAAATGATGTGGGAGGTGGTCTTGAGCTGATGTTGGATGACTTGAAACATCTTTGGGTTTTAGACAAATTTTTTATATTTGAAGACAAAATTGAATTAAGATTTAAAATCGATGGAAGATTCAGATGAAGTCCAAAATCGAAGGGAAAGTCGGATTAAAACAATATTGTCGAGAGGATAAACGGTTTTCACTAAACAAATATATAAAAGAACATTTTCTTTTCCATACATATATGTATACATATGTAAATATATATATATAATTTATTATTTTGTTACAAATATATAAAAAATTCATAATCTACAAACAACTTGTTTTTTCTTTCCATTCATATATATATATATATATATAAGTTATGAATTTTTTTAATAAATCTATAAAAAAATAATTCATAGTTTACAGTATACAAAACAAAATTATTTCATAATAAAATGTATGTTATGATTATACATTATAGTTCTTTAATTGTATAATTTTTTCTAACTAAGGCAAGTATTAATCTAATATATACAAGCATGATTGTACATGGATAAGCTCACAAACATCACTTTCTCTTCTCTCACATGAATTTGAATTAAACCAACACTCAATCTAGTTGTATCTAGTGATGAAAAACGACTGAAATATATTTGTATTTTGTGTTAAATATATATACAATTTATTGTGGATTTTGTTAATACTTTAGATATAGCAACTATGTTAAATGTATATCTCATAGATATAACAACTACCATATTTTTAATATATTATATCCTAATCACCTATTATAATATATATATATATATAAATCCAATGATCAATGGAGATCAAGAGATTTACCTCTAATTACATAATATCAGATTAATCTAATTTTTTTTCTTTCTGTATTTTTTTTACCGTCTTCATTGTTGCCTTCTTCCACAATGGTTGCTCCGACTCCTATGCATATCTCCACCGAGAAACCTTTCGAGATCACAAACATTCGATCCCAATTTTCCATCATCTTGGATATGGAGGAGGTGAATTATGATTCGTGGCACGATGTCTTTGAGACCCACTGTGAAGTTTTGGCGTGTTGAGCGATATCGATGGTTCCGCTCCTCCAACCGAGGCCCCATCTGTTGAATGGAAACGTCTCGATGGTTTTGTCAAGATTTGAATCTACGGAACAATTTTCAAATATCTCCTCCATGACGTCCTCAAATCCAAATCGACAGCTCGTTACACATGGTTGCGATTGGAAAATTTGTTCCGTCACAACAAGGATGCTCGGGCTATCCAACTAGACAACGAGCTCCACACTATCACAGTTGGCGACATGACGATCCACACTTACTGCCAAAAGATCACAAAGATCTCCAATCTCCTTGCTAACCTAGATGTTCTGGTTTATGAATGCGCTTTGGTAATACACACCTTGAATTAATGGTTTGAACGAGAAGTTTGACAACATCATCAACGTCATTCAACATCAAAAACCATTCCCGACGTTCGTTGAAGCACGCTTCATGCTTCTCTTCAAGGAACAGCGCCTCATGCGACATCGCCGACCAGATTCCGTGTACGTTGACCATGGATTTACTCCCATTGCATTGCTAACCGGTTCGCCTGTCCAACAACAAGATCCGCCTTAGATCCCGTCGCAGCCCTCGTACCATCGTTAATATCGCGGTCTCTCATGCCACCGTAGAAACGGAGGACATCGGGGATGAGAACGAAAACCCTATGGCTGGAACCATACACCAACACTGCACCAATTTCAAGATCTCCCTATATCGACTTGGCCGCATCCGTATCCGCCACAACATACTTGGACTTTGATAGTGTATGGATGGCCCTCTTATCCATTGTGGTTTTTGATGCAACAGCTTTCATATCAGCAATATCCTGTGTGGAATTCTCAGACATATTCGGTGCACGACGGTCCTTTTATGACTATGCCGGACAATCCCTTCCTATTGCACCTTCAGACCACATGTCCCCGAACACAACCTTTATGGTTCAAAACGCCCATTCTCATCGTCTAGTCGCACCTATACTGTTGTGCCAACTGCTATTGACATGCTGCAAGACCTCATTCAGGTGTTCAATACCATGGATATCACGAATCCTACTGATGCTTCGTGGTGTATGGACACCGGAGCTACTGCTCATCTGACGTCGTAACCAGGTATTCTCGAGATCACTTTTAATTCGAGTATTAAACCTCTTATCTACGTTGGTGATGGATCCTCCATCCTCGTAACTCAGACACGACACGCCATATTATCAACCCCTAAACGTACCTTTACCTTGTCTAATTTCCTCGTATCTCCTTCCATCATCAAGAATCTTATCTATGTCTGTCAATTTACACATGACCACAATTGTTTCGTTGAGTTTGATGCTTTTGGTTTCTCTGTGAAAGACAAAACAACGCAGGTGGTGCTACTCCAATGTGATAGTTCGGGTCCCCTATACTTCGTCACCCCTACCTATTCGATCTCTCAGCCTTCTGTTCCTTCCCTCGCCTTGTTCACTTCGGACTTTACTTGGAATCAACGTCATGGGCATTCGAGGGAGTCTGTTTTTCATTTATTTCGCTCTTTTAATTATTTTTCTTGTAATAATGGTCATGCTCATTCTTTTTTCATGTGTGTCAACTCGGAAAACATGTTTGTTTGACTTTTACTAAATCGATTGCCAAAGCTACTTCTCCTTTTCAAATCATTCATTCGGATGTTTGGACCTCTCCTATTTCGAGTATCAGTGGTATCAAATATTAGGTTTTATTTCTTGATCATTTTTCACAATTTGTTTGGGTTTTAACCCGTTCGTCGGAAAAGTGACGTTTTTAGCAAGTTTTTCCATTTTCACTCTTACGTTCAAACACAATTTGAGCACAAAATTAAAAGTTTTCAATGTGACCTCGGGGGAGAATTTGACAACAAAATTTTGAAGGACTTCTTCGACATGCATGGGACTTTAACTCATTTTTCGTGCCTACAGACATCCTCACAAAACGGTAAGGCAGAACGCACGATATGAACCATTAACAACCTCATTCGCATCCTTCTCTTTCAAGCCTCTATGTCGTCTATTTTTTGGGTCGAAGCCTTACATACCGCGGTCATCTCCTTAACATCTTACCCTCGACCGCCATTGACAACAATATACCTTTCACAGGTCTTCGCCAAAAACCTGTCACTTATGATCATATTCGTGTCTTCGGATGCCTTTGCTACCCTAATTTATTCGCCATCTCTAGTCACAAATTATGCCCCTGTTCTACACCTTGTGTCTTCCTTGGTTACCCGGACAATCACAAAGGGTTTCGCTGCCTCGACTTTCAAACACGACGCATCATCATCTCACGCCGCATCACTTTTGACAAGAACATTTTTCCTTTGGCCATCGCCTCACCTCCATCGGCCTCGTCTTACCATTTCCTTGAGCATAATGATACACCTTCTCCTATACTTCACCATCTCCTAGAAACACCAACCACACATACTCCGCCTATCCTTACCATAGAACCACCACCACTTGCACCGTCGCCTCACAATCCTCGTACCTACTCAATACAAAATTGTACCAAATCCGAGATCTTTAAACCTCGATAGGTTCTCAACCTTAACACCATCACCATCTCACCCATGCCAAACTCTAACTTAAAGGTCATCGAGGATTCTCATTGGCGTGAAGCCATGACATCGGTGTTAACATTCTTCGCTCTATGTGGTTGTTTTGACATAAATTTCATGCAGATGGCTCTTTGGCATGATACAAGACGAGACTCGTTGCTAATAGGTAGTCACAACAAGTTGGCATTGATTTCGATGATACCTTCGGCCTTGTGGTGAAGCCCACGACAATACACACAGTTTTGAGCATTACAGTGTCTCGAGAATGACCAATACATCAATTCGACTTCAAGAACGCCTTCCTTCATGGCGATCTTAAGGAAACAGTTCATGTTTCAGCCCCGGGGTTTTCGCTCCTCTAGACATCCAGATCATGTCGTCGTCTCAAATGCTCACTTTACGGGCTCAAACAAGCCCCACATGCTTGGAACCAACGATTCACGACATATGTAATGACTCTCGGTTCTATCCAAAGCCGGTGTGACTCCTTGCTATTCATCCTTTGTCGAGATAACCTTTAGGCCATGCTCCTTTTATATGTGGACAACATCATCCTAACGGCCTCTACATCCACTTATCTCGGCCATATCATCTCTTCTTTGAGGATCGAGTTTGCTATGTCTTATTTGGGCTCTCGACATCATTTCCTCGGGGTCACGGCTCAAGGAAACACGAATAGATGATTTTTCATCAATCCTCATATGCGGAATCCATCCTTCAATGCGCAGGCATGGCCTCGTGTAACCCGTGTTGTACTCTGGTTGAAACAAAGCCCAAGCTGTCAGCTTCCACGGGCACCTCTGTGACCAATTTGAGGTTGTACTGTAGCATCGTGGGAGCTCTATAGTACCTTACCTTTACACGACCAGACCTTCAATATGTTGTCCAACAACTCTGTCTCTTTCTTCATGACCTTCGTAAGCCATATTAGGATGCCATGAAACGGATCCTCCGATATGTAAAAGGTACATCACACTATGGCTCACACCTCCACCCCTCTACTACCACGGGTCTTGTTGCTTATTTCGATGCAGATTGAGCGGGTTGTATGGACTTACGATGTTCGACATCAGGCTGTTACGTGTTCCTCGCGGACAATCTCATTTTATGGTCGTCCAAACGCCAACCAATCGTGTTGCGATCCAGCACCGAAGCCGAGTATAGAGCGGTTGCGAATGTGGTCGCTGAGATATGTTGGCTCCAAAATCTCCTTCTTGAGCTTCATTGCTCGATTACACAGTTATTCTGGTATATTGCGACAATGTCTCAGCCGTCTACATGTCTCAAAACCCAGTTCATCATCAACACACGAAACACATCTAGATTGATATACATTTTGTACGAGACTGGGTTGCATTGGGTTCTCGACGTGTCCTACATGTTCCCTCTTCCCGACAATTTACGGACATCTTTACGAAGGGTCTTCCGATGCTCTTATTCACCGAGTTCCGCTCATTTGCGTTCGACCATCTCACGCTTCGACTGCAGGAGAATGTTAGTACTGTAGATATAACAACCACTTTAAATGCATATCTCGTAGATATAACAACTACCATATATAATTTATTATACCTTGATCACCTATTGTAATATATATATATATATATTTCCAGTTATCAATGGAGATCAAGATATTTATCTCTAATTATAGTTTTATCTAATTTATATTCTACGAGTTTTGAGGATTTAACCTATGTGCATTCAAAGAATAATGACTAAATAAGTTGTCGTTTATAGAAAAAATACGACAAGAGATAAAAAAGGAAAACTAAAAGGTGATGGTATTATATAATACCAAGGGCAGACTTAATGTTGTGTTATTGGATAATATGTAATATGAATCTAAATCCACATTTGATTATTAAATAGAGTGGAAATAAGAATGAAAAATTCTAATAACTCGATAACATATTTTGAAAATTGTTCTTTAGATGATAAAATCTTCGTATCGTCCTATAATTTAACTAGCGAAACTCAACTTGCATCATTGCAATGTTTGTAACGGGACATGATCAAAGATCGACATAATGAACAATTTTTATACCACATTATAGAAATATTTGTCATGTTACGATCCATGGATGAATTCAATAGATGAAATTATGATTACAAAATTTTATAAATATATTATGTTTTTAAGATAATATAGTATACAATCAATATAAAAATCAGTGAGTAAATTTTGTAAATTATAATATTTTTCAAAATTGTATATGGAATGAAAAAAAATTGTTAATATATATATATATTTACTAAAAATCTATATAAAGTTTTATATTTTTATATTGATTTCTAATAACAAACATTGTTTATGAGAACATATTCAATGACCTAACAAACATATAAGACAGAATGATATCATATTTATTTTTTTGTTATTCATGTTTATATATAATATATATATGTAACTAAACTATTTATTATTAAATTTTTAGATTAAGATCTCATTAATATCTATATTTTTACAAGATAAATTTGAAGAAAAGAATTTAGTTAGATGTTAGCGTAAATCCAACATTTTTCTGGTAATTACTATAACATAAATTACTATTTTATGACTATCATAACAATTTACATATAATATCGTTATTAATTTAACATTGTTTTGTATAATTTAGATGTTCCAATTACAATATCATTTTAAACACCTCTAATTTATTTTAACTCCTTTCACATATAAAAAATATAAAAACACATAAATTTTTTAATATTAAATTATTCACTTTTACCATTCGATAAATTATTTTTTTCTTCTAATTTCTATTATCTACATAATTTTTTAAACACTAACATCTTATAAAAAGATTGTTTTCCCTTCATATGTCATAATAATCGATTTCATAACCATTGGTATATATTTTTGATAAGGCGATTTATTTATAACATATATATTCAAATTTTATAACTTCAAATTATATATATAAAAGTTCTTGCAAAAGGAGGTTTGTGGTGAAGCCACCTAAGCAAGTCCTTTTTTTAAACTAATTTTTTATTAAATATAATTATATTGATCATTGATGTAATTAAATGACTTAAAATTTTTAAATATCTCTTTTAATATCTTATTAATATCTACAAAACTTTTACATAAAAAATAAGAAAAATCCATATATATTATACAAATATGAGTATTTAAAATGTTTTTAAATTTATTATACTTAATCAAAAATTAATATATCATTTTTAACTATATATTTATATAAAAAATTATATAGATAAACGTTTTTGCAAAAGGAGGAGACTTATGGTGAAGCCAACTCAGCAAATCTTTTATTTTTTAAAATTAATTTTTTATTAAATATAATTATATTAATCATTAATGTAATTAAATGGTTTAATATAATCTATATATAATATACAAATATAAATATTTAAAATGTTTTTAAATTTATTACACTTCATCAAATATTAATATAATATTTATAACTATGTATTTATATAAAAATAGGAAAAATCTATATATACAAATATAAATTTTTCTCTCTTTTTATAGAGATTTGGTTATAAATAATATATTAAACCTAACATTGTAATATATTACATAATTTACTTTAAATGTTTTAAAATTTATTATATTTAATCAAATTTTAATATATTATTTATAAAATCTATGTATATATTGATTTTTCGTAATTTTTATAATTTGAAAATAAATATATTTAATTTTTAAATTGTATATAAATTTTCTATTCAATCTTTAATGTGTGGTCATAATCCCATAATTTAATTATTAAATTTAATGAAATAAAAAAATGGAAAAACGTTGGATAAAAATATTAAAGTTTGGAGAGAGAATAAGTTTTAATGATTTTGTTGTCATTATTGTTATAATTATTGTTTTATATAACATACACTTTTTTAATTCTTAAATTTTTAAAATAAATTATTGTTATGAAAAGTTAAAAATATTTTTTTCTTTTATGAAAAAACATTAAAATACGATGGAAGTTAAAAGATCTTTCTCAATATCAGTGTCTCTTTGTTCCGCCATTATATCCACTCCTTTCAAACTTTAAAACAGTAACGATTTCTCATTTATAAAACATGATTTTTAAAAATTGTTATAAAATTGATATGGTTATTAATTATGGTATAATTTATTTAACATTCATGTGCATTGTCATTTTATTCAACGATACCAATAAAATTTATGTGGATTGAATATCATTAGAAAATTCTTGAAAAATAATATTCAAATAATTTCTACACAATATATTTTTAAGATAGATGATATACAGTTTGTAATGGAATACTCGGATAAAAGAACATCGATCTCTTTATGTATCTGGTTTTTATTTGCGTACATTTTTTTATTATGTGAGCTTTTAAAATTAATTTTTTT
>CM071865.1:41609038-41639985 GCA_036759665.1 Gynandropsis gynandra | reverse complement strand
CTCTTAAAAAATATTTTATAAAATTCTTTTACTGAGGTAGTTTCGCCGTAAACCAACTTTGTGATCATCTTAATGAAGACATTTGAAACATCATATTGAGAATACAAAAATGATATGAATGGTTGATTTTTGATTTTAGATCGGATTACTTTTGTTTAAAAATCAAAATTGGATTCGAATCCAAATTCTAATGGTTTATGAACAAATTTTGAAATGTAATTTTTATTATTTACTTTTAAAATTTTTTAAAGTTAATGGACATTAAACGTATGATCTGAATCTATGTGAACATAAAATTTAATCTCATGAGTTATATGATACCATTGATACCTTATTCTTTTATTTTAGATTGAATGTGAGAATATTTATTAATATTATATAATATTGACTTATACAATTTGATGTACATGACACTTTTTTAAATTTCAAAATATATCTATTAAGAAATAAAATAGGTAATATTTCGTTGTAATATTTATCTCGCATAAATTTCACATTTACTTTCTCATACCGATTGTGATCTGGTTCAAGAGAGTTCGGTTTTTCCATGAAAACAAAAAAAAAAACTTACAATTCACTGAACTTTGTCAATATAATGTTTAAGAAAATGTTACACATCTGGATTATGGATATGGATATCACTATAATTTGGGTAATTGCAAAACAATACAACAACATGTTTCTTTTACCGTTTTGAATTATATACAAACATTTTATCTATTTCTATTATCCCTTATCTTTTATTGCAATTTTTTTCTATTATTTAATCGTCATACTTTATATGTTAAATATATTTCTTTAAGTCTACACTTAAAAAAAATTTACATATTGCCCGAACCTTTGTAAAAATTAAAATATTACACCATAACGTCTATTTTTTTCTTAAATCTATGATTCTAATAATACAATACAAAATCATAACCCGCGCATCGCGCGGGAATTTTTTCTAGTTTAATAAAAAAATTGAATAATGAAATGGTTGAGTGCACGTGGGATAACACGGGCATCTTAAATGTGTTTCATCACATTTACACAATACAAAGTGACTCCACCCTCACATATGTGTATCAACTTACGTCTTCATATAAATATATATATACACGAATAGATATATATATATATATATCATGATGTATCCAAGTATATACACGTACCTTCATGCATACTATTATGTATATACACAAAACAATGAATTGTAATACAGATGAGCAAAGTACATGTGTCCATTTGAAGCCAATTTTTGGTACGAAAGGATATGTTTGGCTCTCTCCTCATTGGACCCATTCGACAACTAGCAGAGGATCTTGTTAGACCGGTCCTATTTTCGAAACCGGATAACCGACCTATTATTAGATTACCAAAATCCAAAGCTTTCGAAACGTTTCATATATTGAAAAATAAAGAGTAGCTGATCAAGACATTTTGGTGAAGTTTTAAAATTCAAAAGAATTCTTTATTTAATTCAAACGGTTTTTTAAGTATATTGAATATAAATTTAGACTCACCCTAAGATTTTATCTGTCTTGAATTCAAATTCTGAGCCCCAAACGTCACACATCCCGTATGTGACCGTCTAAAACTATTTTCTCAATAGCCTTAAGTTACACAATGACTCTACGAATCACTCACCCACAAACCCCTAGATATAATATTGAAGATTTGCATAAATACACTCATAAAGTAAACAAGACATTATTTCGGTTTATCCGTTTAAGCTCACACTTCTCTCTTAACTTTTAAGCACACTTTTTTTTTTCTGATGGAGAAGTCTTCATTTCGTTTATAGGACCAGTACTCTTTATATAGAGGTCTTCTTGATGTGTTTGTTGCTAACAAATCTCCATAATTCATGCTTCTTGATTTTCTCTAACAAATCTCCATGTTTTTAACTCCCTTGATATCTCCAATTTGTTAGTCTTTGATTTGTTTATTTTTTACCTATTCAAACTTGAAACTTCAGCACACCATTTAAGATCAAAATACTTTAACAAATCCTTCTTTTTTATCATATACTTAAACAAACACATCATCGCATCATCCAAATCTTTGAAGGACCAAGCACCAACTATCCACGATTATTATTGTTCAATTCTGCATGTCTTCGGGTTTGTCTGCATAGGTAACAATTACGCCTGCACTAGTATATTTTTCTCCCCTTTTTTGTGTGAGTATAAGAACAAAAATTCTCCCCCTGCCTGGGACTCACAGTAAAGCAAATTCGAAATTAGAGGGAAAGATCGGGAAAAACAATACTGTTTGTAGTCTTTATCAGCAACTTGACTTCAACTTTTTAACATTCATGCAGAAGATTGATCTTTTCTCTTCGATGCCATTGGATTATAGTTTTGTTTGTACAAAGAATTTCAACTTTCACATTCAAATGATAAACAATGCATGCAGTATCGAACTTAATTATCCTTTTAATCCTATCACATTTGTATTTCCTTTATTTAATATTCAAAAAACAATTTCTACTCGAAATGTGATACTTCACTTCAATTTAACTGACATTTACCACAAAACCCTAAAAGAACACTTTTGCAAACATACTTATCATTTTTTTATCATTTTCCTTTTATGCTAAAGAAATAAATCATATACTTAATTGAAGAAAAAAAGACAACAAAAATATACTCAGCGCATTCATCACGTATACCTTAAATATATCAGAATTAAATTTTGTATCTGATTTAGAACAAACACTTTGGACTTTTAGATCGTAAAAATTGACTCAGGCTACTTTATAAGTATATTCTTATGATCAAATAATAGCGGAGTATGTAGGTTTTGTTCTTTTATCATCATTTTTACGTTTGTTCTTGCATATGCATGCTTGAATATTCTTATTCTTTTATCCTTTTCTTTTCTTTTTTTTCTTTTTACTAACTTTTTACCCTTAAGACGTCGAAGTTGGATATCCGCCTCACCACTTAGACCCGAGCCAATTCCATTGCACTCTTATCAATGATGTACGTTTTTCAAGTACTTTATTGATAGCAGAGTGTAGGAGTATTTTTACAATCTGTGCACTAAAAGTTTTTTCAAATATACCAGGTGCACCTCAATATCATTGTAAGTATAATCCTACTAACATATTTCTCAAACAATAAAGCACATTCTTTACCCCTTTTTTTAAAATTAAATCTCGCATACATCAAATACTTTTATCAAATTCACAAAGTGGTTCATGTCCAGAGGATTGGTAAAAATATCAGCCAATTTTCGTTCCGTAGGCACATATTCAATTTTTAGTTGTTTTTTTTTCTCAACAAGCTATTTAAGAAAATGATGTCTAATTTCAATGTGCTTTGTTCTAGAATATTGTACTAGATCCTTTGAAATATTTATAGCACTTGTATTATCACAGTGAGCAATGAAAGATTTAGAATCCATACCATAGTCTGACAGCATTTGGTTCATCGAAATAAGTTTTGTGCTACAACTCCCCAATACAATATATTCCACTTCTGTTGTGGATAAGGGTGTAGAGTTTTGTTTCTTACTATGCCATGAAATAAGATTATTTCCAAGAAAGAAACATCCTCCAGAAGTTCTTTTCCGATCATCGGTATTTCCACCCCAATCTGCATCACAATAACCTACCAGCTCACAATTAGTATCTTTAGTGTAGTATATACCAAACTCTATAGTTCCTTTCACATATTTGATTATTCTTTTTACTGAGAATGTTTTGGATTGACTTTATATCATGCACAAATTTCTACATTTGCTGCTAGATCAGGTCTACTTACGGTTAAGTAAAGTAAACTCTCTATCATGTTTCGGTACACCTTTTGTTCTACATCATCTCCTTCGGAAACCTTTGTCAATTTGATAGTTGTAGACATAGGCGTGTGAGCAGTTTTGCAGTTGTCCATTTCAAATTTCTTCACTAAATCACATGCACACTTGCTTTGTGATATGAAGATTCCATCATCCAATTGTTTCACTTGCAAACCAAGGAAAAACTTTAGTTCTCTGAACATACTCATTTCAAATTCATTTGTCATGGTTTGCACAAACCAATCAATTTTCTTTTTAGATGTTGAACCAAAACGATGTCATGAACATAAATTTGAACAACGAGTAAGTTATTATCAGATTTATGAATAAATAAAGTTCAATCAACTCCCCCTTGCTTGTATCCTTTGTTGATGAGAAACGTGGCCAATCTGTCATAACATGCCCTTGGTACTTGTCTCAATCCATATAATGCCTTCTTAAGTCAATACACACGATCTGGATGTTTGTGATCCTCAAAACCATGAGGTTGTTCAACATACACTTCCTCTTGAATGATTCCATTCAAAAATGCGCTCTTCATATCCATTTGATATAACTTGAAACCAATAACACAAGAAACTCCAAGTAGCAACAATATAGATTCTAGCCTTGCAACTGGTGTGAATATTTCATCAAAGTATATTCCTTCTACCCGCGTATAATCCTGAGCTATAAGTCATGCTTTATTCCTAGAAATTTGACCATCTTCATTAATTTTGTTTTTGAAGATCCATTTGGTTCCAATCACATTGGTTTCAGTATGTCGAGGTACTAGATACCAAACATCATTACGTTCAAATTGCTCTATGTCCTCTTGCATGGCCTTAATCCAAAACTCATCATTCAACGCCTTTTTAACATTTTTTGGTTCATGTTGAGATGTAACGCAAATGAATTTCACCAAATCACTGTAGTTAATACGTGGTTTGTTCCTCGTTCTTCTTGTGTCATGAACATTTCCAATGACATCTGTTATGGAATGATTTTTGTGTACTTGAGTTGAATTGATTTCTTCTTCCATCTCCCTTGCTGAGTTCTCCTCGGTAATTCTTGTTTCTAGGTTGTCAGTGTGTTTCTCAGGTGAACCTTCGACATCCACATCTTTATTGAGCATATCTATTTGTAACTGAGCTACAGTTTTGTCAACAGATTCTGAGTTTTGACTTTCGTCATCAAATACAACGTTAGTGGATTCAATAACAGTCTTGGTACGAAAATGATATACTAAAAAAGATAACTAATTTGTACCATAACTTAGAAACATACCATCATCACTCTTTGAATCAAACTTACCAAGATACTCTCGATCATTGAGTATATAGCACTTACACCCAAACACATGAAAATAATTGATATTTGGTGTCTTACCTTTCCATATTTCATATGGTGTTTTCTCCGTACCTGTTCGAGCATACACTCTGTTGATAATGTGACAAGCCGTGTTTATGGCTTCTACCCAGAATCGAGGTGCAACTTCCTTACCATGCAACATTGCCCTAGCCATCCCTTGCATCGTTCTATTTTTTCTTTCCACAACTCCATTTGTTGTGGAGTTTTCGGAGCAAAATATTCATATGAAATACCAAGTTTATGACACAACTTTTCAAATGACTCATTCTCAAATTCACGACCATGATCACTTCTAATCCTTTTAATTCTTCCTTTGGTATTTGTCAAGTTTAAGCACAAATAATGAAAGACTTCAAAGTTTCACCTTTCTCTCGCAAAAACCTAACCCATTTATATCTTGAAAAATCATCAACACATACAAACACATACATTTTTCCACTTATACTTTGAGTTTGCATAGGTCCCATCAAATCCAGATGAATCAATTCTAGTATGTGAGTGGTCTTGATTTGCGACATCTTCTTGTGGTTTATTCGAACTTGTTTACCTTGTTGAAATGGTTTGCAAATAACATCCTTTGTCTTCAACATCCTGGGCATACCTCAAATCAACTCAGAATTAGATAATTTAATAATAGTTTGATAATTAACATGTCCTAAATTTTGATGCCAAAGGTGAATTGGATCTTGTGTAACATGATAACACTTCACTTCTTCTGTCCAAATATAGCAGTTGTTAGATGCTCTTTTTCCTATGAGAACATTCTTACCATCCTCATTTGTGACAACACATTTCTCATGTGAGAAAGAGACACATAACCCTTGATCACATAGCTGACTAATACTGATCAAATTTTCTTGAAGTCATTGTATAAAAAGTACATTAGTTAGCTTTGGTTGTCGAATTGCTATTATGTCACCTTTTCCTTGTATGCTTCCTTTACGTCCGTCACCAAAGGTTACACTTCCTCCTTTGTTACTTTCTTTAAAGTTTGATAACAAGCTAAGATTACATGTCATATGTCTTGAACACCCATTATCAAAGTACCACATAGAATTTTGCTCATTTTGTATTGAGGTGAAAGCAACATTGCAATTAAGATCCGATTTATTAACCCAAATTTGTTTAATCGTAGGCTTCCTTAATGTCATATATCTTCCACCATTTTAACCCATATTTGTCTAAAATTAGGTGTTGACCAAAAAGGAAACATATCTTGGTGTTCTCGTGCTTTACCTTGGGACCATCGTGATTGATTCCATCCTCGTGACTTTCCTTGACCGTCGTGATTGAAATTGATTCCATCTTTTCCTTGTCATCCTCTTCTTTTTGTTGAATGTACTTCGAGGTTTTCAATCATAATAATTCATTTGATAGCAATTGATTTGAATGTGACCCTTTCTCCCGTAGTAGTAACATCTTCTCTACTCTTTTTGTTGATATTTGGATCTCACATTTGCTGGAGGTATACTCTATGATATCTGAGGTGTTCCTGTCTTTGTCAGAACTTCACTTACAAATTTTCTTTCATTTCTTGAGCTTTCTCCTTTGTAACCAAGTCCATAATGATTTGAGTCTCTTTTTCCTATTGTTAACAGATAGTCCAGCTTCTCCGTTCCATATGATAACAACTTCAAATTCTTTTTCGCTTCTTCTAGCTGACTCGAGATTTGATTCACCTCATCCTCTTTTTTTATAAGTTGTTCCGTGACAACTTTTAATTGTGACTCAGCAACATTCTTCTCTTTGAGAATCTTCAACTTTAGTTGGCCTATTTCAGTACATTTCTCGTATAGTTCTTTCATGGTCATCTCATCATCATCATCACTTTCTTCATTGGATTTTTCATCTTCACTTGCCATGATACTGTAGAATGTAACATAACTTGTCATGTCCTCTTCTTCACTTTCTTCCTCTGATTCAGTAGAAACTTCTTGAGTAAGAAGAGACTTTTTGTCCTTTTTACATAGTGGTACTCATTGTTCGTGTGTCCAAAACCTTAACAATTGAAGCATTTTGTTGCCTCCAAAGCCTTCAGGGTTGCTTCTCGTTTTTGAACACTCGAAAAGGCGTTCTTAATATGACCGTATCCCTTACACTCATGAAATTAAACATTAGATTTACCTTCCTTCTCTAGGTATGCCTTGCGTGTCTTGGGGTATCATCCTGGTCTTCTTTTTAAGAATCTGTTAAACTTTTTCGCTAACAAGGATATTTCTCTTGCAAGTCCGTCATCCTCTGTCGTATTTTCTTCTACTTTGAAAGCTATACCTAGAGATGAATTTTTGCTAAATGATCCTTGTTCCAGCTGCAGCTCCATTTCATAAGCGGACAATATTCCCACACTTTCCTTGAAGCTTATTGTGTCGTTATTGAGTGACATGTTCATCGCTGCCTTTTATGCCGAAAAATTCTTAGGTAAGCATCGAAAGAGTTTCTTAACAAGATTCTTGGCTTCATAAGGTTAACCAAGAACATGTGCTTCATTAGCCAAAGCATTTAGTCTTCCACTAAACTCTTTCACGTTTTCATTCTCTCCCATTTCAATTTTTTCAAATTGATGTTCGAGAATATCCAATCTTGTTCTCTTCACGCTTGGAGTTCCTTCATGAATTGTTTCAAGCATGTCCTAGGCATCTTTAGCTGATTCGTAACCTTGTATTTGTTTAAATTCATCCATGTCCACAGAGGCAAATATTGCAGCTAATGCCTTTGCATTGTATGTGGATGATCTCTTCTCGTCGGGTGTCCATTGATCAAGCGGTTTCTCCTTTTCGTTGCCTTTCTCATCAATCACCATTGGAGGATTCCATCCATATTTCACAGCCCCCACGCATCTTCGTTTATGCCACGAATATTAGCTCTCATCTTAACCTTCCAATATCCACAATTGGAGGAGTTGAGTGTTACAGGTTTGCAATACGAGTATAGATCTCGTGAACCTTCCATCTCTCTCTTTAACTGGATCTCAAACTAATATTATTTTCTTTAATCCGTTTCTAGCTCTAATACCAATTGAAAAAAATAAAGAGTAGATGGCCAAGACATTTTGGTGGAGTTTTAAAACTCCAAAGTACTTCCTATTTAATTCAAACGATCTTCTATGTACACCTGAATACAGACTCAGACTCACCTTAAGACTTTACCCGTCTTGAATTCAAATTCCAAGCCCTAAACGTCACACACCCCATATGTGACCGCCTAAAAATATTCTCTCAATAGCCTTAAGTTACAGAATGACTCTACGAATCACTCACCCATAAACCCCTAGATACAATATCTAAGATTTGCATAAATACACTCACAAAGTAAAAGAAACACTATTTTGGTTTCCTCGTTTAAGCTCACACTTCTCTCTTAACTTTTAAGCACACTCTTTTCTGATGGAGAAGTCTTCGTTTCGTTCATAAGATCGACACTCTTTATATAAAGGTCTTCTTGATGCGTTCGTTGCTAACAAATCTCTATAATCCATACTCCTTGATTTTCTCTAACAAATCTCCATGCTTTTAATTCCCTTGATATTCTCCAATTCGTTAGTCTTCGATTTTTCTATTTTTTACCTATTCAAACATGAAATTTCATCACACCATTTAAGATCAATATATTTTAACACAATTTTATTTATCTGGTTTGTAAGATTAATGTCAAAACGTTAAAAAGTAATACATAAATATTTATTAGTTATTATTTTTTAAACATAATAAACAATTGAAAATAATTACATACATCCAATTCCTTTTTTTTTTCATCTACAAAAAATTTATATTAAGTTTAAGATTTTCAAATTATAGTCTTGAGTTTATTGATAAACGGTATAATTTCCTTTCAATTAACCTTTATATAAAAAATCAAATTGATAAATTTCCAAATTATTTACCATATTTACATTTTTTTTCTCAGTAAAAATAACACCAAACGTGTTATTTATACCATATTTTTATATATTTTCTGTAGTTTTTAGCACCATATCAAAACCTTTCGAATATGAAATTTGTAAATGGTTTTAGAAGTAAAAAAATACTTTTTGTTATTGTTTATCACATATAGTATTTAATAAAAATGCTTTTCTTCTAAAATAACTTCCACGTACACTTTTGGAGAAATTTAAGAGGATTTTGTCTGTGTTTGTAGTACTTAAAAAATCTTTTAAAAAGTGTCTAAAATTTTTAAAATTTTAATAATGAAAAGATAATAGAATAATATTTGCGTAAAGACATTGCCCGGTGGTGGTGTGAAGAGAGAGGACAGAAGGTTCAAGAGAGGTTGGAAATAAAGAATGAAGAAGACCCTTCTGGAACCTAGGCAAGAAATATCTCAGGTGGGCCTCGGTTTTGTTCTAGCCCATCAGCAACAATGTTCAGGCCCAAGGCCCAAGGCCCAAGACTCTAGTAGCAAGCTCTCTACGGCCCAGTGAACACCCCAAGCCCAACAACGATCAGAAACCCATGCACAAGACATAAAACAGGGGATCAGAAGCAGATTAAGCAACGGGAAAATGGAGAAATTGAACAAGCAATTGCAGCAACATTAATAAGTCAAACATTACATTTTATATCTATTTTTAGCAGTCATAGAACAACACATGAGGAAGAGTTTGTCTAGGTTAAGAATTCTTTTTTGTATTTTTTGATCATATAAGTTTAATCGGAGATGTACCACATTCAAAAACAACCATTGCCGAAAACACCAAAAACACATACCAAAGAAACCTTCAAGATCCATAAATCATACAACAACAACATCACCACAAATCCACCATTTTTCAGTTTGAACCATGAGCACAAGAGTATGAAGATGCTGATAAAATCCAACAATTATTTCATGAGCCGTAAAACAACAATTGGTATCAGAACCTTCTAGTTCGAAAGACCGAGAGCGAGCATAAGATGCACAAGCAACACAACATATAACACAATATACAACACAACAAACCAACACAAACAAAGTACAACAGACAGTAAAGACATGAGAAGAATATGCAGAGCACTCCTCCTATTCCAATCTTTGACGGGAAAAGCTACAACCTTTGGGTTATAAAAATGAAAGCTTTATTGATATCAAGGCAACTATGAAAAGTAGTCATAGAAGGACTACCTAAGAAGCCAATGATGGGGCTGTACCGTTAGAAGAAGAGCTACTGAAAGCTATTACGCTTTGGGAAGAGACAGAGGCAAAGGATTAGACGGCCTTACAACTTCTATACAGTGTAGTGATAGATGTTATTTTTCGAGCTCATGTATCGATGTGTGAGTCACTAAAGGCTGTTTGGGATCTACTCAAGGAGGGATTCCAAGGAGACCCTAAGATAGCCATGATAACACTCCAGAAACTAAGGGCTTGTTACTATACCTTGAACCAAGGTGAGAAATAAATTATAAAAGACTTCGCAAATAAGATCATAGAACTAGGGATCGAAATTAAGGCGTTTGGAGATGAGATCGGGGAGGATACTCTGGTTTCGAAGATTCTATGATCTTTGCAAGAAAGGTTCGACCTGTACGTTGGGGTCATAGAGCAGCTCAAGGACCTTAGTACACTTATAATAGGGAGTTGGTAATATCTCTACAGTTTCAGGAATCCTGGTTCGATGACAAACACAGGGGTAGCATGGAAGGTGCATTTCAAGCAAAGTTTAAAGGACTCAAAGTCTGCAACAACAGACCCGAGTCAAGCAAGAAACCATTCGGAAAACCAGACTAGAAGTCTAAGGGTAAGATGGCTTGCAGTATTTGCAAGAAGGATAATCACGTGGAAAACCAATGTTTCTTCAAAAACAAGCAAACACAAGAAAGAGGAGATCAAGATATACAATTTAAAAGTAAAAAGGAATATTACACTTGCGGGAAGTTAGGCCATTTTTCTCGTGACTGTAGAAACAAAAGACCAACAAAAAATCAAGCACAAGTCAATCAACAAGAGGAAGAAGAAAATTCCTTATTTACGGCAACACAATTAACATATCAGGTTTTTGAGGATGATGTGTAGCTAGTTGACAGTTGAGCAACAAATCATATGGACAAGGAAGAAAATTATTTCACAATGCTAGATAGGTACTTTAGAGTACCTATAAAGGTTGGAAATGGTGAGGTTTTTAATACTACCGGTAAGGGAAGCATTCAAGTTCATACAAAGAAGGGAATCAAAACTATTAAAGCACATTTTCTTGGTGTCGGGCTTGGATAAAAAACTTTTTCAAGTGTGCTGCAAATGGTTAGGAACAGATACAAGGTTGTTTTTATCGAAGAGAAGTCAATGATAAAAGACAAGTCTGGTTCTAAGATCGCAGAGGTTCCTATGGTTAAAAAGGCGTATCCTCTCAAATGGAAGATAACCAAAGAAAAAGCTAGGGTTGCTGAGGAAAAGCGTAAAATATCAGATCTATGGCCCAAACGGCTAGGTCATACTAGTGTGCACAATTTAAAAAAGTTACAGAAGGAAAACATGATGAAAGGTTTGCCACAGATGACAATGGTAAAAGAGGTATGTGAAGCTTGTGCAAAAGGCAAGCAACACCGACAGATTCTAGGGTTGATTCACAAGGATCTGTGTGGACCAATGGAGACACCTTTATTGGATGGGAGTACTTATCTGTTGACATTCATGGATGACCCTCTCACATGACTTGGGTTTACTTTCTAAGGCTCAAGTCCGATGTTTTCGCAATATTCAAGAAGTTTACGAGTCAGGTTGAAAATCAAAAGGACAAGAAGATTAAAAAGTTGAGATCAGATAGGGGGACGAAATTTAAATCGAATGAGTTCTTTGATTACTTGGCTGAGAAGGGGAATTATAAAGGAGCTAAGCGTAGCCTACACACCCCAACAAAATGGAGTTGCTAAAAGAAGAAATCGAACATTGATGAGATGACTAGGTGTATGCTGAAGGATAAGGGAATTCCCAATAGATTTTGGGCAGAGGCAGTTTTCACAACTGCATACATCCAGAATAGGCTACCTACGAGAGCTTTTCAAGAAAAAACCCCTTTGGAGGCATGGAGTGGACACAACCCCTCTATTGGACATCTAAGAGTTTTCGGGTGTTTGTGCTACAAAACGGTATCTACACAGACGAGAAAGAAGCTGGATGATAAGTCACAGACCTGTGTGTTTGTAGGTTACATCAGTCAAAGCAAAGGGTATAGGGTGTATGTAATTGAATCAGGAAAAGTTGAAGTCTCGAGGGATGTTATTTTTTATGAAGAAAAGGGCTGGAATTAGAAGAATAGGCTGGAGGAGAATGGATTGTTTGTTTCACCTAGTTTTCTACATTCGCAGAGTTCTATCAACCGAGAGGGAGTTCCTATAACTACATTTGAGGTAGGGAGTACATCTGGACAACAAATATCAAAGGACAGTGAGAATAGCAGAAGGAGAACACCACCTGTAAGTCCTCTGCAATTCTTGTTGTCAAATACACCATTATCCCAAGATCAAAGTACTGGTAATACCAGTGATTCATCCAGAGATATACACAGGACACGAAGACTCAATGAGTTGTATAGTATTGAGGAATACATAGGAGGGGATCAGACGGAGGAAAGTTGTTATCTAGTTGTGATTGAACCTACAATGAATAAAGACACACAAAAACATCCAGATTAGAGAGAAGCAATGGATGTGGAGATGGAAATGTTACATAAAAACCAGACTTGGTATCTCACGGGGAGACCTAGAAATCAGAAGGTAATTGGGTTAAGTGGATATACAAGGTAAAGACTGACGAAAAAGGAATGATTAAGAAGTTCAAAGCCAGATTGGTGGCTAAGGGTTTTACTCAGAAGTATGGTATTGATTATGGGGGAAACTTTTGCCCCAGTTTCAAGACACGATACAATCAAGACACTGATTCCTATAGCAGCTCAGAAGGACTAGCCACTACATCAAATGGACGTAAAATAAACGTTTTTGAATAGGGAAATTTAGGAAGAAGTCTATGTGGAGCAACCACCAGGATACGAGGTACATGGTTCTAAACATAAGGTTTCAAGGTTGAATAAGGCTTTATACCGTTTAAAATAGGCACCCAGGGCCTGGTATAACAACATAGACACCTGCAAGAAGAGTGTGTTAGAAGTCACTGTGATGCAGCCATGTATATCAGAGTGACCAGAGAAAAGATTTTGGTGGTATGTTTATATGTTGATGACATAGTATTCTCTCGTAACAATATTGAATTGATTGAAGATTTTAAGAGGAACCTGAGCTCCACATTTGATATGAGTAACTTAGGGTTACTTAAATATTTTCTAGGTTTTGAGGTTAATTACCTCATGAATGGAATATTTCTCAGGCAAGAGAAATATGCAACCCAACTTCTTGCGAAGTCTAGGATGCTGGACTCTTGGGAGTAAGCACTCCCCTGACCACGTACTGCAAAGTAAAAGAAGACGGCGAAGAACTTACCGAGCAGACTGGTTATCGAAGCATAGCGGGTGGCATCCTCTATCTTGCAGCTACCCGTCTTGATCTCGCCTTTGCAGTTTCGTACCTGTCATGATGTAACGCACAGCCGACTGTAACAAGCTTACAAAATGCTAAAAGGGTGCTCAGATATATCAAGGAAACTAAAGACTATGGTCTAAGGTTCAAGCGTGTAAAAGATGCAGAACTTAGATGCAGACCTAGCAGGGAATCTAAATGACATGCGAAGCACGAGTGGGTTTTGTTATACAATCAGAAGTGCAATATTCAGCTAGAAGACACAGAAACAGAAAATAGTGGCTCAATCGATGGCGGAGACTGTATACATGGTCTTAAGCACAACAACAAACCATGTAACTTGGTTATCACGGTTATTTAACGAGCTAGAGTTTCGAATGCAAGAAGGGGTTCCGATTTACAGTGGTAATACTATCACGATAGCTATTGGAAGCATATTAAAATTCCTTTTCATGTAGTTCGGGAAGCACATGTAGAAGGAAGGATAAACTTACGATTTATTCGCGGCGTGGACCAGTTAGCCGACGTCTTCACGAAGCTGCTTCCAATGGGAAGATTTTGTGACCTAAGGGACATGATCGTAGTTTCACCACGGCTAGCGAAGAGGTAGACTGAAGACATTGCCCGACGGTGGTGTGAAGAGAGAGCGCAGAAGGTTCAAGAGAGGTTGGAAATGAAGAATGAAGAAGACCCTTCTGGAACCCAGGCAAGAAATACTTCGGGTGGGCCTCGGTTGTGTTCAAGCCCATCAGCAACAACGTTCAGGCCCAAGACTCCAGTAGTAAGCTCTCCACGGCCCAACGAACACCCTAAGCCAGCAACAATCAGAAGCCCATGCACAAGAAATAAAACAGGGAATCAGAAGTAGAGTAAGCAATGGGAAAATGAAGAAGTTGAACAAACGTTTGCAGTAACATTAAGAAGTCAAACATCACATTTTATATCTATTTTTAGCATTTATAAAAATGTAAATGAGAAAGAGTTTGTTTAGTTTAAGAATTTTTTTTTGTATTTTTTGATAATATAAGCTTAATCGGAGAGTGTGAACTGTATCACATTAAAAAACAACCATTGTCGAGAACACCAGAAACATATCCCAAAGAAACCTTCAAGATCCATAAACCATACAACAACAACATCACCACAAATCCACCATTTATTTTCTAGTTTGCACCATGAACACAAGAGTATGAAGATGCTCATGAAATCCAACAATTAGTTCATGAGCCCTAAAACGACAATTGGTATAAGAGCCTTCTGGTTCTAAGGACCGAGAGGGAGCACAAGAAGCACATCAAAACAACATATAACACAATATATAACACAACAAACCAGCACAAGAGAAGTACAATAGAAATTAAAGACAAAAGAAGAATATGCAGAACACTCCTCCTATTCCAATCTTTGACATGAAAGCTACACCCTTTGGGTTATAAAAATGAAAGCTTTGTTGAGATCAAACAAACTATGGAAAGTAATCACAGAAAGACTACCTGAGAAGCCATGGATGGGGGCTGTACCATTAGGAGAAGAGGTACAGAAAACTATTACGCTTTGGGAAGAGACAGAGGCAAAGGATCAAACGGTCTTACAACTTCAATACAATGTAGTGACAGATGATATTTTTGCAGCTCATCTATCGGTATGTGAGTCATCAAAGGATGCATGGGATCTACTCAAGGAGAGGTTCCAAGGAGACCCCAAGACAACCATGATAAAACTATAGAAACTGGGGGCAAGTTACTATACCTTGAGACAAGGTGAGAAAGAAAGTATAAAAGACTTCGCTAATAAGGTCACAGAACTAGGTAATGAATTGAAGGCGTTTGGAGATGAGATCCGGGAGGATACTCTGGTTTCAAAGATTCTGTGTTCTTTGCAAGAAAGGTTTGACCTGTACATTAGGGTCATAGAGTAGACCAAGGACCTTACTACACTAACAGTAGGGGAGTTGGTAATATCTCTACAGTCTCAGGAATCCTGGTTGGATGACAGAAACAAGAGTAGCTTGGAGGTGCATTTCAAGCAAAGTTTAAAGGACTCAAAGTCAGCAACAATAGACCTGAGGCAAGCAAGAAACCATTCGGAAAACCAGACTACAAGTCTAAGGGTAAGATGGCTTGCAATATTTGCAAGAAGGATAATCACGTGGAAAGCCAGTGTATCTTCAGAAACAAGTGAACACAAAAAGAGGAGATAAAGACAGACAATTTAAAAGTAAAAAGGAATGTTGCACTTGGGGAAGATAGGTTATTTTTTCGTGAATGTAGAAACAAGAGACCAACACAAAATCAAGCAGAAGTCAATCAACAAGAGCAAGAATAAAATTCCTTATTTACGGCAACACACTTCACACATCATATTTTTGAGGATGATGTGTGGCTAGTTGACATTGGATCAACAAATCATATGGACAAGCAAGAAAGTTATTTTACAATGCTAGATAGGTACTCTAGAGTACCTATAAAGGGTTGAAATGTTGAAGTTTTTAATACTACCGGTAAGGGAAGCATTCAAGTTCATATGAAGAAGGGAATCAAAATTATTTAGGAAGTTTTTTTTTGGTGTCGAGGTTGGATAAAAACCTTTTAAGTGTGCCCCAAATGGTTAGGAATGGATACGAGGTTGTTTTTACCGAAAAGAAGTGCATAATAAAAGACAAGGCTGGTTCTAAGATCGTAGAGGTTCCTATGGTTAATAAGGCGTATCCTCTCATACTCGTGAGATATAAGGCATAAATGGCTAGGTCATACTCGTGTGCACCATTTGCAAAAGTTATAGAAGGACAACATGGTGAAAGGTTTGCCGCAGATGACAGTGGTAAAAGAGGTATGTGAAGCTTGTGCAAAAGGTAAGCAACAGAGACATGAAATACCGAAAAGTTCAGATTACAAGGACAAACATATTCTAGGGTTGATTCACACGGATCTGTGTGTACCAATGGAGTCACCTTCATTGGACGGGAGTACTTATCTGTTGACTTTCATGGATGACTACTCTCACATGACTTGGATTTACTTTCTAAGGCTCAAATCCGATGTTTTTGCAATATTCAAGAAGTTTACGAGTTAGGTTGAAAATCAAACAGACAAGAAGATTAAAAATTTGAGATCAGATAGGGGGACGAAATTTAACTCGAAGGAGTTCTCTGATTAGTTGGCCGAGAAAGGGATTATAAGGGAGCTAAGCGTATCCTACACACCCCAACATAATCGGGTTGTAGAAAGAAGAAATCGAACATTGATGGAGATGACTAGATATATGAAGGATAAGGGAATGCCCAATAGATTTTGGGCAGAGGGAGTTTTCACAGCTGCATACATCCAGAGTAGGCTATCTACGAGAGATTTACAAGAAAAAACCCCTTTGGAGTCATGGAGTGGACACAAACCTTCTAATTGACATCTAAGAGTTTTCGGGTGTTTGTGCTACAAAATGGTATCTACACAGAAGAGGAAGAAGCTGGATGAGATGTCACAGACGTGTGTGTTTGTGGGTTACAACAGTCAAAGCAAAGGGTATAGGGTGATTCCCATACAATCAGTTTTAGGTCACGATACAATCAGGACATTGATTCCCATAGTAGCTCAGAAGGACTGGCCACTATATCAAATGGACTTAAAATCAATGTTTCTGAACGGAGAAATTAAGGAAGAAGTCTATGTGGAGCAACCACCAAGACACGAGGTACATGGTTCCGAATATAAAGTTTTAAGGTTGAATAAGACTTTATACGTTTTAAAACAGGCACCCAGGGCCTGGTACCGCAAGACAGACACCTTCTTCTTGCAAGAAGAGTGTGTCAAAAGTCACTCTGATGCAGCCATGTACATTAGCGTGACCGGAGATAAGATTTTGGTGGTATATTTATATGTTAATCACATAATATTATCTGGGAATAGTATTGAATTGATTGAAGATTGTGAGCTAAAGGACATGATCGAAGTTTTACCACGACCGACCAAGAGGGATACTGAAGATATTCCCGGCGGTGGTGTGAAGGGAGAGGGCAGAAGGTTCGAGAGAGGTTGGAAATGAAGAATGAAGAAGACCCTTCTGGAACCTAAGCAAGAAATACTTCGGGTGGGCCTCAGTTGTGTTCCAGCCCATCAGCAACAACATTCAGGCCTAAGACTCCAGTAGCAAGCTCTCTACGGCCCAACAAACACCCCAAGCCCAGCAACGATCAGAAGCCCATGCACAAGACAGAAAACAAGGTATCAAAGCAACGAGAAAATGGAGAAATTGAACAAGCATTTGCAGAAGCATTAAGAAGTCAAACACTATATTCTATATCTATTTTTAGTATTCATTGAACCTTAAATGTGGAAGAGTTTGTCCAGATTAAGAACTCCCTATTGTAATTTTTTTTATCATATAAGCTTAATCGGAGAGTGTGAACTTTTATCACATTAAAAAACAAGAATTGATGAAAACACCAAAACCACATACCAAAGAAACCTTCAAGATCCATAAACCATTAAACAACAACATCACCACAAATCCACTATTTATTTTCCAGTTTGCACAATGTACACAAGAGTATGAAGATGCTCATGAAATTCAACAATTAGTTCATGAGTCGTAAAACAATACTATGAATCATTTTAATTACAATTTTTTTTATTCTCATATAATATTTTTTGACCATGTCTCGCTCTAAAACGCGGTAGAATAAAATATAAAAGAATGACGTCCTTTATTGCCCAAAATCTCCAGAGTAAAAAAACACATACATTAAGTCGTACCCTTCATTTGGAGGATCGTTTGCTAATTTTCCTTGTTTTCATATGAGAGAGACATGTTTCTCTTCATTCCCTAGTCTTCTTCTTCACTAACCCTATTTCTGATTAGTAAGCTCTTCTTAGCGTAGGATCAGACAAGATATTCCAAGCAGAACAAGCTATCTCCAACGTTGTCTTAGCCGAGATAGACGAGCCCCTCCTTGACTTAGCTTTGAAACAATCTGCATGTACTGCATGCTGATCGTCTCTTGGTTGCAGAATGAGGTGCCCAATGTCTCGTGGCGAGTCTTTTTTTTTACATAGATGATTAAATTAAATACGTGGCCAGGTATTGAGAGTATAACTTGTAATTGACGGAAGAGTTGTGGATTTGGATTAGCTGCTCCATTAGTTTAGTGGCTCCATCAAAATCGTAGTTTTGGAAAAGGTATTCTGTTGCGTTTAGAAGAGATAAAGAGGTCTTCGTGATATCCATTGAAGTCATGAGAATTTTGGTTATGTAATAAGTGAATATATATATATATATATGTAGGGATTTATACATTCACATCATTTTTATGTGGAATGCCCATATCAGATCATGACATATTCGTAAATGCGGAAGCGTACCTCATGAATCCATAAGGATAAGCAAAGAAGAATTTGGGATATGATCATGCAACGCTATAACAGTTTTAGACTTAGTTCTCCGCTGATGGAGATACGGAGTTTCTGAATGTGGTTATGCATCGGGGACCATAACCCCCTATTTATAGAAATAGAGTTGTGTTTTTTCTAATTCTACCCCTTATAAAATTAGAAATAATTTAGAGGTATTTACGCAATAATTTCATAACATCTATGTCCTTGGTCATTAACTTAATAACAAACTGACCACTTTAATAATGACTTATTATATTATGACACCATACATTCTAAATATACATATATGACCCCATAATTTTACAATCTCCTACTGAGTCATATGTGTATTTTAAAAAATATATTTACTGTATGAGCTCAAAAATTTGCCATAATAACCGTAGGACATAAATAACTTTGTCCATTAATCATGTCAATGTAGGATCATGACAACTTTCACTATATCAATCATAGTTAAACCTTCCATGGTCACTAACACCGATAATGATTAAATGACATAAATCATGTCATGAATGCATAGCATGAAAATCACATGAAGGTTATTTATACGTGTCGATTTTTTAATTGGTCCCTTTAAAGTGAGATCATTCGATAATCTTATGAACAAAGTGGAACAACTGAATGAAACTTTATTTCTGATTAGAAAATATCCAAATATAAAGACTGACATAGCGCACAACAAACTCCCACTAAATTACAAATTCCTCTAATTCCATAACACCCATTCGAGTAACATTTCCATGAAAGACAGTGGGTGGAATAGCTTTTGTTAGAGGATCTGCTATCATAAAGTTTGTTTCTATGTGTTCTATGGAAACATGTCCACTTTGAACCCTCTCCCTTACAATTATGAACTTGATCTCAATTTGTTTCGACTTTATCAAGCTCCTATTCTTGTTGGAGTACATGAGTGCTGATTTATTATCACAATACAACTTAATTGTGTCTTTCTATATTTTCCAAAACCTGTATTCCCGTGACAAATTTCTTCAGCCATAGTGCTTGATTAGATGCCTCAAAACATGCTACATATTCTGCTTCCATAGTGGATGAAGCGAGTAATGACTGTTTGGCACTATGCCAAGAAATGACTCTTCCAACCAACAAGAATAGGTAGCCTAATGTAGATTTTTTACTATCTTTACATCCCATGAAATCGGAATCAGAATACCCAATGATCTCCAAATTTTCTTACCTCTGATAAGTGAGCCTGAAATCCTTTGTTCTCTTGAGGTATCTCATGATTCTCTTGACTGCTTTCAAATGAATCATTCCTGGATTGCTTAAGTATCTGCCCAATACTCAAACAATGTACGTAATATCCGGACGCGTACATACCTGAGCATACATTAGACTTCCCACAGAAAATGGAATATTTTACATTTCCTGAATATCAAAATGTACTTTATGACATTGAGAAAGACTAAATTTATCACCTTTAGCAACCGGAGTTTCATATGGTTTACTATCTTGCATGCCAAACCTTTTAAGTATTTTATCAATATAGGTCCTTTGTGATAATGCAAGAATACCTCGATTTCGATCCCGACGTAGATTGATCCCTAATACAAAGGATGCTTCACCAATATCTTTCATTCAAAATTTTGTGAAAGAAATTTCTTGGACTGATGCAACATGCCTGTATCATTGTGGCAAGTAATATGTCGTCGACATATAAAACCAGGAAAACAAATTTGTTCCCAATGAACATGCGATACACACAATCATCAACAAGATTCACCCCAAAACCGAATGATTAAATTACTTGATGAAATTTGTGGTACCATTGACGAGATGCTTGTTTTAGCCCATAAATGGATTTTGTCAATTTGTAGACCATTTCCTTAGGGTCTCCTGATATGAAGTTTTCTGGCTGCTTCATATATATATATATATATATCGTTTCTTCAATGTTTCCATTGAGAAAAACTTTTTTGACATCCATTTGATAAAGCTCTAAATCAAAATGAGCAACAAGAGCCATGATTTTCCTAATAGAGTCTTTCGAAGAAACGAGAGAGAAAGTCTCTTTATAATCAATTCCTTCCTTTTGAGTGTATCCTTTAGCTACAAGACGTGCTTTATACCTCTCCACATTACCGTTAGAATCCCGTTTGGTTTTAAATATCCATTTGCATCCAATGGGTTTCTTACCTTCTGGTAATAGGACAAGTTCCCAAAAATTATTATCTTGCATAGATTTATACTCTTCATTCATTGCATCAATCCACTTTTCCGAGTTAGATCTTTTGAGAACATGACAGACATTGATTGGATCATCATCCACCATACTATCGTTTTCCTTATGTTCTTGAAGAAACACCACATAATCATATGATATGGCGTTTCTTCTCTCTCTAGTGGATTGCCTTAAAGGCACTTGATCTTGTTACCCAGGTTCTTGAGGATGATGAGTTTGTTCCTCATGAACAAAAGTTATTTCTTGAATTGGAGGTTGTACAACATTATCTAATTGACGATCCATATTCGTGTAATTAGAAACGACTGTAGGAACTAGCTCAGGAACTAAGACCAATTCTTCCTCAAAGACAATGCCTTTAACCATATTTCTCCACCCAAACTCAATATCCTCAAAGAATATGGCTATTCCCGTCTCAAAAATTGCCTTTAATTTGGGATCATAAAATTTATAAGCTTTGGATCGCTCAAAATAACCAATAAAGTAGCTGTTAATTGTTTTGGGATCCAATTTCTTTTCAAATGGCTTGAAAGGCCTAGCCTCAGCTGGACATCCCCAGACACGAAAATGCTTTAGACGTGATTCTTTACCAGTCCAAAGCTCATAAGGTTTCTTTGTAGCTGCTTTAGTTGGTATGCTGTTAAGAATATATGCTACCGTCTTTAGCTCTCCCCAGAGTAATTCTGGTAAAGAAGAATGATAAATCATACTCCTTACCATGTCCTTAAGAGTTCGATTTCATCTTTCAGCTACACCATTCATGCTAGGTGATCCTGGCATGGTGTACTGTGGGACTATTCCACACTCCTCTAGGTACTTGGCAAATGGCCCTAGATGTTGTTCACCAGATCCATCATATCGACCGTAGTATTCACCACCACGATCAGATCTGATGTGCTTAATTCGTTTGCCTGGTTAATTCTCAACTTTGGCTTTAAGTGACTTGAAAACGTCCAAAGACTGGCTCTTTTCATGAATGTGGAATAGATATGCATATCTAGAGTAATCGCTATGAATGATATAAAATATCGTTGACCATTCCAAGACGGAGTGGGGAATGGCCCACAAATATCTGTATGTATCAATTTTAAGACTTTTGTAGCTCTATATGCACCCAATTTCTTCAGCTTGGCCTGTTTACCCTCAATGCATTCAACATAGAGATTAAAGTCTGTGAAATCCATAGAATCCAAGATTTTGTCTGACACAAGTCGCTCAACTCTATTTCTAGAGATGTGAACTAGTCGTTTGTGCCGTAAATTCCTGAATTTTCATTATCTAATTTACGCTTAGTACCACGATTTTCAACATTTAAACTTTCATGGTAATTAGCAAAAGTCAAGGACATAAAGATTATCATAATCTGAAAGCAAACCAGTTTCAATTATATTTGAATTCAAAGACAAAGTAAATTGATTGTTTCATAATGAACCAGAATAACCAAATTTGTCCAAATAAAAAACTGAAATTAAATTTCATCTAAAAGACGGTACAAAAAAAGTTTCTTTAAGATCAAAATAACAACCAGTTTGCAACAATAATCTAACGTATTTAATCGCCTCTACTTCCACCAAATTGTTATCCCCTACATAAATGAGTCTTTTAGCATCAGTTGGCTTTCAAAAGCTCATGCAATCCTGCATAGAAACACTGATATTAGTAGTAGCACCAGAGTCTAACCACCAAGTGTTTATTGATACTTAAATTAGATTTACTTCAGTACAAACAAAAGCAAGGAACATACCCTTTTTTACACGGCAAACATGGAAACATGTATAGTCCTTCTTAAGATGTCCAAGTTTCTTACAGAAGAAACAATTATTATTTGCTTTAGATTGCTTCTTTTGTACTGGACCCTTGGCAACATCATTCTTGATAACCTCTGATTTCTTTCTTTTGCCCTTTCATTTAGAGGTGTGTACCAAATGAGCACTTTTTGTCATTTCACGGTTTATCCTTTCTTCTTCTTGCACACAATGTGAGATGAGCTCATTAAGAGACCACAACTCTTTCTCGCAGTGATAACTGAAGTTAAACTGTCCAAAGTGTGCAGGAAGAGATTTCAAGACAAAATGCATGAGTACATCTTCTGAAATTTCGATCTTAAAAGTCTTGAGTTTTGAAACGACATTGGCCATCTCCAAAATGTACTCTCTTATGGTTCCCTTGCCTTGATAACTCATTGTGCTAAAGCGTAACAATAGAGCACTTATCTCAGCCTTATCGCATTTTGCAAAGCAATGCTCTATTTCAGAAAGGAAAATTTTGAGATTAGCCTCTTCAGTACCTCGAAAGGTTTCTGGAATGGTGCTCATTATGATACCTCATTCTTCTCATTGGAAGAACTTGTGTCCTTAGAGGAGTAGGGGTTTCAATCCTTAATGTGAGATCTAGATCCATGCGCCCAAGTACAATTTTGACCTTATCCTTCCATTCCTTAAAGTATGTACCATTAAGGGTCGGAATCATGCCAATATTAGCAGATATGATAGCCATATTAACTGCGAGAAAAAAAATAAAAAATGACATAAGTCATCATATTTAATCAACAGACGAGAACAAATAATTTACAGTTGTACTTCCCATCTCAAGATTATCCAAGCAACATTAATATCTCATCTTTGGCAATAATGTTAATTGCCAGTGATAATCGTGATTCTAATAATTAAATATGGATTATATGACATGTACAATAATAAATCTCTCTTTTAAGCGATTTATTACCATACGTATAACCATATAACTATCTCATGTTTAATATTACACATGTATATATAATCCGGCCAAATATAGTCTACCTTTGGATCGATCTACACTCGCATAGTTATACACACTCATTTAATATTTTTCACAAATAAATTTCCATAGAGAGGATACTTTGGTATCTTCAGGTCTCAATTTATTTATTTAAAATATTAAACTTGTACAAACTGTACAAAACAACTGTCGTTGATTAATAATTAAATTTATGTCTCTCATAATACTACCTTAATTAATGAGACATAACTTACATGAATCTCATCATGACATAATGTGTAAAATAAGATAATTTACACAAAAGTCAAAGGCATAAATAAATACAGCAAAATCCATGTGTTATGGTTATGACTTTATCGGTTTTCATGGCAATTAATTATGGTTGTGTACTTCCAATACTATAACTGTTTTAGACTTAGTTCTCCGCTGACGGGATATAGAGTTTCTGAATGTTGTTATGCATCGGGGACCATAACCCCTTATTTATAGAAATAGAATTGTGTTTATTTCTAATTATGTTCCTCATAAAATTAGAAATAACTTAAAGGTATCTATGCAATAATTTCATAACATCTATGTCCTTGTTCATTAATTTAATAACAAAGTGACCACTTTAATAATGACTTATTATGGCATCATACTTTTAAATATACATATGTCATCCCATAATTTTACAATATATATATATATATATATATATGTAACTAACGATGATTTTGTGTCCTAAGCAATTGAGAATTAGGTGTTTGTGTTGAAGAGGAATCTTTCCTTTTTTAAATAAAATTATTAAAAATTAAATAAAAAATAGGCCGGAAAGAAATGGAAATATGAAGTGGTAGGAGTGGGCAAATAGCGAATATCCGTAAATATTCGACTATTCGCTAAGTATTCGTATTCGTCGAATAAGATTTTACTATTCGTATTCGTAAATACGGATATTCGTAAATTCGAATATCCGCAAATATTCGGATATTCGTAGGATATCCGTATCCGTAATAAAATCAATTTAAAAAAATTAATAAAAAATTTCTAAATAATTTACATTTTAATCCTTAAATTATGGTTAAAACTTTTATAAATTATATTTTGGTCCTTAAATTTTAAATATAATAACTATTTCGTTATATATTTTATATTTGATCTGAAAATCAATTAAAATACTGTTTTTTATTTATAATTTGATCCTTAAGATTAATTTATTATATATATATCTATATATTAAATAAATTATCTATTTAATACTTACGGATACGAATACTTACGAATAATTGACTATACTATTTGTATTTGTATTTGTCGAATATCTAAATCCTGGTATTTGTATTTGTATTTTTTCCTACGGATATTTGCTTTTTCGGATCGAATACGGTTTGAATAAGAATCGGATACGAATACTTCGGATATTTTGCCCAGCCCTATGAAGTGGGAGGGAAATGTAATTTCTTGTATACATAATTTTATCTACTTAAATATAGAATTAAGACTAATCATTAAGGTTTCAGTTATTGGTTAAGAATACTAAATTTTTTCTATAGATAATAACTATATAATAGTTGAATTTAAAATTGTTTGATCCTATTCATTACAAAAACCATACAATAAAAAAAACTTTGTTTAGAAAAACATATAGAAAAAAAGAGAGAAGTTGTAAATAGCCTATTAACTGAGTATGCACGTTGGAAATGTTAGGAAAAGTATCTTAGATCAAGCTGCCTCGTGGAGAACCACTGCCCTAAAAACATATTTCGGCACGATCGCAAGGCAACCGACGACTGAACATTTCCCAAGCTTAACACAATAACTTTTCCCCGTTCACGTGCACTCGTGAAGGGAAGGGTATGATAGTAGAATCATAATACTCCGGGGGTAAACATTCAGGGTAAAAGATAGAATGAAAAAGATCTACGCAATGTCCCTTCTCGGTAGATTCATACCCTCTCATATATGGCTGAACCGACCTACTAGTGCGTCCCTTGAAGTAGAAACCTTCCCTTGAAGATATTCACGTTTCAAAAAGAGTTGAATCGGTTTGGTTGAAAAACCTCAATGCATATGTTGAAGTTAATCCGAAAAAAATATATGCGAGTTCGTAAAACATGGCCCACTCCGTTCCGGGCGAGCGGTGGTGCACGCGCACCGACATCAGCGACGGCGTTCTCGAGTGCATGTGGTAATTTTAGTAAAACCCAATATGTTCTCAAAATCCATCAATGACTCCTTTTGATAACATTAATATCCATGACTACATATATACTATAATCAATAATTTTCCTCAAGAAATGTGAGACTCTTGAGATTCCATAAAAGGACAAAAATAAAAAAAATGAAGATTCGATTTTTAACAATCCCCCACAAATGACTACCTCAACTTTTAAAATTACGAGTGAAAACGAATAAATTTAGGAATTAAATTACTTAAAAATCAATATCTTTCAATTGAATTGATGCGTAATGATGTGAGGCAACAACTTCAGCTAGTGGAAGTGAATTGCTTCTTGAACTTTCAAAATCTTAAATTGAGACCCTAACAACCGTATCAACTCTTTGGTATTTTCTATTCCGCGATACGGTGATAATGCTTTTAAAGGCCATGCGTTTTTTTTATCTTGGTTTCTGAGTGCTCTAGAAAGAAACTGAATTTTCTTTCATAGAAGGCAACCCACCTTCACATTCATTTCAACAATAAATTCATTAAGTCTATCATAATTAAAGACCACTCAACAATTGAGCTATGAAGTTATTAAGTCTATTAGAATTCCGTATCATCATCCATCAAGTGTTTCAAAAGATTGCTCGACATCAAGAGCTATAGACTAAGTCTTTCTGAGTTATATTTCAAACGTTCATCAAGTCTTTATAGGACCACTCAACCATTAGAGTTATGGAATAAGTCTTTCCGACTTACATCTCAAACATTCATCAAGTCCTTTATAAGACTCTTCAACAACTAGATTTATGGATTTACAACCACAAAATAGCAATAGATTGATATGCTCATTATAATTCAAGCCAGAGGTTTAAGTACCATTCCTTTAGAAGATTCTTGAATGATTCTTCTCGATAATCCTTTTGTTAAATGATCTGCCAAATTCTTTTAGGATCTCACAAACTCAAAAAACATCACTCCATCTTTCAACAGGTGTTTAATTGCTCCATGTCTTATGCGAATGTGTCTTCTTTTACTGTTATACACATAATTGTTTGCAAATCCTATGGCAACTTGTGAGTCACAATGCACGGAGACGAGAAGAATAGACCCCCATAATGGAATATCTCCTAATAGGGTTTTCAACCATTTAGCTTCTTGACCAGCCAATTCAAGAGCGATAAACTCTGATTCCGTAGTAGACCGAGCAATACAGGTTTGTTTTGATTATTTCCATGAAACAACTCCTCCATCTAATGTGAACACATATCCACTGGTGGAACTCACTTCATCATTATATGTTACCCAATTTGCATCATAATAACCTTCTAATACTGCGGGAAACTTGTTAAAATGTAAGCACAAATTCATAGTCCCCTTAAGGTATTTCAATAATCGACTAAGTGCATTCCAATGTCCACTGTTTGGATTATGAGTGTATCTTATTCGTCTATTTATAACATAAGCAATATCTGGTCTTGTACGATTCATGAGATACATAACACTTCCTATAATCTTAGCATATTCAGTTTGTTAAACACTATCACCATTGTTCTTTTAAGATTAATGCTCGGATCATAAGGAGTTCTTACAGGCAATTCATCAAAGCAATCAAACTTCTTAAGAATCTTCTCAACGTAATGTGATTGACATATAGAAAAACCATTTTATGTTTAATGAATCTTAACACCAAGAATAACATCAGCTTCTCCTAAGTTATTCATATCAAAATGAGATGATAGAAACATCTTGGTATCATTTATTACTTCTATGTTTTAACAAGATTAACATGTTCATCAACATATAGGCATATGATTACACAATCAAATCCAAACAACTTTGTGTAAACACATGAATCTGATACATTCACTACATAGCCATGGTTTACTAAAGTACGATCAAATTTTCCACTATAAGAAAATGCTTAGCCCCGGAAAGAATTTACGGACTGCAAGCGCGTCCCTAAATTTAGGGATGGAGTAGGGACGGATTAAGGATGGAAAAATAAATCTTCCCTTAATCTGTCCACAAATTTGGAGTCCGAAAAGTAGTCCCTAAGGCGTCCGTGATTGCAGACGGATTTTGGACGGATTTAGGATACGTAGTAGATTGGAGACGGTTTTCAAGGAAGTCAGCAAATTGCGGACGACAACAGCGCCCGTCCATAAATTTGCGGACAATAGCACCATTCGTTCGTAAGTTGCGGATGGCTATGCCATCCGTCCGCAAATTATAAGCAATTTAGGGACGTATTCGGGACGGTTCGTCGGAAAATATTTGTCTTAGTCTGTAATTCGTCCTTAATCAGTCCAGATATTATCTATTTAACCTCTCTTCCTTCCATCCGTTTCACACACAAATTCTCATATATTTTTCTACATATCTTATTATCGTTTTTGATTATAATGGCATCATCGTCGACGCCGGATATTTTTGTTTGTAGACATTGGATGTATAGAAGAATTGATCTGGAAACTCAAGGTGTATCAAAGGAGTTTATAGAAGGCGTTACACAGTTTATGACGATGCGACAAATCAACAAGTTTATAGAGAAACCAATAAGTTGGTTTGTCCATGTGTCAAATGCAAAAACGAAAAATTTGTTAATAGGGTTTACTCAAAATTATTTTTTTGGTTATCTCATGGAGAGAAGTTTGTACCAAGACCTAGTAATGTTGTTGAAAATTTTAGTAGGGATATCATACATCATGAAGTGTTTGAGACTTCTCAAGATGTAGAAATGAACCCTTATGTAGAAATGGTACAAAATGTATTCGTTAAAAGAAACGAAGATGAAAATATTGAAGAAGATCTGAATGAAGAAGCGAAAAGTTTTTTTTTGAAAAGTTAGAAAGTGCTAGGTGTCCACTTTATAATGGTTATAGAAGTGATCTTTCACGGTTGTCTCTATCTACACGTTTGATGAATTTCAAGACTGAAAATAAACTTTCTGAGAATTGCATGGATTCTATATCGCAATTAGTAAGAGATTATTTGCCTGAAGATAATAATGTTGTTGAGTCATATTATGAAATAAAGAAGATGATGAGATCATTGGGTTTATTGCCAAATCAAAAGATTGATGTTTGCCAAGACAATTGTATGATTTTCTGAAAGAAACTTTGGATTTGAGTAATAGTCGATTTTGTGGAAAAGAACGGTTTTATTTGACAAGGAATTGAAAATCGGTTCCTTTCATCATATGTGTTATTTACCAATTATAGACAAGATAAAAAGATTGTAACAATCTCAGAAGACCACAAGCAGCATGAGATGGCATGCTGAGCATTCAAGTCGTGACGGAGAAATGTGTTATCCCTCAGATGGTGAGGCGTGGAAACACAAGGTATATCTTGATTTTGCAGCTGAGAGTCGAAACGTTTATTTAGGCCTTTGCACTGATGGTTTTAATCCATTCGGGATGCGTGGGAGAAATTATTCGTTGTGGTCAGTTATTATGACACCGTACAATTTACAACCACATATGTCCATGAAGCGTGAGTTTTTGTTCTCAGCAATATTGATTCCCGGGTCTATTAATCTAAAAAGAAGTTTGGATATATTTCTTCAACCACTGATTGAAGAATTGAAAGAATTGTGGAAGGGAGTTCCAGAGTATGACGTTTCGAGACGACATAATTTCATATTATGAGGTGCTCTTATGTGGACAATAAGTGAATTTCCAGCTTATGGTATGCTATCTGGATGGTCGATTGACTTGTCAATATTGCATGGCGAAAAATATGTTTTTCAGTTGAAATATGGACGAAAGATGAGTTAATTTTCAAAAGTAATATAGCTGTGCGGAAATCTCCTCCTCTAGTTTTGACCGGCGAAGAGATATTGTATGAACAACTTCTTGCTTTTGGTATTCGTAGGAGTATAGATTGCGGAGGGAACAATCATCTAAAATTGATGGTTATGGAATTACCCATAATTGGTACAAGAAGAGTATATTTTGGGATTTGTCGTATTGGAAAAATCCGAAGCTTCGACATAATCTTGATCTCATGCACATAGAGAAAAAATTTTTTGGTAATATCATCAACACGGTACTAAATGTCACAAGAAAAATGATGCGTATCAGAGTTAAATATAAATAACCTAATCTACCCGCAAGTGCACGGCACGTGTGTAGTATTTTAGGTGTCGATCCCACAGAGACTACGCAACACTACCTAAACCCGAACTACGAATCAAACTTGCTAACGAAAGAATGGTGATGAGGAATGAAATACTAAATGTAAATAAACTACTTGGGTTCTAACGATAAGACAAACGTCCTAGGAAATCGGTTTCACCACAAGACTACCGAAACCAACGATCAACCTATCTATTATGCAATCCCTGTTAAAGCTATCTAAGGCGGACGATCCTAAGATGATATCTACCCTCTCTCAAGGCATAGACACGTGATCTAGACAAGCTGCCCCCTACTTTCGTGGCTGACACCATGAACTAAACCCATAAACTCTGTGATTCGCCCGTTCACCCTCAACCGTTGCTACCCTACTTTCGTGGCCTAACCTCGGTTGTTCTAAACCTGACTTTCTAGGACTAGAATTCTCCTTTCGGTCCTTCTCCTAACCCCTAACACATGCATCTACGTGATCAGCGCAAACAAAACTAGATTTAAGCACTCAGACAGAGAATAGATAAACTAAAACGGGAAGATGCATTCAAAATAGATCAAAAGCGGTCTCGGGATAGCCAAAAGCTAATCCCTTCTCCTAGAACAAACAAACTACTCGCTCATGCGTCTGTAAAGAAACATAAACATAGTAGAAAGTCTAAGGAACATAAAAACCAAACAAAACCGAAGTGGTGGTGCTTGATCTCCAATGCTCCTCGCTTATCTCCTAGAACAAACAAACTACTCGCTC
>CM071865.1:41579427-41598550 GCA_036759665.1 Gynandropsis gynandra | reverse complement strand
ACACTCACTGCCCGAGCGGGTCGCGGCCCGTAACTGCTCAAAACTTAAGTATACTTAACTTAAAACATAAGGGAACTGGTGGGGCAATTTAGGCAACAATTGGACCGACTTAGGAGGCTTAAAAGGAAGCAGAAAGACATCATTACAGCAAGCTTACAGAGGAGAACAATTCAGCGAAAGATAGAGCAGATTCTTGCGAGGAGATAAGCGAGGAGCATTGGAGATCAAGCACCACCACTTTGGTTTTGTTTGGTTTTTATGTTCCTTAGACTTTCTACTATGTTTATGTTTCTTTACATGAGCGTGAGCGAGTAGTTTGTTTGTTCTAGGAGAAGGGATTAGCCCTTGGCTATCCCGAAACCACTTTTGATCTATTTTGAATGCCCGTTTTAGTTCTAGTTCATCTATTCTTTATCTGAGTGCTTTAATTTACTTGTGTTTACGCTGATCACGTAGATGCATGTGTTAGGGGTTAGGAGAAGGAACGAAAGGAGACTTCTAATCCTAGAAAGCCAGGTTTAGAACAACCGAGGTTAGGCCACGAAAGTAGGGTAACAACGGTTGAGGGTGAACGGGCGAATCACAGAGCTTGTCTAGATCACGTGTCTATGCCTCGAGAGAGGGTAGATATCATATTAGGATCATCCGCCTTAGATAGCTTTAACTGGGATTGCATGATAGATAGGTTGATCGTTGGTTTCGGTAGTCTTGTCGTGAAACCGGTTTCCTAGGACGTTTATCTCATCGTTAGAACCCAAGTAATTTAGTTTTCCTAGGACGTTTGTCTTATCGTTAGAACCCAAGTAGCTTATTTACTTTCAGTATTTTATTCTTCATCAACATTCTTTCGTTAGCAGGTTTGATTCGTAGTTCGGGTTTAGGTAGTGTTGCGTAGTCTCTGTGGGATCGACACCTAAAATACTACACACGTGCCGTGCACTTGCGGGTAGATTAGGTTATTTAACTCTGATACGCATCAAAATGCCTAAGAAATGTATATAAAGTTACGGTGGATATATTAACTTAAAAACATATATTAAGTTATGCCTAAAAACATATATTAAGTTATGGTTTTTGTTTATGTTGGATGAGTAGGTATGTAGATTAGGTGTTAGATGAAATGCCTAAAACACATATATTAGGTTATGGTGGATGAGTAGGTATCTAGGTTATGGTCAATGAGTAGATATTAAATTCAATGTTCTTATTTCGTTTAAAAAATATATATTAAGTTATATGTTTTTCAAAATTAAAAAACACATATATTAAATTATATGTATTTTGAAATTATATTAAAATTAATGAATGTTTAATTTAAAATTATAATTTTTAAATAAATATTGAACTAAAACTTGATATTATATTTTAATTTAAAATTTTAGTGTGTCTCGTTGCGTTGGAAGAGGCTGTAACACGAGAAACCGTTCAACATTGGAGGAAAGTGCCAATGGTCCATCTCCTCTACAACACACAAGATAGTGAGATACGGTATTTTCAGATTTTATGATCTGAATTTATTTCCAAACATTGAAAACGATGCTCTAGACGAAGGTTGAACACCCAAATTCCAAATTTATTTCCAAACACCAAATTTATTTTCGGATTTTTATGAATCCGAACTTATCCCCGCTAGAATGGCGCTCTAGACGAAGGTTGAACGGATAGGCCTTGCTGCAGCCGAGTCGCACGACTTTTCGCACAAGGTTGGTGGAGCGAATGGTCACACGAGAGTTACGAAAAATCTATTGATATACCAGCTCGTCTTCGAAGGATATTACACACCTATGAAGAACGAACGTACGCTGGATATTACTCACCAACGGATTTTGCAGGATATGACACACCACCAAGATGATTTTTTCAAAAGAATATCAAGATTAAAATAAAAAATCCAAAGTTGTTCAACAAGAAGATCATGACCGGCCATATGTAATCAAAGTGACCATGCAAGGCCATAAATGCAACATAAATGCTAGGCAACCATGCAAGGCTATACATAAATGACCTAGAAAATAGTCAAAGTCATAAATAAGACAAAGTTGTAAATGTGTCTTCGTTATGCGGACTTGTCTTGTAGCCTCCGGTAAATAGTTAGGTCGCGGAAGTGAGTCACTGCCTCGTTAAAAACCCATTGTTGGAAACCTCGTGGGACAAAACCAACAAAGGGAAAAGAGTACATGTGAAGCACTTACCCTAATTATTGACCATTGCAAGTTGTGCTTCGGCTTGAAGAATGACACAGATATTAGAGATCTCATGAACACTCGAATACTCGTCTTGAACTTTGACGGCCGTGAGAATCCCGACGATCGCCTACTTGAGCTTCGTAGCTTTAGCTCTGGTCACGGGACCTGCTAGTAAGGTCAAGGCCTCCTCCTCCCTAGCCCTAGCATGGGTCACAGGACCAATGTCCTTCGTTCGGGTCGCGTCCACCTTCCGTTTGGCTCACGTCGTTTCTTCTGTGGCGCGGGTCGCTTCCTCTGCGACGCAGGTCACGTCTCGTGTAGCGCGGGTCGCATCTCCTGCAGCGCGGGTCGTGTCCTCCTCAGTTATGCAGGTCGAGTCCTCCTCAGCCATGCGGGTCGCGTCCTCCTCATCATTATAGGTCGCGTTCTCGACGTCGTCCGTGATCATATCAAGTAGGTATATAGGTTATGGTCGATGAGTAGATATTAAGTTCAATGTTCTTATTTCGTTTAGAAAACATATATTAAGTTATATGTTTTTTAAAATTAAAAAATACATATATTAAATTATATGTGTTTTTGAAATTATATTAAAATTAATGAATGTTTAATTTAAAATTAAAATTTTTAAATAAATATTGAATTAAAGCTTGATATAATATTTTAATTTAAAATTTTAGTGTGTCTTGTCGTAGCGGTAACACGAGAAACAGTTCAACATCGGAGGAAAGTGCCAATGGTCCATCTCCTCCACAACACACGTGACAGTCAGATACGGTATTTTTAGATGTTATGAATCCGAATTTATTTCCAAACACTAGATTGACACAATATATACCGTATCCATTTTATCAGCATATGCCACCACTGGTCGAGCCAATGATGCATCACGAGCCTCTGATGCATCACAAACCAACGGTGGAAGAACTTTTATCGATTGATGAGGAAAGGTGTAAACTTCCTCGTTTAGATCCAACTCGTGAAGACGACACACAATGGTACATAAAACTAAATTTATATTTAACTTTTTAAATATTTAGTTATTAAAGTCTTAATTAACCTTTAATTTTGTTTTGTAGGTTTTGCTACGATAAGCTTTCTCGTCATATAACAATGACAATGAAAGCTGATTATGATCGTCCATGTTATAACTGGACGTGGACCGATCCCGATATCAAATCTTTCGTTGTACGTTTTTACTAATATTCATTTTACTTAAAATTTGAAATTTAAAATGATATTTCAGTATTTCATTATTTTTAGCAAAAAAATTTATTAGAATCCTAAAATAACTGAACTAATAAAGAATTTGAACGGGTTGCGGGAGTTCGACTCAAAGCTCTCGTAAATGAATGCAAAAGAGATCGAGAGAAAAAAGACACACCTGTTTGGATGACAGATAATGTCTGGGAACTTATGTGCGTCTATTGGGATGATCCCAATTTTAAGGAGAGAAGCAAGCGCGCTAGTCAATCACGTCGTTCCGATGGAGAAGGATACGTGATGAGTGCACATACTGTTGGTTCCCGCTCCTTCGCAGGAGGTTTACGAAGATTTTGTAAGATTTTAATTTTTTTGAAGTTTTTATACGATTGACCTTTGTTTAATAGAAAAAACATCAATTTTAAATTTTTTTAGGCGAAAGAGAAGAGATCTGAATCGTCGTAAGTGGAATTGCTGGAACGTACACATAGGAAGAAATCCAACGGTTCGTAGGTAGATGCCAGAGCGAAACGTGTTCACGACGAAGTTCAGAATATGGCATCAAAACGAGTTTTCCAAATCTCGCCGAGAGAAGATGGGACGCAACCTTCTCTAACTCAAGAAACATACAACGAGATGTATTTCGAGGTAAATTAGCATAATTCTAAAATAAATTTCTTATTGATAATCTTATTTTAATTTCAATATTTCTTTTGTACCAAGTAACACCTTACAAAGGTCATTTATTTGGTCTTGGAGGAATGGCATCAAAACATACGAGTTCCTCCAAAGGAAAGGAAAAAGTCGCGACCAACGAACTTCGAAACACCATCTCTAAAATGCAAGAAAAATTGGAACAACAACGTTCATCGTTCAACGTTCTAGGAAGGGGAATTGAATGATAAAAAAGGGAGCGTCAACAATGGCTTAGAATGATGAAGGAACACATGCCTAATATGAATTGGGATACAGCCGGAAACATTCATTCTGACGACGATAATTCCCAAGTACCACCAACAAGTTTGTAAATATATGTTTATAATGTAAAAAAAAAACTATTAAATTAATATTAATTTTAAATTTATAACATTAATTTGAATTTTAACTTTTATAAAAAATTTGCGGACGACTAGAGTGTCGTCCGCAAATTTTAAGGACTGAACGTTAGCTGTCCGCAAATTTTAAGGATGGGAAGTGACCCATCCGCAAATTTTAAGGACGGGTCATGACCTGTCCTCAAATTTTAAGTCCTTTCCCCGTCCGTGGCCAGGGTCGTGTTTCCCGTCGATTTGTGGACGGCTGTGCAGTCCGTAATTACGGACGGTTTACGGACTCTTTAATACGTCCGTAAATACAGACGGATTACGGACGATTTTATTTTTACGACGCATGTTTACAAACAGATTAGAGACGGATTTTTCAGTCCCTAATACGTAAATTTCTTGTAGTGTTTATACCATTGTTTAGGTGTATGTTTAAGACCATAGAGGGAATTTCTGAGCTTACACACTTTGTTCTTCCAGGTCGCTATTCAAAAATTTCGTTTTCACATTCATGTAATCGATATCTTTTTTTTAGTATATCCTACTACCACTAATCTAGCTTTAAAATTTTCAAATCACTTGTCTTGTCTAGTTTTCCTCTTGAAGATCCATTTACACTTAATGGGTTTACTGCCCTTAAGCAAATCAACCAAATCCCATTTGTGATTCATTGCTTTTAGTTGCTTCCTTCCAAAAACTAGAGTCTATAGACTTTAGAGCCTCTTCTTAGGTTTTAGGATCTTCATCAATCAAGAACATCGATACAAATTATTCGTCAATCTTATCCAAACCACTAATTTAAAAAAATAGGTGTATCATCTTTTACATGTAAAAAAATTCAGCATTTCTAGATTCACATATTGCGTTATCATTCAAACACATGAATCTATATCACTACTATTTTGATCATATCCAATGAATGCACAATTAAAAGTCTTAGGTCCTATATTTAATTTTCTGAATTCAGGAATGCAAATTTAGCAAGACAAGCCCATACCCTCAAATACTTCAAATTCGTTTTAAAACCTTTCCATAATTTGTAGGGAGTTTTATCTAGCTTTTTGCGAGGAACATTATTAAGAATATAACAACAGATAATGCTGATTCCCCCCACATATTGTCAGGAATACTATAACTCAATAACATAACATATAGTATTTTTTCAGTTTTTTATTTTTCCGTTCGGCTATGCCATTTCGCTGAGGTTTATATGGTGCCATAGTTTCCTAAATATTTGTATGTTTCTGGAAGTAACTTGTTTAAAAGGCTTCTTAGCATATTTTGCTTCAACACAAATAACACATTTTGAACATTCATTTTTTTTATGTGTTTATGAGTTTTATTTTTTTCAACCTTTTAATAGAACCATAATTCACATGTCCTAACCTATCATGCCACAAATTAAAAATTCAACGATATAAGCAGAACCAGAGTTACTTCCATCAGCAAAAGCAGAAACAGTGTTCAGGACAAACAATCCCTCAGAAAAAATAACCTTTTCCCAAAAATTCCCCATTCTTGGCTAATATCACTTTATCACCCTCAAAGACAAGTTTCAAACCAGCTCTATTTAGCAAACGACCATAGACTAGGTTCCTACGCAGCGATGGAACATACAACACATCATTCAATGCTAATGTTTTTTCAGATGTAATTTTGAGGAGAATTTCTTTTTACCAAGAGCTCTAGCGGTAGTAGAATTACCCATGAAGACGTGTTTGCCATCCGTGATTTCTTGGAATTCTTGGAAAACATCCTTGTTGGAATAGAAGTGTCTAGTTGCTCCAGTGTCTAGCAAACCAGTCCATTTTGTTTTCAAACAAGTTCGCCTCAACCACCACCATCACGATGATCTCATCCTTTTCAGCAACATTAACCCGCATGGCAAAATTTGTTTTAGATTTGTTATCAATTTTTTTATCCTTTCAGTTCTAGCATTGATATGATTTGTGGCCTGGTTTTTCATATTCATAGCAATGCAAGCTTTGTCCTTAGCACCCTTTCCATCATTGGCTATGAATCACTTCGGCTTTGGCCCCTTTTTGAATTTCTTTCCTTTCGGTTTAAACCTGTCTTTATGGGCAACAGAAGATTCGATCAGTTTAGATTTAACCGAATGTGAAGAGATAGTATTAAGCTTATATTTCTGTTGATTAGCCTCCTCGGGTTTCATATGAATTTTTAGCTTCTGGAGTGACAGATCCTTCTTCTTGTGTTTGAGATGACATCAGTTCTCATACCACTAGGGAATGAACTTTTCCAGAAGAAAATTTGCTTGTAAAATTTTGCACATCTTCATTCCTTCCCTTAGCACATCCACGACAACGTTTTCGTACTCATGGATTTGATCCATGATCGATTTTTCATCGACCATTTGGAACTTGATCCATTTTCCGACAATATACTTCTTCCGTCCGACGTCATCAACACCATATCTCATTTCCAATATAACCCATATCTCCTTGGCATGCTTGTACTTGACGAATATATCGAATAGAGCATTGGACATGGTTCAGGAGATTTCCACACACTTTTTTGTTATCTTTTTCAAATTTTACCTTTGTTTCATCATTCGTTTTCTTGGATCTATTGGTTTGAGGCGTGGCCAGAGGAGTGTATGGCGTGGCTTGGTGGGGTCCGTATTTTGGGACATCTGCATAGAGGATGTAGTCGATATCCAACTGCTCAAAGAAGATGAGCAATTTCTGTCTTGAACTTTCAAAAGCTTAAATTGAGACCCCCACAACACGTATCAATTCGTTGGAATTTTTTATTCCGCGATATGGTTACAATGCTTTTAAAGGGCATCTGTTTTTACCTTGGTTCTATGAATGCTCTAGAAAGAACCTCAATTATTATTTCATACAAGGCGGTCCACCTTCAAACTTATTTCAACAATAACTTCATCAAGTTTGACATAATTACAGACCACTCAACAATAGAGCTATGAAGTTATTAAGTCCATTAGACTTCTATATCAACATCCATCAAGTCTTTTATAGGACCGCTCAATGTCTAGAGCTGTGGAATAAGTCTTTCCGACTTATATCTCAACATCCATCAAGTCCTTTATAGGACCACTCAACCACTAGAGTTATGGATTTACAACCACAATATAGGAATTGAATGATATGCTTATCTCAATTCAAGTTAGAGGTTTAAATCTCATTCCTTTAGAAGATTCTTGAATGATTCTTCTCGATAATCTTTTTGTTAAAGGATCTGCCAAACTCCTATCGGATCTCACAAACTCTAAAGAGATCACTCCATCTTTGAAGGGATATTTAATTGCTCCATGTCTTATGCAAATGTGTCTTCTTTTACCGTTATACACATAATTCTTTGCAATTTCAATGGCAGCTTGTGAGTCACAAGGCAAGGAGATAGGAACAATAGACCCCCACAATGGAATATCTCCTAATAGGGATTTCAACCATTCAGCGTCTTGACCAGCCAATTCAAGAGCGATAAACTCATATTCCATAGTAGACTGAGCAATACAGGTTTGTTTTGATGATTTCCATGAAACAGCTCATCCACCTAATGTAAGTACATATCCGCTGGTGGAACCCACTTCATCATTATCTGTCACCCAATTCGCATCACAATAACCTTCTAATACTACGGGAAAGTTATTAAAATGTAAGCACAAATTTATAGTCCCCTTAAGGTATTTCAATAATCGACGAAGTGCATTCAAATGTTCACTGTTTGGATTATCAGTGTATCTACTTAGTCTACTTACAACATAAGCAATGTCTGATCTTGTGCAGTTCATGAGATACATAACACTTCCTATAATATTAGCATATTCACTTTGTGAAACACTATCACCATTGTTTTTTTAAGAGTCATGCTCGGATCAAACTTATTGAGAATCTTCTCAATGTAATGTGATTGACACATAGAAATACAATTTTCCGTTTTATGAATTTTAACGCCGAGAATAACATCAGTTTCTCCTAAGTCTTTCATATCAAAATGAGATGATAGAAACATCTTGGTATCAATAATTACTTCTATGTTTGTACCAAAGATTAACATGCTATCAACGTATAGGCATATCATCACACAATCAAACCCAAATAACTTTGTGTAAACACATGAATCTGACACATTCACTACATAGCCATGGTTTACTAAATTACTATCAAATTTATCATACCATTGTTTAGGTGCCTGTTTGAGATTATATAGGGATTTTCTCAGCTTACACACTTTGTTTTTCTGTCCAACTATGATGAATCCCTCTGGTTTTTTCATGTAAATTTCTTCTTCAAGGTCTCCACTGAGAAATACCGCTTTCACATCCATCTGATGTATTCTGAATCCTCGAATAACTGAAAGTGCAATCAAAGATCTAATGATAGAGATTTTAGTTACAAGAGAATAAGTATCAAAGTAATCGATACCTTTTTTTTTAGTATATCCTACTACCACTAATCTAGCTTTAAAATTTTCAAATCACTTGTCTTGTCTAGTTTTCCTCTTGAAGATCCATTTACACTTAATGGGTTTACTGCCCTTAAGCAAATCAACCAAATCCCATTTGTGATTCATTGCTTTTAGTTGCTTCCTTCCAAAAACTAGAGTCTATAGACTTTAGAGCCTCTTCTTAGGTTTTAGGATCTTCATCAATCAAGAACATCGATACAAATTATTCGTCAATCTTATCCAAACCACTAATTTAAAAAAATAGGTGTATCATCTTTTACATGTAAAAAAATTCAGCATTTCTAGATTCACATATTGCGTTATCATTCAAACACATGAATCTATATCACTACTATTTTGATCATATCCAATGAATGCACAATTAAAAGTCTTAGGTCCTATATTTAATTTTCTGAATTCAGGAATGCAAATTTAGCAAGACAAGCCCATACCCTCAAATACTTCAAATTCGTTTTAAAACCTTTCCATAATTTGTAGGGAGTTTTATCTAGCTTTTTGCGAGGAACATTATTAAGAATATAACAACAGATAATGCTGATTCCCCCCACATATTGTCAGGAATACTATAACTCAATAACATAACATATAGTATTTTTTCAGTTTTTTATTTTTCCGTTCGGCTATGCCATTTCGCTGAGGTTTATATGGTGCCATAGTTTCCTAAATATTTGTATGTTTCTGGAAGTAACTTGTTTAAAAGGCTTCTTAGCATATTTTGCTTCAACACAAATAACACATTTTGAACATTCATTTTTTTTATGTGTTTATGAGTTTTATTTTTTTCAACCTTTTAATAGAACCATAATTCACATGTCCTAACCTATCATGCCACAAATTAAAAATTCAACGATATAAGCAGAACCAGAGTTACTTCCATCAGCAAAAGCAGAAACAGTGTTCAGGACAAACAATCCCTCAGAAAAAATAACCTTTTCCCAAAAATTCCCCATTCTTGGCTAATATCACTTTATCACCCTCAAAGACAAGTTTCAAACCAGCTCTATTTAGCAAACGACCATAGACTAGGTTCCTACGCAGCGATGGAACATACAACACATCATTCAATGCTAATGTTTTTTCAGATGTAATTTTGAGGAGAATTTCTTTTTACCAAGAGCTCTAGCGGTAGTAGAATTACCCATGAAGACGTGTTTGCCATCCGTGATTTCTTGGAATTCTTGGAAAACATCCTTGTTGGAATAGAAGTGTCTAGTTGCTCCAGTGTCTAGCAAACCAGTCCATTTTGTTTTCAAACAAGTTCGCCTCAACCACCACCATCACGATGATCTCATCCTTTTCAGCAACATTAACCCGCATGGCAAAATTTGTTTTAGTATTAAGCTTATATTTCTGTTGATTAGCCTCCTCGGGTTTCATATGAATTTTTAGCTTCTGGAGTGACAGATCCTTCTTCTTGTGTTTGAGATGACATCAGTTCTCATACCACTAGGGAATGAACTTTTCCAGAAGAAAATTTGCTTGTAAAATTTTGCACATCTTCATTCCTTCCCTTAGCACATCCACGACAACGTTTTCGTACTCATGGATTTGATCCATGATCGATTTTTCATCGACCATTTGGAACTTGATCCATTTTCCGACAATATACTTCTTCCGTCCGACGTCATCAACACCATATCTCATTTCCAATATAACCCATATCTCCTTGGCATGCTTGTACTTGACGAATATATCGAATAGAGCATTGGACATGGTTCAGGAGATTTCCACACACTTTTTTGTTATCTTTTTCAAATTTTACCTTTGTTTCATCATTCGTTTTCTTGGATCTATTGGTTTGAGGCGTGGCCAGAGGAGTGTATGGCGTGGCTTGGTGGGGTCCGTATTTTGGGACATCTGCATAGAGGATGTAGTCGATATCCAACTGCTCAAAGAAGATGAGCAATTTCTGAGACCAGCGACGATAGTCACTACAAAAGAACAGGAAATTTCCAACGGACATATTCGTTGGAAAATGCCTCAAACCGTTGGAAAGGGCTCTTTCCAATGAATGGCAACGGATTTCCGTCTGTTGGGAAACGTTCATTGGAAATCTGGATCCGTTGCAATTCGCAACGGGCTTGCAACGAATAATATTCGTTGCAAAATTGTAACGGAACTTCCAATGGAAATATCCGTTGGACAGTTGTAACGGACGCCCGTTGAAAGTATTTGTAACGGATTCCCGTTCCAAGTTTGCAACGAACAACCGTTGAAAAAATGGCAACGAGCGTCCGTTAAACTGTTTCAACGGATGTCCGTTGCCATCCAGGCAGGAAAAATGAGCGTGAATTTAGCTTTCTAACGGGCATCCGTTGAAAACTGGCGGGAAATAGCAACGGACGTCCGTTGCAAATTGGCGGGAAAGGGCAACGAACGCCCGTTACCATTTGGCGGGAAATAGCATCCGTTGGAAATCTTGTAAAAAATAAAAAGAAATAAAAAACAAATTTTTTTTAAAAATAGTAATATTTTTAAAATAAAAAGTTTTTAATTAAAATATTAAATTGTTCACAAAAAAACATTAAAACTAAAACTACTCAAATCTATCCTATTACATTTCATCTAAATCGGCTGGGTCGATATCGTCTCTCTAATCGCCACCACCTCTAGATGGCGTTGCATCTGAATCAGGATCCGGTTCTTGCTGCGATGTTGATCCCCTCCCTTGCCCCAACATCAACTCGATGACGCTTTCCAAGTGCTGAACTTTGGCTTCGAGCTCATCGATCCGCCGTTGTTGCGTGAAACTCTCCTGCACTATGGGAGGTACCGTCGTGGCGTCCTCGACGATATCCTTTTGAAGCGCCCCGAGACAGTGTAGACGTCCCTTATACGGTCTCACCGACTACAAGACAAACAAAAGTAACGTTAGATTTTAACAAATTATTTTATTAATAATCGAAAAATAAAATAATGAACTTTTACTTCTAAATAAATTTTGTCCTTTTGTAAAGGACTGAGTTCGTCAGGGCTTGAACCGCAAGCTTGAGATTGCTGTGTGATTTTCTCTGTCAATCGGCTTCTTCTTGGTATGGGTTTCTAATACCAGATCAAGAAGAGTCGGTTCTCTTCCTATCTGTTGCATCTATAATTTTAAAAAAAGTTAGTTAGATAAATATTTAAATAAACAAAAAATTTAAACAAAATAAAATTACCAATTTGTGTCTTTGTTTCGGGAAGGATTTTGATCCCGAAGTATGGCGATGCGGACCATCTCCGGGAACCTTCTCACTGTAGCCACATTTTTTGGCCTTCTCGTCTTGGCCTTGAATTCTGCGATTGTTGGCGTAGTAGTTGCGTTTCACATTGTTCATCATCAGGCGCATCCGTGCCTGTATGTCGTGCATCCATGCTGTGTAGATGCGCAATATATCCTTTCGCCGCCATCTATATGATCGTTGCAAAAAAAGTTATAAAATTTTTAGTTTTATAACATATATATATATATATAAATAATAATTTGAAATACAATTTAATCAAAAGCTTACTATAAAAGTGTGTCACCATTGCTGGCGCACAACTTTTGGCGTAACTTGCCAGGAATAATATAACTCGTCCTGTAATGAATCTTGGATAATGGTGTTGTTGGTGTATTTGAGTACATCATCAACATAAAACCTGCAAATCAACATTACAAAGTTAGATAATATTTATAACATATAATAATACAAATGAAAATACTAATTTTTTTACCATAACGTCCCAGGAGAATGTTCTGAATCGATAATCGGAAGGGTTGGACGTCCATCGAAATCGTCGATCAAAGAATCGATATCTACCATATCGTCCTCGTCATCAAATATCGGTGGTGCCGATTCTGGTGATGGAGGACGATATGGTGGTGGTGGAGGCGGGGGAGGAGCTCCCGCCGAACCAGCCAATAAACCCCCGATCCTATAAACCGTCTCGATCTCAATGTTTTTCTAAGGATTTTGAAGCGTTTGTGGGTGAAATGTGAATTTGAGAGGATTTTGAGATTGTGATTTGTGTTGAAATAAGGACTGTTCAACGGGTTTATATATATCGAATTTTCCAACGGGCATCTGTTAGAAATTCCAACGGATGCTCGTTGGAAAACACGTCATCTCAACGGACGCAGTAAACTGACGTGACGTCTTGCATTCTCGAGACAACAGACAACTAAATGGCGGCTCGTCTCCCTTCGCAATGCCCGTTGGAAAAATCTGCAGACTAGGGTAGACATCATTACCTAGTCCAAAAGGCATCCGTTGGAAATCGCAACGGATGCCCGTTGCAATTTTGCTAACGGTCTTCCGTTACAAAATACCAATAGAAGCCCGTTAGAATAGTTTCGACCGTCAAGATTCCAACGTATGCTCGTTGAAAAATTGGTAACGGGTGTCCGTTACAAATTTTGCAACGGGGGCGAGTTCGTGTATCAACGGACATCCGTTTCCAATTTTCAACGAATGCCCGTTGGTATTAGATAATTCTAAGTTTTAATACATCTAACATCGTTTATATAACCTATTCGATTGTATTAACATTTCGATTGTTTGATTACACATCATATACATTACTACACATCATGAACGTTACACGTCATTTCTTTGTTTCGTAGTATGTCTCAGGAGCTTGATTATTTTCCGGTAAATATTTTCGCATTGTTTTGCAAAATGAATCCATGCAATTTTCAGCCCCATTGTAGTCTGTTTTAATACTCATCAATCTTGAACATTAAGGTAAACAAGACTGACCTTCACGACAACCTTCATATATAGGCTGTTTCACCGAATCCAATAGGTTGAAGAATCAACGTGCATCGATGTTCGGTATCTCTTCATGCGTTTATTCATTAACAGCTCTAGGAAAAGGATCTGACACCATTTACACATATTGATTGGTCGTTGATGCTTCATAAATAACTTCTTCATTTCGTTCTACTTGTGCATCTTGCACAATATCTCTAACATCGCAATTTTCACCGTGAAAAAACCAAATTTCGAAATTTTCAACGAAACCCACCGTATAAAGATGTTTGCAAACAATTTCTTGACTTCGATACTTCATGTTTTTGCATCTTTTGCATGGACATAACATTGTCCCGCGTTCTTGACACAAAGGCTGCATCGATACAAAACTCATGAATTGCTCCAATCCGTGTAAGAATTCTTGTGTAATCTCTTCGGTTACATGATCTTTTCTTCTATACATCCACTCTCTTGATCTATATATATTTCAATTTGAAGACGACGACATTTTTTCGAAAATGTTTTTGTTGTTGATGGTTTGACGCACTTTTTGGTAAGATCTAATAAATAGTGAACATTCCAACGGACATCCGTTGGAAATTGCAACGGATGTCCGTTGGAGGTTCACGTGAATTTATTTAAACCGGTGGCCTCGAAATTAACAATTTCAACGGGCATCCGTTGCAAATGCCAACGGATGCCCGTTGAAATCTTATCCAACGGATTAATGCCCGTTGAAAGTGCTTACAAAACCGTTATTTTTTCATATTACAATAGTTAGATCTTACGGTTTTGTAATTATAATTCATTTCATGTCGATCTCAAGAAGTGAACAAAAATCGAAATGACGCCAAATATGTTTCAATTACACTATTGTAACAATAACCTAAGGAAAAAACATTTAGGAAATGGTTTCAACTAAGAGGTAAAGTGTTGAACTCTCCACCACCTCTTGCGTCAAAATTAATCAGCATCTTTACGTCTATCAATATTGAATTCAAAAACAACCCTCATACACTGCATCACCGTCGGGAATCCTTTTCCCGATCCCGACGGTGAGACCATTTATGAAGGTTGTTTTGGATTCAACAATAGATATTAAGATACTTGTTATTGATGATTTGGGGTAACCCTAGGTTCTGATATAAATAGTAAATATTCCAATAGACATCCGTTGGGAATTGCAACGGATGCCCGTTCCTCCATCATGGTAATTTAATTCGACCGTTGAACCTCGAAATTTACAATATCAACGAGCATCCTTCGCCATTTCTAACGGGCATCCGTTACAAGTTGCAACGGACACCCGTTGTAATCCTTTTCCCGGTTTCTAACGGATATTCTAACGGATAAGGCCAACGGATAAAATCCGTTACAATCCGTTAAAAATCGCAACGGATTTCAACGAATATAGCAACAGAAATTATCCGTTACAATTCTGTTGAAATTTGTAAGGGATTGCAACGAATTTAGGTCCGTTGAAAATATCAATAAATCTGTTACAGTCCGTTGCTAATTGTTTCCAACGGTCGGATCCATTGCTCCGTCCGTTGAAAACTACGAATTTTTTTGTAGTGAGTTCATACCATCCAGCGGCTCGAGTTTGGAGATTTCCTGCAATGATTTATACATGGCAGCCATGGTTAAGAGGATATTACGTTTTCAGAATGTTAGAAAAAGAATCTTAGACCATGCTCTATCGTGGAGAATCACTGCCCTAAAAATGTAGTGCAACCGATGACCGAACATTTCCCAAGGTTAACACAGTAACCTTCCCTTGTTCACGTGCACTCGTGAAGGGAAACATAGAATAGCAGAATCGTAACACTCCAGGGGTAAAAATTTAGGGTAGAAGAGAGAAAGAAAAAGATCTACGCGGTGTCCCTTCTCGGTAGACTCATTCGCTCTTATATATGGTGGAACCGATCTAGTAGAGCGTCCTTGAAGTAGAAACCATCCCTTGCAGTAGAAATCGTCCCTTGAAGATAGCCACATTTCAAAAAGAGTTGAATCGGTTTGGTTGAAAAGTTCTATGTATATATTGAAGTTAATCCGAAAAATATATGTGAGTTCGTAAAACATGGCTCAACCTAACCCGATCTAGATGGACGTCGGCGGCGTCGTTGCGCGTGTGTAGTAATTTTAGTAAAATCCTACACGTTCTCAAAATCCCACTCCTTTTGATAACATTAATATTAATTACTACATATATACTATAATTAATAATTCTCCTCAAGCTGGGACTCTTAAGATTCCACAAAATGACAAAAAATGAAAGAATAAGGAGTCATTTGTTTTAAGAGGAAATAATCTGGTACTTAGTAATAATGATGATTTCTTACAATTATTTTTTATAACTAACATTTTTTCGTAAAATTTTTAAAAAATGGACTAAAATTATTTACACGAACAATCTATTTTCTCATAACATGGAAGAACAAAAACATTTCACCTCACTTTTCAAAATCATATGACTGTAGTCATAGAATTGAAGATAACTACTTTAAAAAATTTGTTAAATCAATTATAGTTTTGAGAAGATGTATATAATAATTTTAAAGATTTATTTTTTGTATTTATTTCGGTAAGATATAAGTTTTTGTATATATATATATATATATATATATATTAAAATTTGTAGCACGTAGAATCAAAACAAAAGCAAAAATCAAATTTAAAACATATGGATTTTAAAATACTAAGATTATAGACCTTATAGTACAAAATTTTAAACACGTTTATCAACTTATATTTTTTAACTTAAAAAGAAAGAAAATATTTACTTTTGATTTTTCTAATATTTTTTTACCATCTATTTAATTATTTTCAAATTTATATAAATCTTAATCTTGATTTTTCTAATATGACTATAATAATACTTAAATTAATATGGAGAAAATTTATGTATAGATTTTATCTAAAAATATGAATTCTTAAAATTTAACTATCATTATAGATTTACAATTGTGGAAAGAAATTGTATGTCAAACCTCGGTTTAATATGAATTATGTAAGAAATAAACAACAATAAATTAGTAATTTATATGAATCCATGGTCTCAATGCTAAGAGAGCTTCATAAAACAAAATAATTATGTGTTTCTATGTTTCCGTTTAAGGGAGAAAATTTTTTAGCTATTGTATTTGATTTAATCCTAACCAAATACAAATAATATAAATAATATAAATGAGATATTCTTTAAATACAAGTATAATTACAAATAGTATGGTCAATTATTCGAATATATGTAAACAAAAAAGGTAACTAGATATTTTATAAAATAAATAGACAAACGTATAATACATTTAAAACTAAGGGACTCATTCGCTCTCGCTGTCATACCTCTCACCCCCGATCAAAATTGAATTATCATATACTCTCTCAACCTTTCCTCCTCGCTATTGACTTCTAGCACTCATTGTTGACCTCTAGCTCTCGCTCTGGACCTCTCGACCTCGCTTTCGATCTCTCATCTGATGACGCGATCCCACTGGAACGAAGCTCTAGACTAAAGGTCGGATGGATAGACCTTATTGCAACCGAGTCCCACAAGGTGGGTGGAGCGATTGGTCCCATGAGAGTTGCGGAAAGACTCTCGATTCACCGACCCATCTTTGAGGATATTACGCACCATCAAAGAACGGACAAACGTTGGATATGACGTACCAACGAGATTGCAGGATGTAACACACCAATAAAGGAATGATTTCACAAGAAAAATCAAGTTCAATTCAAAATTCAAAGTTCTAAATTACATCACCATGGTCGGCCATATGTAACAAGTAAATGCCCATGCAACACATTAATGTAACATTAAATGCTAGTCACCATGCAAGGAAACAATTTAATGTTCTAGAAAATAGCTAAAGCCATAAATAGGACAAGTTGTAAGATGTACCGTTGGATTGCGAACTTGTCTTGAAACTCTTGGGTCAATAATTAGGTCGCAGAAAGTGATTCGTGGCCTGGTTAAAAACCCGTCGTTGGAAAACCGTGGGACAAAACCAACGGAAGGAAAAGAGTATACGCGAGTCACTTGCCTAATTATTGACCTTTGCGAGTTGTGCTTCGGCTTGAAGAATGATACAGATATTAGTGACTTCACGTGGACTTGAATACTCGTCTTGAACGTGAGGATCCCGATGATCACCTTCTTGAGCTTCGTAGCATTAGCTCGGGTCACGGGACCAGTTGGTAAGGTCAATGCCTCCTCCTCCCAAGCCGTAGCTCGGGTCACAGGACCAACGTCCTTCGTCAGGTCGCGTCTGCCTTTCGTTTAACTCGGGATGTCGCCTCCACAGCACGGATCGCCTCGTCCTTCGTGCAGGTCGTATCTCGGGTCACGCAGGTCGTGTCTCGGGTCGCGTAAGTCGTGTCTTCTTCAATGCTGTAGGTCGCGTCCTCCTCTGCATTATAGGTCGCGTCCTCGACGTCATCCGAGATCATATCATGCCCCCTACTTGAAAAGGATTTGCCCTCAAATCCGCTTGATCTGCGACAAAAGGAACAAATTCAGTAACATTAAAGCTAGAACTCACGTTATACTTACCTTGCAAGTCGAGTTATGATGCGTATCAGAGTTAAATATAACCTAATCTACCCGCAAGTGCACGACACGTGTGTAGTATTTTAGGTGTCGATCCCACAGAGACTATGCAACGCTACCTAAACCCGAACTATGAATCAAACTTGCTAACGAAAGAATGTGAATAAGGAATGAAATACTGAAATTAACTAAACTACTTGGGTTCTAACGATGAGACAAACGTCCTAGGAATCCGGTTTCACCACAAGACTACCGAAACCAACGACCAACCTATCTATCATGCAATACCAGTTAAAGCTATCTAAGGCGGACGAACCTAACATGATATCTACCCTCTCTCAAGGCATAGAAACGTGATCTAGACAAGCTGCCCCCTACTTTCGTGGCTGACACCATGAACTAAACCCATAAACTCTGTGATTCGCCCGTTCACCCTCAACCGTTGCTACCCTACTTTCGTGGCCTAACCTCGGTTGTTCTAAACCTGACTTTCTAGGACTAGAATTCTCCTTTCGGTCCTTCTCCTAATCCCTAACACATGCATCTACGTGATCAACGCAAACACAAGTAGATTTAAGCACTCAGACAGAGAATAGATAAACTAAAACGGGAAGATGCATTCAAAATAGATCAAAAGCGGTCTCGGGATAGCCAAGGGCTAATCCCTTCTCCTAGAACAAACAAACTACTCGCTCATGCGTCTGTAAAGAAACATAAACATAGTAGAAAGTCTAAGGAACATAAAAACCAAACAAAACCGAAGTGGTGCTGCTTGATCTCCAACGCTCCTCGCTTATCTCTTCGCAAGAATCTGCGCTGTCTTCGCTGAATTGTTCTCCTATGTATGCTTGCTGTAATGACGTCTTTTTGCCTCCTTTTAAGCCTCCTAAGTCGGTCCAATTGTTGCCTAAAATGTCCCACGAGTTCCCTTATGTTTTAAGTTAAGTTTACTTAAGTTTTGAGCAGTTTCGGGCC
>CM071865.1:41548058-41579311 GCA_036759665.1 Gynandropsis gynandra | reverse complement strand
TGTGGTGCTGGAATGGTGCCCGATCGGGCATGGCATGTGTGCCCGCTCGGGCACAAGGCAAAATGGTCCTAAATGCTTGCCCGAGTCGTGCTAAATGGTCCACACAATTGGCCGTAGGTTTTGCCCGATCGTGCAAGGGTTGTGCCCGACCGGGTGAGGCTTTTCCATGCTCAATCTCGTCCCGTTTGTCCCGTGATGATCCCCCAAGTTGCTCCTTAGCTCCGTGCATGTTCCTTTAGCTCCAAAATGGTCCAAATACGCGTAAAAACCTGTAAGAACATGAAAAGCACGAAAGCAAGTAAAACGGATACGGAATCATACGTAAAACATCACATATGTATCAAAAACGTCTCCTAAATCGTGCAAGAAATACGTATGAAAACGAGATGATCAAAATCCCCCAGACTTGAATGTTTGCTTGTCCCTAAGCAAACGTAAACGTGGAATACATGGGGTATGAAAATACGAGAATCCCCCTTCTCCTAGAGATACCGCTAAAGCGAGCCTAACCGATCAACTAGCATATTGTGAGCAAATTCGGCCTACTCGAGTTTTCAGCCTTAATCCTAGGTCCACCACGGTTACCCATAAGAAAGTAAATCAAAGGAGACTAGACACGCTACCGTAACTCCCTCCACCAGACAAGACTTCAGACTATGCTAAACCTAGGTCAACCGAGGATACTTGTTTCTTTCTTTCCGAGCTTCTTTCTTTCTTTTTCTTTTCTTTTTCTTTTTCTTCTTTTTTTTTCTTTTTATGACTTTTTCTTTTCTTCTTTTGTTTCCTTTTTATTTTTCTTTTCCATTTTTTTTTCTTTTCTTTTCTTCTTTTTCTTTGCATACACACTAGGCTTCTAGGACGTCGGATTTGAAGGGATCTAGCCTCTACTTAGACCCAGACTACCGATGACGGTATACTCATGCATCTCGTGTGAGAGTGCAGCGGAGTAGGTGGCTTTTTGTGCCTTGCCCTTAGGACGTAGAAAGATGATCGCCAACCCACCACTTAGACCCGAGCCACCGAAGGGGTAACAAGGTCGATGCACTCATATCGATTTTTTATCATGCTTATTAGGCACTATTTCTATCGACAGCGGAGTGTTAGTGTGTGCTTTTTAATCTGCAAAACAAGCTCGATTTTATATGATCCAATGATCCTCAATGTAACCAAAGTAAAGTGTCATCTATACGAAGTATAACCATCTGGGTAGAAAGAATAAACGATAAACTAGCCTAGCAACCTCGTCTAAACTTCCCCACAAGTAACACTAGGATTCCCTAGAACTACGACCTATTGTTTTTCAGCCGACTAATAAGCTCTAACGCATAGGGAAACCTAGCTCAATCATGCAAAGTCTAACGGAAAAGGTCAACCTCTTAAGTATTCCTAAGTTCAGGGTTCATCTTAAAACGTGGCACCGGACAAGTGCCTTGGGACGACTCTGACTCAATGAAAACAAAAACGAACTAAAAATCGCAAAAATAACCTAAAAACTAAAAATCAAAGGAAAATGAAACGAAATCACCTGACAAACGTGAGCTGCTCCCCCAGACTTGAATTGAACGGCGTCCTCGACGTGAAGCTCCGATGGAGGATGAAGGAAGTGAAGCACGTTTGTGGTGTTATTGTTTTTGTTTTGTTTTTCTTTTTTTTTTTGAAAAATAAATAACCGAGTCTTAAACATGAAAAGTAAAAACAAACAGCTGGGTTGCCTCCCAGAAAGCGCTTATTTAACATCATTAAGCTTTGACGTCTCCATTCCTCATGCGTGCGTGACGGGTGGGTCGGAAAGGGAAATGGAGTTTCCACTTTCGATCGGTTGAGCGGCTTGGTAGAGCTTAAGCCGCTGTCCATTGGCGTTGAACGTGTCACCCGCATCACTCCATAGTTCCACGTCTCGTACCTGAAAAGGATCAGACCAATAAGGCAGTAGGTTGCCCGATAAAGACTTAGGTCGAGAATTAGAAAGTGGAACGAAATCACCTGATTGGAAGTCATGAGGTAGGGTCTTCTTATCGTGCCATCCCTTAGGCACATCATGCACGGGGTTCACTTGCTCGCTGTCCAAGGTTGGATAAGGGGTATCTGCGTTGAAAAGTTTAATGACATCTTTTTCCATTACCTCGTGCAAGTGCGGGTGCAGCCTCCTTTGAATTTCGAGTGAAGGTTCGTGGCTGTCCTCCCTATAATTCCCGTACATACATATTGAAGAGCTGAGCCTCTTACGCTTCTTCACGCGTGTGGGCTGTCTTCTCATCTCGTCTGCACTCATGTTAGCATTTAAAACAGCAAGATATGTTTTATCGGAATCAACGTACTCATACCGAGAATAAGGCGGCGGGTCGGGCTCAAGCTCGAATGCTTTCTCCGCTATGAAATCAGCATGCATATCACGTGGTATCTCCTCATGTGGGGCGTCTCCTAGTGCTGTAATTGCACTCATGAATTTCGTGTACATCTCAGCTCTTTCGTCCGCAAATCCTGCATTGTCGCAAACTTGTGTCAAATACCGTACAAGACAATCAGAAACACTTACTTGATCGTGCGTGTCTTTCTCTAACTCGTCCAGTGAATCTACTGTAAAGCAAGACTCCTTGAGTTGTGATTCGTCCATGGGGCTGGGCAGGATGAATTCGATCGTTTCGTCTTTGACACGTAAGGACAGTTTTCCTTGTTGTACGTCTATCGTCGCACCTGCAGTAGCTAAGAACGGCCTACCAAGAATAATAGGTGTCCTAGTGTCTTCCGTTATCTCAAGTACAACAAAATCAGTGGGAATGCAAAGCTTACCTACCATGGTGGGAACGTTTTCAATGATTCCCACCGGATGTCTTACCGTACGATCCGCGAGGCGTAGAGACATCTTCGTCGGTTTAAGGTTCTCGAACTCCATCCGCTTGAAAACTGAGTGTGGCATGATACTCACGCTTGCTCCTAAATCACACAAAGCATTTTCAATATCGAGATTACCTATTTTGCATGGGATGGAGAAGCTTCCGGGGTCCTTTAGCTTAGGTGGCAGCTTGTTCTGAAGAATTGCACTGCATTCCTCGGTGAGTGCTACAGTCTCGTTCTCTTCGGTGTGCTTCTCTTTGGACATTACTTCTCTGATGAATTTGGCACGATTAGACATCTTTAGGACTGCTTCGACGTATGGCATGTTGATGTCTAGCTTCTTGAGACCTTCTATAGATCTTCCCACTTTCTCTTGGTTCTTACTGCTTACCAATCGTTGAGGATACGGTATTGGAGGTATGTACGCCGGAGGAGCAATGTATGGCTTATCTAAATCTGGTTCGACTCCTTCCATAATCGCAACCTTACCTCTTCCTCTATCCATGGACGTACCAGCATCATCCCCTCGCTCTTTTGAGGGTGAATCCTCAACCTCATCATCGCTGCACACCGAAATAGCATTCACATATTCTTTCGGGTTAAGATCGGGCTTACCGGGAAGCTGTCCGGGATTCCGAGAGGATGAGGCGGCCTGTTGTGCTATGGAGTTTTCCAACATCTTCATATGAGTGCTCAGGGACTCTATCTGAGATCTAAGCTCCTGTTGTTGCTGCTCCTGCTTAGCCAGTTGCTGCTCCTGCTTCTTCCTAAATTCGAGGAATACCCCCTCTAGGTTTGATGAAACGGCTGGAGGAGGTTGAGGGGCTTGTGGGGCTTGCTGTGCTTGCTGGGGTTGTTGGTTGTTTTGCTGGGAATTATTCTGCCTTGGTGGAAACCCCGAATACTTCACCGGTTGAGTTGTTCGATATGACAAGTTCGGGTGATTCCTCCAATTCGGGTTGTAGGTGTTCCCGAATTGTGTGTTGCCTTTCTGCTGGGCATAATTCACCTGTCCGTTATCCTCATGTACTGTGCATTGATACGCTACATGATCCGTATCTCCGCAATTCGCACAGTACATAGCATTCGCTGCATTACCCATGGCTCTATTCTGGTTAGGCTCATATAATCGACGAGTGCTATTAGGCATACCTCTTGGAGTGGACCACATGGTGTGGTTCATGGCGAGGTTATCAATTAGCTCGAATGCCTCCTCGACGCTCAGATCCATGAATGATCCTCTGGCAGCGTTATCCAACCTCATGCGGTGCTCATCTGAAATTCCGTTATAAAAAGTTTGGATAACGTACCACTGCTCAAGTCCATGGTGTGGGCATGACTGTAGAAGATCCTTGAATCTACCCCACGCCTCAAATAGCGTTTCTCCATCTCTGCACCTGAATGTCGTGATTTCCCCCCTTATCTGAATCGTCTTGCTTGGAGGAAAGAAACGTGAAAAGAACAGTGTGCAGATCTGATCCCAAGTGGTGATAGATCCGGCGGGGAGTGATTGCAGCCAAGCTTTCGCTTTTCCCCCAATTGAAAAAGGGAAAAGACGCAGCAAGATTGCATCCTCAGAGACTCCATGAATTTTGAACGTACCTGAAAGTTCGAGGAAATCTCTGAGGTGCTGATGTGGATCCTCATGGTTTCCACCCATGAATTGCTTCTGATAAAGCATGTTGATCATCGCTGGCTTAATCTCGAATTTTTCTCTTGCAACAGCAGGCATCCTTATGGCTGTTTGCACGTTGTTCATGTTCGGCACCACGTAATCCCTTAGACGACGTGGTGGAGGAGCCTGTAATTGCATCTGTCCATTGCCGTTCTGATTATCCATCTTTTGTCGACCTGAAAGTTCTGCAAAGGACAAACAAAGAACAATTTACGTAGAAGGAACGAAAGAAAAGAAAACAAAAATAAAAACAAAGCAAGAAGGACTCTAGGTTCGAATCTAAGACGCGTTGACAATAGTCCCCGGCAACGGCGCCAAAAACTTGATGCGTATCAGAGTTAAATATAACCTAATCTACCCGCAAGTGCACGGCACGTGTGTAGTATTTTAGGTGTCGATCCCACAGAGACTATGCAACGCTACCTAAACCCGAACTATGAATCAAACTTGCTAACGAAAGAATGTGGATAAGGAATGAAATACTGAAATTAACTAAACTACTTGGGTTCTAACGATGAGACAAACGTCCTAGGAATCCGGTTTCACCACAAGACTACCGAAACCGGCGATCAACCTATCTATCATGCAATCCCTGTTAAAGCTATCTAAGGCGGACGATCCTAACATGATATCTACCCTCTCTCAAGGCATAGACACGTGATCTAGACAAGCTGCCCCCTACTTTCGTGGCTGACACCATGAACTAAACTCATAAACTCTGTGATTCGCCCGTTCTCCCTCAACCGTTGCTACCCTACTTTCGTGGTCTAACCTCGGTTGTTCTAAACCTGACTTTCTAGGATTAGAATTCTCCTTTCGGTCCTTCTCCTAATCTCTAACACATGTATCTACGCGGCCGTTCGCAAATACAAGTAAATTAAACACTCAGATAAAGAATAGATGAACTAAAACGGGAAGATGCATTCAAAATAGATCAATAGCGGTCTCGGGATAGCCAAGGGCTAATCCCTTCTCCTAGAACAAACGAACTACTCGCTCATGCGTCTGTAAAGAAACATAGTAGAAGTAGAAAGTCTAAGGAACATAAAAACCAAACAAAACCGAAGTGGTGGTGCTTGATCTCCAATGCTCCTCGCTTATCTCCGAATCTGCTCCTGCTCTAACTTCGCTGAATTGTTCTCCTCTGTATGCTTGCTGTAATGACGTCTTTTTGCCTCCTTTTAAGCCTCCTAAGTCGGTCCAATTGTTGCCCTAATTGCCCCACGAGTTCCCTTATGTCTTAAGTTAATTTAACTTAAGTTTTGAGCAGGTTCGGGTGTACGTCCTGTGGTGCTGGAATGGTGCCCGATCGGGCATGGCATGTGTGCCTGCTCGTGCACAAGGCAAAATGGTCCTAAATGCTTGCCCGAGTTGTGCTAAATGGTCCACACAATTGGCTGTAGGTTTTGCCCGATCGTGCAAGGGTTGTGCCTGACCGGGTGAGGCTTTTCCATGCTCAATCTCGTCCCGTTTGTCCCGTGATGATATCCAAAGTTGCTCCTTAGCTCCGTGCATGTTCCTTTAGCTCCAAAATAGTCCAAATACGCGTAAAAACCTGTAAGAACATGAAAAGCACGAAAGCAAGTAAAACGGATACGGAATCATACGTAAAACATCACATATGTATCAAAAACGTCTCCTAAATCGTGTAAGAAATACGTATGAAAACGAGATGATCAAGTTAGTAGGCGTTGTTGCTGATTCTCTTGGTCACTGTGAATGGGCCGTCGATCAGGGGCATTAATTTGGACTTCCACTCGTTCGGGAATTGTTCTTTTCGTATATGTACCCAAACTTGGACAACGGGTTAGATGCATATCAAAGTTAAACAAATATTTAACCTAAACTACCCGCAAGTGCACGACAAGTGTGTAGTACTTTAGGTGTCGATCCCACAGGGACTACGCAAGACAACCTAAACTCAAACTATGAATCAAACTTGCAATGAACGAATATGGAATTTGAGAATGAAATACTAAACATAAATAAACAAACGAATTCTTAACAATGAGACAAACTTTCTAGGAATCCGATTTCACCACAAGACTACCGAAACCAACAATCAACCTATCTAATCATGCAATCCCGATCAAGTTATCTAAGGCAGACGATCCTAATATGATATCTAACCTTTCTCAAGGCATAGACACATGATATAGTCAAGTTATCCCCTACTTTCGTGGCTGACACCTTAAGCTAAACCTATAAATTCTGGTGATTCATCCGTTTTACCCTCAACCACTGCTACTCTACTTTCGTGGCCTAACTTCGGTTGTTTAAACCTGATCTTCTAGGACTAGAATTCTCCTTTCGGTACTTCTCCTAATCCCTAACACATGCATCTACTTGGCCTTTGTAAACACAAGTCATTCAAGGTCTCAGACAAAGAATAGATAAACGAAAATGGAAAATCGCATTCAAAGATAAATCAAGGTGGTTCTGAGATAGCCATTGGCTAATCCCTTCTCCTAGAACAAAACAACTACTCGCTCATGCGTTCAAAAGCAAACAACATAATAGAAGTAGAAAGTCTAAAGAACATGAAAACCAAACGAAACCGAAGTCTTGAATTGATCTCCAATGCCCCTTGAATGTCTCCTTCACAAGAGTCTCCTTCTTCGATTCTCTCTCTACTCTCTCTCCTCGATGAATTCTGAAAACTGGCTCTAACTGAATCTCCCTCAACCCCTAGGTCCTCTTCTTCCCTTTCCTTCTTATTTTCTTTCCTTTTGTCCTGGTTTTTCCTTTTGGGCGTTCACTTCTTTTCCTTTTGTCGCAGTAGCCACCGTTTTGCCTTTTCATGAGTTTTCCATTCTTGATTAAGTTGGGCAACGTTTCCATTCCTTTCTCCAGCAAAATATCTCTTATTCCTCTACTCTAACGTCGTTTTCCTTTTTGTATAAGTAACCAACGAGTTCCTTTTCGTGTTTAGATAAATTTACTTATCTGTGTTTTCCAGGTGTCGGACGCGACCCGCGCGGGCTGAGTGTGTGCCCCGTGTAGGCGCGGCAATCTGAGGACAATGGAAATAAGGCCTCCCCGCATGGGCTAAGGAGTACCCTGTGGGCTGATGCTCATGGTGAAGCACGTGCTTGCTAATGGCTTGCCCGACCCGTGCTCATTCAGCTGGACCAAATGCCAATCCAAAGGCCCCGGGCGGGCTAGGGTGTGGCCCGCGTGGGCTGAGCTTGTCTTGAGGACCCATGCGTGCTGAGGACATCCACGATTCGTGCTGCAGTTGCTGGGGGTCAAGCACCGCGCGGGCTAGGTGAATGCTCCGCATGGGCTGGTTATTCCTCTCCGATTCTCGACCCGTTTGTTTCGTGACTAACTCAATCACTCGATGGCAAAGGCATCAGATCCAATGGTGAAGCAGGATTGAACCCGTACACAGTTTCAAAAGGAAAAAATTTAGAAGCAGAATGTACAGCATGACTGCAAGCAAATTCAGCATGTGGTAAACATTCTTCCCAAGTTTTCAAGTTCTTCCTAACAATTGCACGTAATAAGGTTCCTAGGGTTCGATTTACTACTTCAGTTTGACCATCGGTTTTTGGATGACAAGTCATAGAGAATAACAATTTAGTTCCTAACTTGGACCACAAAGTTTTCCAGAAATAGCTAAGAAACTTAGTATCCCTATCGGAAACTATCGTACTAGGCATGCCATGAAAACAGACTACCTCCTCAAAGAAAAGACCAGCTACATGCAATGCACCATCAGTCTTTCGACATGCTATAAAATGTGCCATTTTAGAGAACCTATCTACCACCACGAAAATTGAATCTTTACCATTCTTAGTCCTAGGCAACCCAATCATAAAATCCATAGATATATCAGTCCAAGGGTGAGTTAGGATAGGAAGAGGGGTATACAAACCGTGAGGTTGAACTTTAGATTTAGCCTGTTTGCATGCGACGCATCGCTCATAAATACGCTCAACGTCCCTCTTCATGTGTGGCCAGTAGAAGTGGTCCTGTAATATATTCAGAGTTTTCGTAACTCCAAAATGGCCCATAAGTCCACCTCCGTGGGCTTCTCTAACAAATAGTTCTTTCATTGAACAGTTAGGCACACATAACCGATTATCATAAAATAGGAAATTATCTTGCCTATAGTAATGTCCTGAAGCAAAATTTTCACTGTTCTTGTATACTTCTTCAAATTCCAAGTCAGATGCATATAATTCTTCGATTTTTTTAAAGCCTAGAAGCTTAGCATCCAAAGTTGTCAACAATGCGTACCTTTGGGATAGGGCATCAGCCACTACGTTTTCCTTACCTTGCTTGTACTTGATGTAAGGAAATGTTTCAATGAATTCAACCCACCTCGCATGTAGCTTATTGAGTTTGTTCTGACCCTTCAAATATTTGAGCGATTCATGGTCGGTGTGTATCACAAACTCCTTTCGCCACAGATAATGTTGCCAAGTTTGTAACGCCCTCACGAGTGTATACAGTTCTTTGTCGTAGGTGGCATAATTGAGTGTTGCACCTGCAATTTTCTCACTGAAGTAGGCAATCGACTTCCGTTCCTGCATAAATACTGCACCAATTCCTAAGCCAGATGCATCATACTCGATCTTAAAAGTCCTAAGAAAATCAGGCAATATAAACAAAGGAGCGTTAGTAAGTTTTCCTTTCAACGTTTGAGACGCTGCCTCTTGCATTTCTCCCCACTTGAATCACACGTTTTTCTTAATGACTTCAGTAAGAGGGGCGACCAAGGTGCTGAAGTCCTTCACAAATCGATGATAGAACCTCGCGAGTCCATGGAAGCTTCGGACTTCCCCGACTGTCTTTGGGCTCGACCATTCCCGAATGGCTTTGACCTTTTCTTCGCCCGCCTTTACGCCATCTGCACTTACAACAAAACATAGAAATACGACGTTATCTGTACAAAAGGTACATTTCTTAAAGTTGGCGTACAGTTCTTCCTTCTTAAGTACCTTTAATACCGACTCTAGGTGGCCTAAGTGTTCCTCTAAGTTCTTACTATAAATCAATATATCATCAAAGTAGACTAATACGAATCTACCTATATATTCTCGAAGAACATGGTTCATTAAGCGCATGAAGGTACTAGGTCCATTTGACAATCCAAAAGGCATAACTAAATTGATGATATCCACTTTTAAGATCAATTTTTGAAATGTCCTACTTCCATGCAATTCATCTAACATATCATCTAGCCTAGAAATAGGATATCGATACTTCACCGTAATGTTTTTGATTGCGCGACAATCAATACACATGCGCTAGCTACCATCTTTCTTTGGCAGGAGTGGAACGGGCACATCGCATGGACTCATGGTTTCTCGGATGTGTCCATTGGCCATGAGTTCCTCCACTTGCCTTTGCAGCTCCTTGGTTTCCATGGGATTGGTTCGGTAGGCTAGCCGATTCGGTAATGCGGCTCTGGGAATGAAATCAATTTGATGTTCAATACCTCATATCGGGGGCAATCCGGTGGGGTTTTCTTCGGGAAAGACATCTTCATAATCCTGCAATAAGATAGAAATTTCACTCGGCAGCACCGTTGCAAGGTTAGCTAAGCTCGAGAGAGCTTCCTTATACACAAATAATAATATGGACTGATGCGAGTGAAGAGATTTCTTGATCTCACACGATCTTGCGTAAAAATTCAATGACTTAAGCTCGCATGCGCCTTGTTGTTTCAAGTGGATTTGATCTTGGAGCACTTCCTTGGGCGTCAACGGAACAAGGACGGTCTTCCTGCCATTATACTCAAAATAATATTTGTTAGTGAAACCGTCATGTTTTACCTTGCAATCCGATTGCCACGGTCCGAGTAGAATATGGCTCGCCTCCATGGGTAGCACATCGCACAAAATTTCATCCTCGTATTTTCCTATGGCAATAGGCACGGTCACTTGGCTGGTCACCTTTATTTCGCCATTTTCGTTCAGCCATTGAAGCTTATATGGCCTTACATTTTTTTGGACCTTTAATCCAAGCTTTCGGACCATAGTAGCGCTTGCAACGTTCGTGCAACTTCCTCCGTCGATGATTATGCTACAAACTTTTCCGTGAACAATGCAAGGGGTGTGGAATAAATTTTCTCGATGTTCTTGTTCGTCGGTCTTAGGCTGCACGCTCAAAGAACATCGTGCCACCAGCAACTCTCCTTTGGTCGGTTCCTCCTCACGCGTCTCATCCGAATGTTCAGCCGCTTCGTCCTCGGATTCGAACTCGCCGTCATCACGAATGATCATGACTCTCTTGTTCGTGCACTCGCTCGCATAGTGTCCTCTCCTATGACACTTGAAACAATTCACATCCCGAGCCCTTGAAGTCTTGGGCTTGACCTTCCCTTTGTCCCACGGTGCCGCTGGACCTATCTTGGTCGCGTCTCTGTTCGCTGGAATGGATTTGGACGCGTCTCGGCTTGCTGGAACCGTGCTGTCCTTCCTTGGATAGCTCGGTTTTTCATCTCGTTGATGGCCATATTTTCCAGCCCCATAGCTAGAACGTGAACTCCTTCACCGCTGGAGTTGTTGCTCAATTAGGATCGCCTTGTGGAGCATCTCCTTAACCTCCACGTAGTGTTGCATCTCCAGATAATCTTGGATTTCCAGATTTAGTCCTCCAAAGAATCGAGACATCAACGCCTCTCTATCCTCCGAGATATCAGTCCTAACCATCAGCAACTCCATCTCTTGATAATATTCCTCCACGGATCAGTTTCCTTGGGTAAGCTTTTTTAGCCGCCGATGCACTTCTCGGTTGTAATAACTCGGCACGAACCTCTTGCGCATAATGACCTTCATTTCCAGCCATGTCGCTACTGGTTCTTCACCATTTCTTCGCCTAGAAATCATGAGTTGATCCCACCAACTCAAGGCATAGTCGTAGAACTTCGTGGCCTTAACCCTAACCTTCTTGGCCTCAGTGTAGTGTTGACAACCGAACACGAGTTCAACCTTCTTCTCCCACTCTAGGTAGGCGTCCAGGTCGGCTTTACTATGGAACGATGGGATTTTTAGTTTGATACCAGCAAGGTTGTCACTCGGGTCGTCTCGTCATTCCATCGGCACACGCCACCTTCGGTGACTACTTCAGGACGAGGATGAACTATCTCGTTTGTAGTAATTGTTGTCTTCTTCATGCGGGTTCCTTTCTCGTTGCTGGAACGCATGAGTGTCTCTCGGTTGGGTTGGATGTTTGGGTCGAAACTCTTTCCGAAACTCCTCTAAGCGAGACTTCGCTCCAAACGAGCTGCGAGGACCTCGATTAACCTCTCGTTCACCCGGCTGTGCTCGACTCCTTTATCCCCCATGATGCTTGGTGTCTTTGAAGATACCTACTCTGCCTCCTGCATAATAGCACACGAAGCAGCCACAAGCGGAAAACAACGAAAAGAAAATAGAGACATGCGAGTAACAAGACTCGTAACACCAAATATACGTACTACTATTTGCCTTCAACCCTAGCTATGATCGTCACAACCAAAACTGAGAATTGAACTAAACTTTTCGCTAGAACGAACTCTGATACCACTTGACACGATCCCACAGGCTCTAGACTAAAGGTCGGATGGATAGGCCTTGCTGCAACCGAGTCGCACAAGGTGGATGGAGGGATTGATCACACAGAATTGCGGAAAGACTCTCGATTCACCGGCCCGTCTTCAAAGAATATTACAAACCAACGAAGAACAAACAAACGTTGGATATGACGTACCAACGGGTTTGCTGGATGTAATGCACTAACAAAGTAGTGATTTCACAAGGAAAATCAAGTTCAATTCAAAATTAAAAGTTGTCTAAGTTACATCACCATGGTCGGCCATATGTAACAAGAAAATGGTCATGCAACACATTAATGCAACATTAAATGCTAGTCACCATGCAAGGCAACAATTTAATGTTCTAGAAAATAGCTAAAGACATAAATAGGAAAAGTCGTTAGATATGTCGTTGGGTTGCGAACTTTTCTTGAAACCCTCAGATCAATAATTAGGTCGCGGAAAATGATTCGCGGCTTCGTTAAAAATCCATCGTTGGAAAACCCCGTAGGAAAAAACCAACGAAGGAAAAAGAGTACACGCGATTCACTTGCCTAATTATTGACCGTTGTCAGTTGTGCTTTGGCTTGAAGAACAATATGGATATTAGTGATTTCACGTGGACTTGAATACCGTCTTGAACGAGGACGACCGTGAGGATCCCGATGATCGCCTCCTTGAGCTTTGTAGCTTTAACTCGGGTCACCGGTGCAGTTTCTAAGGTCAAGGCCTCCTCCTCCCTAGCCCTAGCTTGGGTCACATGACCAACGTCCTTTCTTCGGTTTGCAATCGCCTTTCGTTTAACTCGGGACGTCTCTTTCCCGGGGCGGGTCAACTCGTCCTTCGCACAGGTCGCGTCTCGAGTCGTGCAGGTTGTGTCTTGGGTCGTGCAGGCCTCGTCTCGGGTCGCGCAAGTCACGTCTTCTTCAGTGCTGTAGGTCGCGTCCTCCTCTGCGTTATAGGTCGCGTCCTCGGCGTCGTTCGAGATCATATAACCTGACCTCTCACCAAATCATTCTCGAGCTCCTACTAAATTTTTCTCAATCTCTCATAAATCCCTCTCACTTGGGCTCTCGACTTCTCGTCCGACCTCTCGCCTGACATCTCGCTCCACTACAAAAAAACATAAAAAGAAACATAATATTGTATTGGTAAAAATTGATTTTGCATTCGAAATTACTGTTTCTAATCCTGTTCAATCCTCTGTTAGACTGGTAAAACCATTGCAATGCCAAAACGTATAACAAATCCTCACGCACGGTCAATGAACATGCATCCTGAAAAGTAACAACAACATGATTGTAAATAACGTTAGCAAATTTGTTGATGGAGTTGACATGGATTTGTGTTAGTAAGTGTAACGTTAGCAAATTTGTTGATGGAGTTGACATGGATTTGTGTTAGTAAGTGTAATGCTATAGGGTCAATGCGGTTGCAATATAATAAAATTTTAAAGCAATTGCATTACTAATTTTATGTTGAATAGAAAATTTGATCATTATATTTAGTGTTACAATTACATTATCACATCATCATCTACATCATTGCATTCTACATTATCTTCAACATCTTCGTCCGATATTACATCTAATTCATTCAGTGATGCAAACTGTTTGATATTTAACATCGGTATGTCGCTCAGTTCAGTAATGGACTCTCCGTTGTCTTCTCAACTGGTTTATATTTCGTATCGTCATTATTCAGTAATACCATACATCTAGGATAAATTTTAACAACAACACTCCAAAAAATTACAACAATTAGCTTATTTATACAAATATAAAAAGTACTCGTCCTTTTATTTGAACCATGACTAAATGTACGAAATGTGTAGCCGCAGGTAAACATCATAGGACAATATTTCAGTATTCTTGCAGGAGGTTGTACCAAGTTATTTAGCCAAGCAGATGAGAAAGTATAACTTGTGTTACAATTTTAAACGTGAAAGAAATATGATATATTACTAATTATTATCATCGTAACAACATAATTCAAAATTCACTATTATACATAAATCAATGCTTACTTGGTTTTGTAGCCATGGGGTATATGTTTACTCTATTATGGAAATTAGATCTTCAAATGTTGAGTATGAATTATTCCTTTATGCCTTATGGTAAAAAGTGCTATACATATATGTATATACACATGCTATATAAATTTATATACTAACTAATATATATATTTATATATATGTATGTATAAGAATAGTTTTATACTTTACCTTGCATATTAATGGTGCTCTTTACAATTTAATAAAATGTAAGTATGAGCGTGATAAAAATCATTTGAATTTAGCGTCAAAATAAAATCATGTGAAAATTTGTAATCTCCTCGTTGATGTATTACTTCACAATTGGTCTCTAAGGTCTACTTTTCTTTTTCACATTCCTTTTAAGATGGAAAAAGAACCTTTGGAATGGATATATCCATAGAACTTGTACAAGACCATCTAACTTAGATTCAAATGGAAGATGTGTCGTCAAATACTCAGTAATATAAAAAAAAATGAGGAAATACCTTTTCTAAGACACATAAGATGTGTATAATATTATCTTTAAAAACCCGCATGTCATTTACTTTTCATGTTCGTAAGCAATTATATTTGATAAACGATCTAACAACACATAACGACCCACAAACGGTTTAAGAGAAAAGTTCTGCAATACATATTAGAAGAATTTGTTGCATTAAAACATGCAATCATGAATTTTCATGCCTCGTAACTTCCGACCATTATGTTCCAGCTATTGATCTATGTTTTATGAAATACCATCCGGAAACTTAACATATTCTTCAATCCATTTTATCATCGCATTTCAGTTACAAAACAAAAATAGGGATAGGTTTTTTTACCATCTCTACTAAATTCAAACTCCTTTCTTAAACATATATCTTTAATAAAAAAAAACCTTGATTTCGCATTGGATTTCTTCTTTCTAGAGATATTCAATATTCTATTGATAATGTTGTAAAAGATATCCATATTAATAACATCAAAGTTTTGACGAACGAGATGGTTCCACCAATAGGGGAGATCCATGAAAATATTGCATTTATACTAATTATGGTAATATCTAAATCCCTTGCATCTATCATTTCCATTTTCACTATACTCAACAATCCTTTGTAATTCTTCAAATGAATCTAATCTTCAAATATATGCATGGAGCATGTTTTCCAACGTCCATTTTTTTAAATTTGTTTTATTTTGTCTCATGGGATGGCCTAACAGTAAAAAATGAAAATAAAAAAAATATTTTCTACCATGTTTTAGTATAGATGGATCTGTATCATCCATAAAATATGAATACGAAAGACGTGTGTGTGCTCCAACTATACAATATCCCATAAGCAAGAAAATCGTTTATTGTCTACATCAACACGGGTTTCATGTGAAAATTTATTTTTCTTTGAAACATCATTTGCTTCAACAGAATATTTTCATAGATTAACTCATCAATCAAGGATTATAAAAGTATATCTTGAGTAATACGGACCAGGTGGTAGAGTACTAAAAAATAATAATCATTTGTGGTTAATTATATGTTGACACAACTATGGACCCCAACAAATATTGTTTACGAGATTTATTGTAAGAGTGAAATCAATTGTATAATACTAAGTAAATATTTCTTTTCTCAGAAACAAATTCACGACATATCTTGAAAAAATGATTCCATACTTTCGCATATCAAGGGTGGTGCATTTCTCCATTTTTAGATAGCTAATGAATATCTACTCATCTTTGTGGGATCAAGTTTCTTTCCGTGTGGAAAAAACACCCTTACTACTACTTGGTAATCCTAAACATGTCGGTGCCTTAAAATTCGATTTCATCCATGTCTACCTTTTATAAGGTGTCCTAGAAACTGGCTTACCAGGAACCATATTCAACAAAAACTTATTTTTTAATGCTTGCATCCACCATCAAAATGATAATAATTTGTGGCTGAACATGCATCTAACCATATTCATTAATTTACGATTTTGCCTCTCAACTACACCATTCTATTGAGTACATATGAAAATGTGTATTAAGCAAAAGTCCCTTTATTTTCAATGAATTTCGTGTGAATATTATCCATTTTTTGACGTAATACTCATCACCTCTATCACATCTCACAATTTAAATTTTATAACTAACCGTATTTCAACCTCGATTGAGACTTATCATGCTACAGTTAACATAACCATAACATAAATAAATAGTCTACAAAGGTTATAAAGTAAATCTCTTCATCTTAAGAAGGAACTTCAAAAGGTCCACATATGTCATTCTGAATTAACTTCAAAAGCTTACACTACAAAAAAATTACGAAATTTCCAAACGCAAATACTAAAGCAAACCCTTTTTTGGCAAGAATTTGCAATGCAATACCTGCGCCTATATGTCTCTATGGAAAGGTTATGTCATAATATAGTTGAAAATTGTAATGTGATTTCCATGTCGTTGTAACACGGGGGCATTTTCAGTTATGCATTGGAATGGCATAGATATGTTAATATCGTTTTAACACCATTGTAATGCAACTGTACCACCAATATTGAACAAGAAACGCGTCAAAATTTCCAACGCGATAGTAACACCGGTGGAACGCTAATCCAATACGGCATTTTCCATGAAAATGGTGTGAGAAATTGTTACAAGGGTGTAACACAATTGTACTACCAGGTATATAACACAATTGAGACTTAAATGATGTTAGAAATGTAATGTAAGTGTGTAAAGTTTCGTAACGCCGCTGCATTACTAAGTTGACATAAAGTTACTATAGGTCACAAGCATCATAATATTCAATGTGTTTGCATCGATAATATGGCAAAGTTATGCTAGGAAAATACCATTACGCTAACAACTATGTATATATATATATATATAGCATTGGATCTTAGATCAACTCACTAATATCTAAAACTATAAAATAATCTTCGAGCGGTTTAGATTTTTTGTCACTTTTAAGGTTGATGTTTGAGAGGATTGACTCACATATTTTCAATGGTGTCACTAGTTGCAATTTTGCTAACATTTGAAATTTGTAATGGTGTCACTCGTTGCAATTTCAGCACAATGTTCAATCACAATTATGTCACCATTTGTAACGCGCCGGCATTGAATTGTTTTGTCCGTCTAACGCGAATTTACATCACAATAGCGTACCTAAATTAATGTCGGACCGCCGTTTCCCATTGAAAAATGGTGTTGTTAAAGTATTTTGATCTGAAATGGTGTGCTGAAGTTTCATGTTTAAATAGGTAAAAAATAAACAAATCAAAGGCTAACAAATTGGACAATATCGAGGGAGCTAAAAATATAGAGATTTGTTGAAGAAAATCAATGAGCATGAATTATGGAGATTTGTTAGCAACAAACCCATCAAGAAGACTTCTATATAAAGATTGCTGATCCTATGAACGAAATTAGAGACTTCTCCATCAGAAAATAGTGTGCTTAAAAGTCTATAGAGAAGTGAGAGCTTAAACGGAGAAACCGAAATAGTGTTTCTTTTACTTTGCGAGTGTTTTTACGCAAATCTTAGACATTGTATCTAGGGGTTTCCGAGTGAATGATTCGTAGCATCATTTTGTAACCTAAGGATATTGTGAGAATAGTCTTAGACGGTCACATACGGGGTGTGTGACGTTTGAGGCTTGGAATTTGAATTCAAGACAGGTAGAGTCCTTCAAGACAGGTAGAGTTTCAGGAAGAGTCTGAGTTTGTATTCAGGTGTATCTGGAAGATCGTTTGAATTAAATAGGAAGTCCTTTGGAGTTTTAAAACTTCACCAAAAAGTCATGGCCATCTACACTTTATTTTTTTCATTTGGTACCAGAGCTGGAAACAAATTAAAAAATTAATATTCGTTTGAGATCCAGTTAAAGAGTGAGATGAAAAGTTCACGTGATCTATACTCGTATTGCAAGCCTGTAATACTCAACTCCTCTAATTATGGGTATTGGAAGGTTAAGATGAGAGCTAACATTCACGACATAGACAAAGATGCATGGGGGGCTCTGAGGTATGGTTGGATCCTCCAATGGTGATCGACGACAAAGGCAATGAAAATGAGAAACCGCTTGACCAATGACGTCGACCGAGAAGATATCATCCACATACAATGCCAAGGGATTAGCTGCAATATTCTCCTTAGTGGACATGGATGAATTTAAACAAATACAAGGTTTCGAATCAAATAAAGATGCTAGGGACACACTTGAAACAATTCAAGAAGGAACTCCAAGCCTGAAGAGAACAAGATTGGATATTCTCGAACATCAATTTGAAAAAATTCAAATGGGAGAGGATGAAAATGTGAAAGAGTTTAGTAGAAGACTAAATGCTTTGGCGAATGAAGGACATGTTCTTGGTCAATCTTATGAAGACAAGAAGCTTGTCAAGAAACTCTTTCAATGCTTACCTAAGAAGTTTTCGGCACAAAAGGAAGCATTGAACATGTCGCTCAATACCGGCACAACAAGCTTCAAGGAAATCGTGGGAATTTTGTCTGCTTATGAAATGGAGTTGCAGCTGGAACAAGGATCACTTATCAAAAATTCATCTCAAGGTATAGCTCTCAATGTGGAAGAAAATATGATAGAGGATGACGGACTTGTAGGAGACATATCCTTGTTAGCGAAAAAGTTTAACAGTTTCTTAAAAAGAAGACCAGGAGGATATCCCAAGACACGCAAGACATACCTAGAGAAAGAAGGTAAATCTAAAGTTCAATGTCATGAGTGTAGGGGATACGGTCATATTAAGAACAACTTTCCGAGTGTTAAAAAACGAGAACCAACCCTGAAAGCTTTGAATACAACAAAATACTTCAACTTTCAAGGTTTTGGACACACGAAGAATGAATGCCACGATGTAAAAAGGAAAAACAAATTTCTTCTTAATCAAGAAGATTCAACTGATTCGGAGGAAGAAAGTGAAGAAGAGGACATGGATAGTTATGTTACATTCTATGGTGTCATACCAAGTTAAGATGAACAATCGAATGAAGAAAGCGATGATGATGCGATTACCATGAAAGAACAATACGAGAAATGTATTAAAATGGGTCAACTAAATTTGAAGATTCTCAAAGAGAACAATGTTTCTGAGTCATAATTAAATTTGTCAGGGAACAACTCATGAAGAAGGAGGATGAAGTAAATCAAATTTCGAGTCAACTAGAAGAAACGATTGAAGATGTTATCAAATGGAACGGAGAAGCTGGACTATCCTTTAACAATCGGAAAAAAATATTCAAATCATTATGGACTTGGTTATAAAGGAGAAAGCTCGGAAAATGAAGGAAAATTTGTTAAAACTAAAGCTCTGTCGAAGACAGAAATACCTCAGATATCACAGAGTATACCTCCAGCACATGTGAGACCTAAATATCAACAAAAAGAGCAGAGAAGATGTCACTACTGCGGGAGAAAGGGCCACATTCAAATCAATTGCTATCAAATGAATTATTATGACTGGAAACCTCAAAGGACATTCAACAAAAATACGAAAAGAAGAAGATGGAATTAGTTTCAATCACGAGGATGGAATCAATACCATTCACAACGATCCCAAGGTAAGTCACGACAACACTAAGGTAAGTTTCCTTTTTGGTCAATACCTAATGTTGGACAAATATGGGTGAAAAAGGGTGAAAGATATATGACATTAAGAAAGCCTACAATTAAACACATTTGGGTAAAGAAATCGGATCTTAATTGCAATGTTGCATTCACCTCAATACAAAATGAGCAATATTCTATGTTGTACTTTGATAGTGGTTGTTCAAGACATATGACATGTAATCTTAGCTTGTTATCAAACTTTAAAGAAAGTACCAAACAAGGAAGTGTAACCTTCGGCGATGGACGCAAAGGAAACATACAAGGAAAAGGTGACATTATAGCAATTGGAAAACCAAAGCTAAATAATGTACATTTTGTATAAGGACTTCAAGCAAATTTGATCAGTATTAGTCAGCTATGTGATCAAGGGTTACGTGTATGAGAAATGCATTGTCACAAATGACGATGGTAAGAATGTTCTTATAGGAAAAAGAGTATCTAACAACTGTTACATTTGGACAGAAAAAGTGAAGTGTTATCATGTTACACAAGATCCAATTCACCTTTGGCATCAACGTTTAGGACATGTTAATTATCAAATTATTATTAAATTGTCTAATTCTGAGTTGATTCGAGGTATGCCCAAGATGTCGAAGACAAAAGATGTTATTTGCAAAGCATGTCAACAAGGTAAACAAGTTCGAATAAATCACAAGAAGATGTCGCAAATCAAGACCAATCACATACTAGAATTGCTTCATATGGATTTGATGGGACTTATGCAAACAGAAAGCATACGTGGAAAAGGTATATTTTTGTATGATGATTTTTTAAGATATACATGAGTTAGGTTTTTACGAGATAAAGGTGAAACTTTTGAAGTCGTTCATTATTTGTGCTTAAACTTGATAAATACCAAAAGAAGAATTAAAAGGATTAGAAGTGATCATGGTCGTGAATTTGAGAATGAGTCATTTGAAAATTTGTGCAATAAACTTGCTAATCACATGAATATTCTGCTCCGAAAACTCCACAACAAAATGGATTTGTGGAAAGAAAAAATAGAACCTTGCAAGGGATGGCTAGGGCAATGCTGTATGGCAAGAAGTTGCACCTCGAATCTTGGCAGAAGCCATAAACACGACTTGTTACATTATCAATAGTATATGCTCGAACAGGTATTAAACCATATGAAATATGGAAAGGCAAGACACCAAATGTTAATAATTTTCATGTGTTTGGGTGTAAGTGCTACATACTCAACGATCGAGAGTAGCCTGGTAAGTTTGATTCAAATAGTGATGATGGTATGTTTCTAGGTTATGGTACAAATTCAATATCTTTTCAAGTATATAATTTTCGTACCAAGGATGTTATTGAATCCAATAACGTTTTATTTGATGAAGATAGTCAAAACTTAGAATATGTTGACAAAATTGTAGCTTAGTTACAAACAATATGGTCAATATACCTGTGGATGCCGAGGGTTCACCTGAGAAACAAATTGACAACCTAGAAACAAGAATTATCATGGAGAACTCAACAAGGGAGATTGAAGAATAAATCAATTCAACTCAACTGCACAAAAATCATTCCATAGCAGATGTCATTGGAAATGTTCACGACACAATAAGAACGAGGAACAAACCACGTATCAACTACAATGATTTGGTGAGATTCGTTTGCATTATTTCTCAACATGAGCCAAAAAATGTTAAAGAGGCATTGAATGATGAGTTTTGGATTAAGGCCATGCAAGAGGAATTAGAGCAATTTGAACGTAATGATATTTGGTATCTAGTACCTCGACCTACTGAAACCAATGTGATTAGAACCAAATGGATCTTCAAAAACAAAACTAATGAAGATGGTCAAATTACTAGGAATAAAGCACGACATGTAGCTCAGTAATATACGCAGGTTGAAGGGATAGACTTTGATGAAACCTTCGCACCATTTGCAAGGCTAGAATCTATACAGTTGCTACTTGGAGTTTCTTGTGTTCTTTGTTTCAAGTTATACCAAATGGATGTGAAGAGCGTATTTTTGAATGGAATCATTCAAGAGGAAGTATACGTTGAACAACCTCATGGTTTTGAGGATCACAAACATCCAGATCATGTGTATCAACTTAAGAAGGTGCTATATGGATTGAAACAAGCACTAAGGGCATCGTATCACAAGCTGGTCACGTTTCTCATCAACAAAAGATACGAGCGAGGGGGAGTTGATCGAACTTTATTTATTCATAAATCTGATAATCAATCACTCGTTCAAATTTATGTTGATGACATCGTTTTTGGTTCAACATCTCAAAAGAAATTTGATTGGTTTGTGCAAACCATGACAAATGAATTTGAGATTAGTATGTTTGGAGAACTAATGTTTTTCTTTGGTTTGCAGGTGAAACAATTGGATGATGGAATCATCATATCACAAGGCAAGTATGCACGTGATTTAGTGAAGAAATTGAAATGGAATACAACAAAACTGCTCACACGCCTATGTCTACAACTACCAAATTGACAAAGGATTCATAAGGAGAGGATTTAGAACAAAAGATGTACCGAAGCATGATAGGGAGATTACTTTACTTAACCGCAACTAAACCTGATCTAGCAGCATGTGTAGGAATTTGTGCACGATATCAAGCCAACCCAAAATGATCCCATCTTCAAGCCGTAAAACAAATAATCAAATTTGTGAAGGGAACTATTGAGTTTGGTATATACTACATTAAAGATACTAATTGTTAGTTGGTAGGTTATTGTGATGCAGATTGGGGTCGAAATGCCGATGATTGGAAAAGCACTTCTGACGGATGTTTCTTTCTTGAAAATAATCTTATTTTGTGGCACAGTAAAAAGAAAATTCAACATCTCTATCCACGGAAGAAGCGGAATATATTGCATTAGGGAGTTGTAGCACACAACTCATTGGGATGAACCAAACGTTGTCAAACTATGATATGGATTCTAAATCTTTCATTGTTCATTATGATAATACAAGTGTCATAAATATTTCAAAGAATCCAGTACAACACTCTAAAACAAATCACATAGAAATTAGACATCATTTTCTTAGAGAGCTTATTGAGAAAAGGCAATTACTACTTGAATATGTACCTATGGAACGAAAATTGGCTGATACTTTTACCAAACCTCTGGACATGAACCGCTTTGTGAATTTGAGAAAAACACTTGGTGTTTGCGAGCTTTAATTTAAAAAGAAAAAAGAATATGCTTTATTATTTGAGAAATATGTTAGAAGGAATATATTTACGCTGATATTGAGGTGCACCTGGTATATTGCAAAAAGCTTTAAGTGCACAGATTGGAATAACACTCCTACACTCCGCTATCAATAAAGTACTTGAAAAATGTACAATCATTGATAAGAGTTTAATGGAATTGGCTTGGGTCTAAGTGGTGAGGCGGATATCTAACTTCGATGTCTTAAGGGCAAAAGGTTAGTAAAAAGAAAAACAAGAAAAGAAAAAGATAAAAGAACAAGAATATTCAAGCATGAATATGCAAGAATAAACATAAAAAATGATGATAAAAGAGCAAAACCTACATACTCCGCTATGATTTGATCATAAGAGTATACCTACAAGGTAGCCAAAGTTTAAGTGGTGGAGAAATCTGTCAATTAGACGATCTAGAAGTCCAGAGTGTTTGTTCTTAATTAGGTACAAAATTTTATTTTTATATACTTCGGGTGTACCTCGTGGATGTGTTGAGTATATTTTTGCTGACTATTTCTTTTGAATTGAGTATATTTGAAAAAGAAATGTTTGCGAAAGTATTCTTGAAGGGTTTTGAGGCAAATGTCAGCTAAATTGAAGTGAAGTATCACATTTCGAGTAGAAATTGTTTTTTGAATATTAAATAAATGAAATAAAATGTGATGGGATTAAAAGGATAATTAAGTTCGATAGTGCATGCATTGTTTATCATTTTTGTGAAAGTTGAAATTCTTTATACGAACGAAACTCGAATCCAATGGTGTCGAAAAGAAAAGATCAATCTTCTGCAGGAATGTTAAGAAGTTGAAGTCAAGTTGCTGATAAGGACTACAAGCAATGTTGTTTTTCCCGATCTTTCTCCTCTAATTTCGAATTTTCTTTAATGTGAGTCTCATGCAGAGGGAGCATTTTTGTTCTTATACTCACACAAACAGGGGGAGAAAAATGTAGGCGTAATTGTTACCTATGCAGGCAAACCTGAAGACATGCAGAAGTGAACAATAATAATCGTGGATAGTTGGTGTTTGGTCTTTCAAAGATATGGATGATGTGATGATGTGTTTGTTTAAGTATAAGATCAAAAAGGGGTAGATTGTTAAAGTATTTTGATCTTGAATGGTGTGCTGAAGTTTTATGTTTGAATAGGTTAGAAATAAACAAATAAAAGGCTAACAAATGGGAGAATATCAAAGGAGCTAAAAACATGGAGATTTGTTGGAGAAAATCAAGGAGCATGAATTATGGAGATTTGTTAGCAAAAAAACACATCAAGAAGACCTCTACATAAAGAGTGTTGGTCCTATGAACGAAATTAGAGACTTCTCCATTAGAAAAGAGTGTGCCTAAAAGTCTAGAGAGAAGTGTAAGCTTAAACGAAGAAACAGAAATAGTGTTTTTTTTTTACTTTGTGAGCGTTTTTACGCAAATCTTAGATATTGTATCTAGGAGTTTGTGGGTGAGTGATTGGTAGAGTCATTCTGTAATCTAAGATTATTGTGAGAATAATCTTAGGCGGTCACATACGGGGTGTGTGACGTTTGGGGCTTGGAATTTGAATTCAAGATGGGTAGAGTCTCAGAGGGAGTATGAGTCTGTATTCAGGTGAACGTGGAAGACCATTTGAATTAAATAGGAAGTCCTTTAGAGTTTTAAAACAACATAAAAAGTTCTTGGTCATCTACTCTTTATTTTTTTCAGGTTTCATAGACAATGCAAAATCTAGCATTTTCGATGCAAAATTGAATTGTTTTTTTCGTACTTTTTGTAGCGTTAGTGCTTATTTTGATTTTTTTCTTTGTAATGTCTTTAGTCTATGCACACTCCTATATCATTAAAATCCAAATGTTGTGAAATTTATTTGTTTATTAGCCTCATTAACCTTTTCTTTTTTTTATAGTCGTTGCATTATGTTTAATAATCATGTCACATTCAATAAAAAAATAAGTATTCAAAACATTTTCTATCAAAATTGAATCGGAAAAAACCATCAGTTAATACTATACCAACATTTTAAATGTATTGATGTATACATAATTGAATTAAAATGAAAGTAAATCTAATAAAAAAGCCTAATACATCAATTTTTTTTAAAGCAATGAAATTTCTAACACAACAAGATGTCAAAAATGTAAGTCTCAATGTCTTCTATTTGTGCCTTCATTTTGTTCCTCGTGACCACACATTTTTCAAGTCTTTTTATAACTTTATTGTAAAGAACCTATAATCAATAGTGGAATCTTTATTAATCGCACCCTAATCTAACCACAGGTACTGTTAGAAACTTATATGTAAGACATATGGATCACATGATCACGGATCGGTTGAGTCGAGTGAAATTTTTTCGTGGTCAATTCACTCATAATGGTACCTACGATCGACTTGTCAGCCAAATCCCAATGGAAATATTCATTCATTTTATGTCATTTTTGTCATAGTTTCTCATTAAATTTAAGTACAATATATTAGACCGCTCCCAAACCTCGTAATAAAATTTTGTTGTATTTGGAGTTAACAAATCAAGTTAATTTCCCTAATAACCATTTGGACTAGTTGGCATAGTACAACCCGTCAAATTTCACCACGATATTGATTTATACAATTAGGTTAAAGAATATATAAGCTTATTAGTTTATGTTTTGAGTTAAAATTTTATAGGTCATGAGATTTCAATGAATGTACTCAAACAATCTTTGAACAATATTAAAATGCATAACGATTATTGATACTAAATATAATATTTTAGTGCATGTACAATAAATTAATAAGATATGTGAAACTTTGGTTTTACACACTTAACCATATCAATTATTTGTCTCTTTAATGTTATTGATCATACCGAATGGTTCACTCTTAGACAACCAACCAACAATATAATCAATAACAAGTAATATTAACATTATTTCAACACAAATTATTAAATTGGTTCATTAGTATTTAATCTCTATAATTATCTTGGCCACTATGGTGACTAATAAGCTCTATAATTTACATATCGATGAAGCAATTAATAAAACTGTAATTTTTTAAAAATTAAAATTTATGCTGAATATATTCTCGATTTTATTATGAGGCCCGCGCTTAGCGTCAATATGACGGGTCCTACTATTTTCATTATTCATAAAATTTGATTTAATTAATTTATGGTATAAAACTAAGCTTATGTAATGGACAATTTAAATACAAAAATTCTTACAACACCTAGTTTTTTTCTGATTTGTTTTATGGTGTAATTAATATATATATATGCGATTATTTATATGCACTTTTTAATATAATTCACGTTATATGATCATATTAATCATAAACAATATCTGATATCACATATAAGTTTAAAATTTTGATTTCAATGGTAGATTTATAATTATAAAATTCAATTGCATATGAGATATCTCTAAATTCAATATGAATCATGTGACAAATAGATATAAAAATGGGTTGGATTAAACTCAACCCATACAATATTAAATAGGTTTATATCTTAACGGATTGAGTTAAATCCAATCCATTTAACTATATATATCTTAATGGATTGAGTTTATTGGGTTAAATGTGCTGTATAAGTTATCAATGTATACATAAATAATATTGTTTAAATATATATATGTTAGAGCATTTAAAATTTAGAATTAAGGTTCAACATGGATGATATAACCAAAATTTTTTAGAATGCCGAAAATCTAGTTTCATCTCGAATGAATGTTGTATTTTGCACCAGAACTCGAATATCAAACACACAGTATTTAAATTTTGGATATCCAAAAGGTATCTGATTATTCGCAAGTATTCAAATCCACTAACATTACACAAATATTATATATATATAGATTATGTAAATATAAATACATACTATTTAATAATATAATTTTATGAATATTTTTTTGTTCGTCCCAAAATTTAGTGAAAACTTCATGCGATAAAATTTTGTTCATCCTGAAATTTATGAACGAATTTTAGTTATCTGTCTAAATTTAAAAAATACAATCTTATGGACAATTTTTGTTCCTTCTCTATATTTAGGCACAATATTTGGATAAACCTTAAATTTAAGGATAAAATTTTAGATACAGAATTTGGTCATTTTTGTTTAATTTTAAGTGTTTACGAACAAAATTTTATAGACAAAATTTTGTTTCATCCCTAAATTTGAAACAAAATTTTAAAATTTTTTGTTATGTCTTTAAAGACAAAATTTTTAGATACAAATTTTGGTTTATCTTTAAATTTATGGAAGCAATTTGATTTATCCTTAAATTTGGAGAAAAAAAAAATCTACCCTTAAATTTAGAGACAAAATTTTAATGACAGATTTTTTGTTAGTTTATAATCTCGGTAACAAAATTTAAAGAAAAAATTTTGATATGTTCTTGAGGTTGGAGTTGGATTTCAATCTTATTTCTTAATTTAGACAAAAACATTTACGAACAATTTTGGTCCACCTCTTAAATTATCGGTATTATTATTTCATCACTATAATGAAATATTAAAATAAAAAGTAAATTTGAGATAATTGGGTTAAATGAGTATATCCATTAAAAAAAACTAATTATATTTTTAATTTATTAAATCAATATATTCAAAAAAATCTATTATCTAACCGAAATATTGTTTTTAAATGAGTTAGATTGGGTTAACTTGCTATATCAAACTCATCTTGATATCTTTAGTGACAAATAAACAATTGCAAATTATGGACTAACATGAATTCAAGATTTCAATATTGGTAGAACTCCCTAAAACATTTTTTTTTCTCTACTTACACCATAACTTTTATTTCCTATAAATTCCCTAACACTATCGGTTTTAGGTACTAATGGTTTAACTTTAGGTATTAATGGTTTAACTTTTTTTGTCCTGATCATCCGCATAAAATTCAAGAATAACCTATTAGACTACTCCCAAACCTCCTAATAATATTTGTTATTTTTGGAGTTACTCTATATCATGATCGCAAGTATTTTTATTAACAAAGCCAAGTTAAGTTCATTAATACCCATATAAAAATAGATATGTTTGGAATAGTTGGTGTAGTTCAACCCATTGAATTTTCCCACGGCATTGATCGATGCAATTATGTTATAAAAAAAGCTACCAGAAAATTTATATATACTTGCTAGTGTATATTTTAAGTTAAGATTTAGCAGGTCATGGAATTTCAATAACTTTATTCAAGCAACCTTTGACAATATCCACAACGCACAATGATTATCAATACTAAGTAAGGGATAAATAATAAATTAATAAAAAAATGAGCAACCTTTGCATTTACACGCTTATCGAAATCAATTATTAGTTTCTTTAATCCAATGATCATTGATGATACATTTTCACTCCATAATTTGTTGAATATATCTATTATATTTTGGACTATTTTAGTCTTTTTAGTTCTTTTTTTTATGTTTTTTAATTTATGATTTTGTAGGAAACAGGAACTAAGGAACACATTATGGAAAAACATAACCAACTTTCAGCACAAACGAACATCAAGAACAAAAACAAAGGAAACACTCGACCCTAGCATAAAATTTCGCGGTCATTAGATAATATTGAGATGCTCAAAATTTCTAGAGAAATCGCTCGAGCAAATCGATTAATCACTCACCTATGTCATTCTCAAAGGATTCTCTCGACCTGATTGGTTAACAACTCGGACAAATAGTAAGCCAAACAAAGAAGCTTTCATACCCGTAGGTTTGCTCGACCTGAACGTTTTATTACTCGGTCGATTGATTTTCCTGAAAATGCCAAAGTCGGTTCCGATTTTCATGGGAATCATGCGGAAAAACCAACTACTTGACCCGAGTTGAGCCCAACTTGGCCAAATGATTTTCTAAATTAATATAATAATTAAAATTTTGAATTGTTTAAGTGTTAGAGAGCTTATCTATAAATTGGAAATGACATTAGACATAATAAAAAATGAGGGGAAATACATAGAATTAGAAAATTCGACTCTTTTGAAAGATCGAACCATCAGAGAGGACATGTTAAAGGCAAGATCATGATGGCAACTGATCGAAGAGATCGATTGAGTTTCCCTACCTTTTCTCTTTACTTATTTATCATTGTAGTTCTTTTCTAAGATGTAGATCCATATAGATTTAATCCATGATTTAGCCTATAATTTTGTGAATTTAAACTCATATTAGTTAATAATCGGATTTTTTTATTTTCACTTCTACGACTTGATGCAAGTTATATTCTTTCAATTCTTGAGTAAATCTATTATAGATTTAAATGGATTGTCAAATGGTTTAGTTCAAATGGAGATGTAGGATTACGCTAGATCATAAACATTATATATAACGAATGATCATTTCAAGAGATAGATGTATCAATTAAGGGATGATGATATTGGAAGATAATGCATTCAACATGTAGTTCATTAGATGGAGATGTCAATGACTTGAAACATTGGATATGGGTTTAGACTTTGAGAGAAGGTGAATCTATTAATAATACATTTAATATATAGGTCATTTAATAGAGACATCAACGAATGAAATACTTGAATAGGATCTAGAACTCAAGAGGATTTAGATTCATATAAGATGATTGAATTCTCCATAGGAACAAAATGACATTTCTGTAATCTCAAATGATTTTTTATATATGAGAGCGATTCTCGAACTTAGAAGCAGTGTATCTCTTGCACATAATTGTAATTGTATTTTATTTGTTCATATCAAAGAATAGATATACATACATTTATTGTTCATGGTCATAATTTCCATAAAACTGGTAGTTTTAATCCTTTTTATGCCCTGTATTTGACCCTGGTATTATACAATCAGTACCCTTTGATAATACCTAGTCTAAGAATAAATATTAAAATTCGATATGATTAGGTCATGCCTAGAAATCACATAAATAATTTTGATGCCTTTGTCGCGGAATTAAGGAGATTTAAATATTGATTTAACGAATCTATGTCATATTTTGTTTTATGGTTTTCTTTAGTCTACTAATGGCATCTCCTTTTTTCCTGTTTTATCATTTGCATGTACTAAGTTTATAACCCGAACTGCTGGAAGTTCTAGAGTAGTAACACTTGATCCAGAAATTAATAAAAATGGAAGGGCAATCATAAGGCAAATGAAGACCAATGGAAGACAACCTCGGAAATATGAGGTTAAAGATGCTTTGTGGCTCGATCAAGCATATCTAAGGGATAAAGGATGAGGTTGTCAAGCTATAGGCCTTTTAATTCTCCCTTGTGGATAGGGTACAAGAGTGGTTGTATATTGTGGCACCGGACTCCATGCATACATGGAACCCACTTGAAGAGCGTTTCATGATGAGGTTCATCCTACATCATAAGACGAGGATGTCAAGAATAAGATAAATTCTTTCACATAGAAGGATGGTGAGACACTATATGAAGTTTGGAGAGATTCAAATGCTATCAGCGTTCATACCAAAATCATGGGATGGATTGGAAGTACCTCATCTCCATCTTTATCGAGGGACTTTGATAAGACATTCACATATGGATCAACACGATATGTGGAGGTTCACTGCATGACCTCTATTACACTTAGCTAGAAGAATGCTTTAAGAGATTATGTGAAGAGATTTTCCTCGAGATAATCCGTGAACGAGGTCTCTACCATCGAAGTCGAGCTAGTTGAGATGAAGCTTAGTATGTGATGCGATCCCGACCGAATCGACGCTCTAGACTTGGTTAGTGAAGGATATGCCTTGCTGCAACGGATTGCACAAGGGTGTGTGGGGCCAGTGGTCACACGAGAGTTACGGAAGGCTCTCGATTTACCGAGTTCATCTTCAATGGATATGACACACCAAGGAAGAACGAACGATCGTTGGATATGACACACCAACGAAAAGGAAGCTGGATATTACTCACCAACAACCAAGAACTCACAAGGAATTCAAAAGGAAATCAATATTGATTCAAAGTTTAATTTTCAAAAGTTGGATTCTTCTTTTTTCAAGGGTGGCCGGCCATATGTAGATAAAAACAAGAAGGAAATTCAAAAAAATACATTAAATGCTAGGTCTTCATGCAAAAGCCCTAATCAATGCCTTGGTTTCTTCAAACAAGAAGATAACTTCTTACTGGCCGTGCACATTGGGATGCGTCCTTCTTGGGTCTTGTGGCTGGTCATTAATTACGTCGCGGGAAATAAGTGACTCGTGGCCTCGTTAAAAACCCGTCGTCGGAAAACCCGGTGGGACAAAACCGACGAAGGGAAAAGAGTACACGCGGGTCACTTTACCTAATCAATGACCGTTGCGGGTTGAGCTTCCTTGAGCTTCGCGACCTTGGCTCGGGTCATGGGACCAGCGGGTAGGATCAAGGCTTCGTCTTCTAGGGCTCAGGCTCGGGTCACGGGACCGACATATTTCGACCTAGCCGCGTCTCGGGTCGCGCTTGAGGTGGTCGC
>CM071865.1:41520536-41542201 GCA_036759665.1 Gynandropsis gynandra | reverse complement strand
GGTCATGGGACCAGCGGGTAGGATCAAGGCTTCCTCTTCTAGGGCTCGGGCTCGGGTCATGGGACCGACATATTTCGACCTAGTCGCGCCTCGGGTCGCGCTTGAGGTGGTCGCGTCTCGGGTCACGGGAATGGCGTCTCGGGTCGCAGGGATGGCGTCCCGGGTCGCAGTCTCGGCGTCTCGGGTCGCGGAGATTCCGTCTTCTTCCTTTCTGTGGGTCGCGTCCTCCTCAGTGTTGTTGGTCGCGTCTTCGGCGTCCTCCGAGATCATATCATGCGCGGTCTCGGCGTCTCGGGTCGTGGAGATTCCCTCTTCTTCCTTTCTGCGGGTCGCGTCCTCCTCACTGCTGTTGGTCGCGTCTTCGGCGTCCTCCGAGATCATATCAATATGAAACGCATGGCATCACCATCGATGGTTCTTCAAGGGTATCAGGGCGATCTTTCGAGATTATACATGGCATAACAGAAGGAGAAGAAACAAATTACATGAGGAACATTCCCTATTTAAGCATGTATTGTTTGGGATGGATAAAACGCCCAAATTACATTTACAAGAATACAACCAACCTGCAGATTCCACAACGCAAGAACTATGAGCTTCAAAAATATTCTTGAGACAACCCAAGAATAGAAACTTTTCAAAACAGACAAACATAACCCAATTCGGCCTACCAATAGACGGGAGCTCCATTGGCACCGCAACAATCTGAAGCAGATGACGAGATTAAGCCGATATTTTTGCAGCTTATGCAAGAACACAAGAATCATGGAATAGAGCTTCATAGAGTCAAGGATGATTATGAATATTTCAAGCATATGATTTGACAAGAGATTGAAACAATCAAGACGCATTTCAAGATGCTCGAGAACCAAGTTGTCTAGCTCACTACATCCTCATCAAGGACGAGATAACATTTTCGGGTAAGCCAGATCAAAATCCCTACATGTTAAAGCATAGTTGGTTGAGCTCGGATCTTAAAATGAGCGTTTCTCGAGAGACAGCATGAGGCTTTTCCACAAAATAAATATATTTTATTTATGTGTTTGGACCTTGGATTTCTGGAGAAGTATATTATTTTTTGGAATTCATACACTATTGAATAAAAGACCATAGAAACAATAAACAAAATCTTTTGAAAAATTAAAAGAAAGCCAAGAAAACGCCTAGATCGAGCAACATTAAGTCGACTAACCACTCGATCGAGTGTTAGGGTTTCGAACATCAAAGAAGGAAAATTTATTGAATGGTTTCTCACTCTTGAACAGTGTTTCTCAAGCAAAAACGTACTGAAAACCAGAGCCATCGGAGAAGTCATCGATCGGCTCCTTTGCCCCACTACTGTATGTGGCTGCCGAAAGAGAGATTCTTGTCGGAACATTTGAGACTGAGAACCAAAACTGAAACTTCCTATTTATCTTTTTATTGATTTTTTTTTCATTATTGGTATTCTAGGGCTCGTTGCATAGTGTTTAGTCGAGTGTCGCACTAAGTGTCGAGCATTTCTATAAGAAAAAGAAGACGCTGGATAGGGGTGGCCAATCCGGGTTCAGGTTCGGGTTCCTCGGGTTTCAGTTCGGGTTCCTAGGGTTTTGAAAAAAATAGACCCGAATTGAACCCGAATGTTTTCAGTCTGGGTTTGATTCGGGTTCGGATTGTTCGGGTTCAAAAAAAAATTGGAACCGAAATAATCCAAATTACATTTGTATATTTGGGTTTTTTGGGTATTTTGGGCTATTCCAGTTTTTCAGATTATTCGGATTCAGGTTTTTTCAGGTATTATACATAATTTGGGGTTATTCAGTTTTAGAATTCTTTAGATAATTCGTTTTTTAATATAAAACAAAAATAAAAATATCAAATATAACATATATATATATATATGAAAATATACTAGTATTTTTTAGTGTTTATATAACTTTTAAAAATTTAAATTATATTTTTTTCTTTTAAATTAGGTTGTTTGGGTTTCTCAGATTCAACCCGAATCCAAACCCGAATGGGTTCTGAAATATGAACCCATATGGTTTTTTAGGGTAATCCATATTCCAAACGATTCGCGTTGTTCGGGTCGGTCCGATTCGGGTCGATCCGGGTAACCCGGATTGCCACCTTTAATGCTGGTGAAAAAACACTCAGAAAAGATTAGGGTTCAACCTAATTTCTTAGCCTTGTTAACTCTAGTGGAACAATTTCTTAGGTCTTACCAAAATTATGCATGTCGGAGAAATCACAAACAACCCCAAATAACTTCGACAACACACTAAGATGTTTTGAGCAATGGGGCATTGACGATCCAATAGTGACCTTTCTTCCACCTTTTCTTTTTTTTTAGAATTTAGTAAGCTTTATGATATTTATCTCGTTTTATGGTACTCAAGACCATCTCTTTGATTGTAATACTAGATTCCTATACGGATGAATGCAATATCGAAAGACCGTTATATGAAATGATGGATATGTGATGAAACACCAGGGACAATGTCAAATCTAAGACTTCTGGAGGGATTGTTTTACATGTTATCAACTTTGGTAATTTCTTTTAGACAAATTTGATGCTAGGGATATTATCTTTCAATCACTATTTCTTTATTTATCCATTAGGTTCATTTCCTTTAGACTAGTTTGATTATAGGGAAAATGTCAAATCTAAGAACTCTAGAGGGATTGTTTGACATCTTAGCCACTACTTAAGGTCATATAGTATGTATTTAGGATAATAAATGTGTATTTAGGATCATTTAGTTTTTTAGTTTTAGTAATATTTTTCTAGCGATACATGAGTATGCATACATTAAGCTCAAAAATGAGGTCGTAATTGAGCCACGATGATATATAGGAGATTAAAATTTTTATTTGCCTCGATAGCTACATAAACTGAACTTAGTATTAGCTACATATTTTGAAAAATTGTTGAATATAATTGAGTTAGAAAACTCAATTTTATGTTGATTTTATTGTTTTGTGAGGTAAGTTAACATGTATTCATATTAGAGTCGTTATTAAATTCTAAATCCATGCTTATATATTTTTCTAAGATTTTTTCTCACTCATTGGTTAATTACGTCATTTCTACCTTGTTCGACTTACACATTCTTTATAATCATACTTTCACTTGAACAAGAACTAGCCTAAAGGTGGTTGCGATCATCAAGTGATTATAATCTCCTATATGCATTAAGAAAACAGAAAAAAAGATGAAAAAGTGATCATCTCGTTTCGTACACGTTTCTCACATGATTTTAGAGATGTTTATGATCATAGCTGCGAGGTTTACGTGTGATATTATATCTGTTTTACTTGTTTCCGTGTTTTCAAATTTTTATAGGTTTTAATACGTATTCGATTCATTTCGGAGCTAAGGAGCATACACGGGACATAATTTGACATTGAAGGTCACAATGGATCGAACGAAGCAAGAAGTGGACAAGTCATGGCCAAGAATGATCAAGTGCACGACCGAGCATGCATCAAAGGACACAGCCCATTCGAGCATGATCAAATGCACGACCAAACAGCAACTCTCACCTTGTGCACGGTCGGGCATCCTCTTTGGTGAAGGCAGTACGGTCGGGCTATCAATGCTGCACGGTGGGGCATTTGCTACAGATTCATCTCCGTAACTTATGCACGGGTTGGGCGTTCCAAGTGCACGGTGGGGCACCAACCATTGAAGGCAGCACGGTCGGACATCAAGCATAGCACGGTCTGGAATAATGGCAAAACAACTTGACTACAATTACGGAAGAAGCATGCCCAACCGGGCATGACATGGAGCATGGTCGGGCATGACTATGTAAAACAACCAGCCGACGAATTTGGTGGAAATCAATCGGTCAAGAGTTTCCAATTCAATTTATAAAGCCTAAAGGACAGAAGACATGGATGAATCATCCATCCACCATCCAGAACACACCATTCACGGCCACCATCGATCCATAGAGTCCCCTTGACGGGAGGCACGCAAGGAGTTGGAGATTGATTCGGGATCATCACTCGTTTGATATCTCTATGCTCTTTACTCTACTGTTTTTTTTTGTGACGTTTAGACTCATGAGCGAGTAGTAGATTTGTTCTAGGAGAAGGGATTAGCCCATGGCTATCCTGAAACCATATTTGATTTGTTTATGAATGCATAAATCGTGTTATATTAGTCCTCGTGGGAATGCATGATTAGATAGATCGGAGATAGGTTTCGGAAGCTATGGTGAAATTGGCTCCTAGGGTGCTTGTCTTGTTGTTTAGAACTCACTTATCCACTGCATCATCATCATTGCATCTCACTATTCTTATTCTTTCGCAGCAAGCATTGATTCTACATTTGATTCTTAAATCGTGTTATATTAGTCCTCGTGGGATCGACACCTTAACTACTACACACGTGTCGTGCACTTGCGGGTAGTCTTAGATTAACATTTCAACTTGACATGCATCAAAAAGGCCATAAGATTAAATTCTCTCATAAAAAGTGAAGAAGAAAAATCTTGGGAGAATTTTTTTTATCACCTTAACCGAGCCTTCTCTTAACCATTTGGACCTTCTTACTCCCAAGAACAATGATAAATAGACTCGAAAAATTTACTTGGTAGGATTTTTATATGTACTTTAAGGATTTTTTGTGCAAGTATAAATCTCATGACAAAGAATCTTCTTGCAGTTAGATAAATCTATATGAGGCAATTTTGATTTCATTCACGACTAAAGTAGTCTAAACTGGTATGAATGTTCTTGAAGTCCTTTATATTCTCGCTTAAACTTTTATTCCTTTTCTAGTGTCATTCATTAATTATGTTTGCTCAAGGTCGAGCAAAATTCATATTGATCACACGTTTTCACTCTATTGTATCTTGCATGTTTCTATTGGAGTTTGAGTTGTTTTAATCTCTTTTAGTTCTTTTTTATGACTTCTTTGCGTCATTTCATATCGTATATGCAATAGGGACAAAGGAGCATATTTTTTAGAAAAAAGGCAAGAATGCAACACTAAACAATCATTAATGCACGAAACAACGAAATCATTCCACCTGAGTGTGACTAAGAGATGCACAAAACTTCCTGAGAAATCTCTCAGACTGAGTGACAATCAACTCAATCAGAATGAATAAGTTGCATTTACCCCTGTAACTTTGCTCGACTCGAATGCCATAAACTCGATTGAGCAATGAGCCAAAACACGAGGACCTTTTATCCCCGTAAGTTTGCTCAACCCGAACACCTCACAACTTATACATTCGTGCCAAAGTTTTTCAAAAGTTTGATCTAACTTACAAAGAAAACATACAAAGACAATAAATGCTCGGCCCAAGTTGGCACAGACTCGTCCGACCGATGCACTAAAATCCATTAAAAAATCAAAATTTAATCATTGGAGAGATGTTGGAGTTTTTCTAAAGAAAGATATTTACATTTGAACAATAGAAAAGAGATCGAAAGTAAGAAAAAATACTTTTTGAGAGTGAAAAAGAGTAAAAAAGCTAGCAGACTACATCAATGGTCCGAGATATCAGGGGAGACCAGTTGAAGGCAAGGTCACGACGAATACTGATAAAGACATTGATTGAGCCATCCATAACCTTTGTTTTTAACTTATTTCGTATTATAGCTTATTCCTGAAATGTACACCAACAAATACAATTTTTATTTAAGGTAGAGTGTTGTGTATTGAACTCATTGTACTTGTTGAATTGTCGATTGAGTTGACTGTCATATGAAATAATTTAGATAGAGATATCGATCATCTGCATCAAATAAATATGAATAATCATATCAAGAGATAGGTTAGTTAGTTTTGTAATTATGATATCAATCGTTACTGCATTCAACATGTAATTTTTTAGATGGAGACGTCAATGATTGAAATGTTTGAATACGTGTTTGAAATTTAATAGAAGGTATATCAATGAGAAAAAGATTGAATTCCTAAAAAAAGTAACAATTTCTGAAATCTAATTAATATATTGAGAAGAATTCTCGAACTTAGAAGCATGTCTCATTGTAAATGCACTTATTCTGATCATGATCATACTTTTCATGAAGTTGTTAACCTTAATCCCTTTTTTCGATCCTAGTATTACATGATCTATTTTATTACGCTAAGATCTAGTCTAGATACAAACTATTAAAACTGAGATTCAATTATATCACACATAGGTGACACATAGGTAAATATGAAAAAATAAAAAAATAAAGCAAAAACATGAGAAAGTGTTTGATCAGGCAGGGTGACGACTCGGTCAAGCTTCGTTTTAACCTAAAATCTATCTAGGATGATTTGTTTGGTCGTGCTATGCGCCTGCTTGACCGGGTGGAGGATGGAGGCTTGGCCAAGCAGATTTTTTTTCAGGTCGATTGTTCCAAGTCTTAGAGTTCTATTCTATACAAAGGAATTGCTCGACTCAAGATCATGTTCCTTCGAGTTGAGCGAAAAATATATATCAAGCGTACATTGGTCTAGAAAAATCGCTTAGGTTGAGTGGTTTCTCACATCAACTGATCACATTCATTTTTTAGCTCCATGTTTCTCTCGGTCCCCACTATTTGTAGGATATCACATGCCCTTGACTTAACGCCTCTTGATGCCTTTGTGATGTTGTTGCAAGCTCCTCCGCAACTATTAGAGCGAACTTGGATACACATCATCCCAGATAATGGTAGCATGCTCTACATTTTGCCGTCAAGAAACTGTGAGTTTGTCCCACCATGCAATTGCGTAGTCGATGAATTTTGCTTATGCCACTTAACCTCTTTTAACTTGGAGTAGTGATGGCAATATAAAACCATCTATGTCTCCATTCGCACTAGTGAATGTAGGAATCCCCTACTCCAACTTGGAGTACTCCAATATGCCTTTGCATCACAATGAACAATGAACGTAGGAATCCCCTAAACGTAGCAATTTTCTTGTTGATATTGCTCATGTCATCATCAATCTCATTTTTCTCTCGTGGATTTGGTCTCAGTGAACAATTAAACTCCTCTTCCATAACCTCAACATACTCGTCTTCATCCAAGTCTACAAGGTATGGATTATGAGTTGGGTTTGGTTCCCTCTTCAGTTGTTCCTAATTAACTCCTTGAGTTGTATCTTCAACCCCGACCAATCAATCCACTAATTGATAACCATCAGTTCATCTCGCAACGTCCTGTGAGATTCCACCATCATGAGTTACAATTTTTTTTGCAACTAAGCCACTCATTCACGTTGTGGTGGTTCGTTGAGATGATTTCCTGAATTTGACATTGAAGATGATACAAAACAAAAAAAATTATTAGCAATAAGCATAAAAGATGATAAAAATATAGATGAACAAATCTCACAAACTCAAGAAAACCTGTTTCGCTCAATTTTTCTCACTTTCTTGTTTGTTATTTTTTTCTCTTGTTTCATTTAGTTGAAAAATCAAAGAATCAAATTCACAAGTGAATTCTCTACAAATCAAACTAAATCTTGATGCTACAAGCATATGATGTAGCAGCTATATCCTAGTTCCCAAACCTAATCTACAATTCTCCTTTTTCTTTTCTTTTTTTCTTCTTTTTACTTCTTGACCATTTTTTTATCCAATATTAATAAACGATCAACGAGTAACATAACTAGATAAAATAAAATAGGATAGATAGTCTAGCGCAAGAATGAGGCCCTAATTCCATTTGATACAAACATATATCGAAGTTTTATTATTTAGCTGATGAACTATATAAATCCTCATATATGTCGTCTAGCAAACCTCAAACATAAAAAGGGCACTAGAACACTGGTGATCTAATGTTGATAAGTCGGTTGAACACTTGGAATATCTCCAAAAATTCTTTAGAAAGATCTCTCAAAAAATAGCACCGAAAAATATCCACTTTTGATATAAAAATTGGTTGAATTGTTCTACAAAGAGTATTTTAGTTATAAGGCTCAAAACATAACTAAAACTAGATAAAATAAAGAAATAAAACAAAAATGTGATAAAGTGTTCGGTCGAATGAAATGACTGTTTGGTTGAGCATCGCATAAGAATTAATCAAAAATCCGTCTAGAATAATACGCTCAGTCGGGCTATGTCTCTGCTTGGTCGAGTTAGGGATAGACGTTCGGTCGAACGGTGTGTTGCTATGGTCGAGTGGTGCATGTCTTCAAGTGCTCTTCGTATGGAAGATTCACACATAAGAGTAAAAAATAAATCTGTGTCAATGTTTGGTGAATATGACAAAGGCCAAAAAATCGAAAACAAACAAAGATCGATCTCTACAAATCTATGTCATTGATGTAGTTGAACTATACATGCGAAGATAAATATATAAAATCCACAAAATATGAGAATATATTAATAGAAAATCTTAAAATTTAGTGTTTTTTTGTGTTATATAATATTTAATTTATATATACATTAGTTAAAATTTAGAAACTATTTACTCTTTTCTTTACAAACCCTAACATAACATATAAAAATTAGAAGTTTAAATTATTTAAATGAAAAATCCTAGAATATGTAGAATAACAAGATATAAGGTTTAATATAATTTTTTATAATTATTATAACCAAATTTAAAATTTAAATGAATTCCTTTTAAATTTATTATTTTATTTTTTCTAGGGATTTTGTTCGGTTGGACAAAGTGGACATTCTGCTCTCAAAAGCCACATTGGGGCATAATTGGAGTCACATGGATGCATGTGATAAGATTGGGTCTACATTTGGACACATATAAAGCCAACAACATCTTTTTCCTTTGTTTTCTTCTTTCTCACGTCATTTGTCAATGTCATTGCTTTGTCTTTATATTTTTTTTTGTTTGATAGTTACAACTTATATTATTAATTATTCAACATAACAATATTTATAAATTTTACCTTATATGGTGATTATATCCTCTTAATAGTATTTTCGTGTCGTTAGACAGATAATACGATATATTTTTTTTAACCTTACAATACCTTTTTATTTATTTAGAAAAAAAGTAGTTTTCTGTTATTTATCATGTATTTTTTAGTTCAAGTATTAACTAATGTAAATATCTTTGAGAAGATGAACTAAATTATTTTTAAAATCAATTTGCATTCTAATATAATAATCACTTTAACTAATTGAATGCATAGTATCATTAAATTATAGGTTTTAGACTTGACAACGATTCCATATTTTATATGGAATTGTAAATTTAGAAAAATATCAAAATATGACTTTTTTATAATTATTATTTACCGATGAACAGAGATAATTAAGTAAAATTGGTGAAATAAATATATAATTTGCATCAAAATTAAAAATTCGAATATATAAAAATCAAATTCATATTGTTAACATCATATATCGTGATTGAATCACGATAATTCTAATTGGTCATATCTTTGGCAAGAAGATCTCGTGATTCATTCACGAATATTACAATCGACTCTATCTTTGGCAAGAATATCTCGTGATTCAATCAAGATTATTACGGTCGACATTATATTTACCAAAAAGATATTAGGTATCGTTAACTCACGGAAACTTATTGATCCTTTATAATCATTCCTTATTCTCGCTGTCTTTTTTTTTTTGTGCATATATTCTTCTATTTCCATATAAATGTAAAATTTTCCTTTTCTTCTTTTTTCTGAACGTTGTAATCTTCTCTATATAATGTTCTTTCCATTTATTGTGAAAAATAAGATAAAAAAACCATTATTTTCTGTGTTTTCTTCTATTAATCTCCACCAAATTCTTTATGGTATAAGAGTAGAAAGTTTAAAGACTAAATTATTCCTCTTGTTATTCTCTGCATATCAATGGATGCTACAAAGTGTATTTCGAATCTCATCAATGGAGAAAACTACACAATCTGGTCCAAAATTCTCGAATCAAACATTCGAAACTATTGTTTGTGGAACTATATCCACCCAGAAGAAGGAGAAGCAGCCGACGTAAGCGTAGGTCAAGAAAAGAAGGCCTAAGATGAATTCACAACCCTCGTTCTCATCCATAATTCTCTAGAAATTCATCTTCTTCAGGCTTATGACCACAGTCGAAAGCCTAAAGACTTGTGGGGCGAGTTGAAAGTCGTGTACGACCATTTCTCCAACTTCAACCGAATCTAAGAGGTTCGGAGACGCTTCAATCCATCCATTAGGAAGGGCGTCCATTTAATGATCTCATAGCCCAGCTCAAAGATTTGTGGGCAAAGCTTGAATATCTGTATCCGGAGACCATCGATCCAAAAGAGATCGCACGTCGTCATAATCAAGACCAAGTCTTCTATCTCTTGTCCACCCTTAATGAATCCTACCACGACCTTATCAACCGTGTCCTTCGTCAATCGGAATTTCCGACCCTTAATTACGTGTGCATGCTAATCAAGAAGGAAAAGGATCAAATCGGCTCTTCAAAGGGTTCATGGAGATATCACATTTTAGTAAGCAACAAAATGGTATTGATAGCAATTTTAAACTCCCAACTGATCAAAAAATTTACTATTATGACTACTGTAGGAAGAAAGGTCACTCAAAAGAGAGATATTGGATCCTTCATCCTCACCTTAAAACTCGGAGCAAACATGGTTCGTTCTCGAGGGAGACTACATATCTTGCATCTCATCAAGAGAGAGCTTCGGTAAGGCACTCAAACACATGATCAACAAAGTACTCAACATCGTCGATACCAAAAATCGGAATAAAATGAGGATAGTAACTCTGCTTACCTATCTCGAATAAAATATCATGTGGTTATTGACTCGAGACCTACGTCGCGTATGATTAAGGACAATAATTTACTTGAGAATATGAAAAAAATATGGCAAGTAACTATAGCAGATGGGAAAAGTGTTCCGATCAAAATGAATATGAAAGTTAAACTTACTTGAGCAACACTCAACCGCTTTATATGTTCCGGATTTTAAAACCTATCTACTTTTGGTTCATAAGTTGACTCATGATTGTAATTGTATTGTGTGCTCTGATTCTAACAAATTCTGGTTGCAGGATATTGAGACAAAAAAAAACATAGAACGTGTGACTCTACGAAATGGCCTTTATGTCCTCGAAGAGCTTCATGCTTCCTCTGATTCTTTGCCCTTGCATTATCTGCTTTGTCTCCTCACTATAATAAGAAAAATTTTTCTTCTGGACTGTGGCATATTAGACTAGGACACTCTCATTTTCAAATCCTCAAACATGTGTTTCCTCATATTGCATTTGGTTGAGAAGTGTGAATCTTACATCTTAGGCAAGCATTGTAGAATTATTTTACTAGTTTCAAAAATAATATATGATAAATGCTTTAATTTGATTCATTCTAATGTGTGGATGGCTCAATGTTACTCTAGAGATAGGAAGAAATACTTTGTTAGTTGTATCGATGAAAAATCCAAATTTACATGGTTATATCTCCTTGAATCTAAATCTGTTTTCTATGAGTGATTTGTCAATTTGTATCACCATATTCTAACTTAATACTAAACAAAGATTAAGTGCCTTCGTACAGATTACGGTGGTGAATTTTTCAACCATAAACTCTTATCATTTCTCGTCTATCATGGGGTAGTTCACCAAACCTCTTGTCCATACAGTCCGCAACAAAACAATGTAGCGGAACGAAAGAACCGGCATTTGATGGAAGTCCCTTAAACCATCATCTTCAATCGCATAGTTCCAAAATGTCTCTGGAAAGATGCTTTTATCACAGCTTGTCACCTCACCAATGGTCTACTGACCAAATGGCTTAGAGAAAAATCTCAATAAGGTACTAAACAAACTAAAACCTGATATTGGTAATCTTCGTGTATTTGGGTGCATTTGTTATGTGTTTTTTGTAGACATAAACAAATTAAGCTCGATCCAAAAACATGTAATGCATGTTTGTGGGGTATAGTCTGACCTTGATGAGATACAAATGCTACCATACGTACTCGGGACGGATTATTCTATCCCGTGAAGTTCATTTCTATAAGGAACATGGGTTCTATGAGAAACAAAGTTGGAATGATCTTGAAAACCTCTTAGTATCACAAGATCTCAATTCTTCTCTACTATTTTTGTTACTCAACTACAAAAAATGAGTTGATGCAAGATTACATCAATCGACAGCAGAACCCCAATCTACGGATAAACAGGTTCAACTGCCCGCTAATCGCCCGCGTATGCTCGTCCAGAATATAGACTAGACTGTTTTTACTCAGGCAGTGGATGAGCGCCCAGCTAGTATGTGTGAGGATACAGCAGACCAAACAAAACGTGCGATCAAAAGTCCTGACCGCATGATAAGAATTGATGGCAAGATAGATGATTATGATCATACGACTGGTCGAACTGTTGATGTCTTGGGAGATCATACTCTGGAGCTCGATACTTTAGAAGAAGAGGAGGAGACTCTCGAAGATGCAATTGTTTAAGAGCATCATGATGCTTTCGTCCCTCGACGTAGTACATATTAGAATCTGAAGATCGGTCTCGAAGTAGTTGTACAAGGGAAAGTACTACACGGGTCTTGTTATCTCTCACCTTATACAAAATTATTGTGATATTTCTCTCTTACAAACTCACCACTATGTCTTCTTAAGCAAAATTGATCAATGAAAGGAACCTATTTCTTACACCGAGGCCATGAATCATTCGGAGTGGATGTCTGCCATGAACGAAGAAAAATGTGCCCTTGAGAAAAATCAGTTGTGGGATCTTGTGGACCTACCAAAGGATAAGAAAGCTGTGGGTTGTAGGTGGATACGAAAGCCATAAGCCCAGCTTGTAGGAAAAGGCTATACATAAACTTATGGAGAGGATTACAAGAGATATTTTCTCCAGTAGCTAAACTCCATACGATACGCATCTTATTATCGGTGGTTGTTAACCTTAACTGGAACCTATGGTAGATAGACGTCAAGAATGCATTCCTCCAAGGAGATCTTGACAAGAAAATTTACATACATTTTCCATTGGGGTATGCCAAAAGCACCAAACGAGTTTGAAAACTCAAAAAAACCAAATACGACCTAAAAAAATATTCCCAAGAGTGTGGTATAGTAAGCTTCATAATGCACTCACTTGTCATGGGTTCGTTAAAAGTGAAGCGGATAATTCTCTGTTTTCAATTTAGGGGGGATCAGGTACCATCCTTCTTCTCGTGTACGTTGATGACATTATTATATGGGGAACTGATCGTATCGAAATTGAAAACACAAAAGAGTTCTTAAAACGAACTTTCGACATAAAATATTTATGAAAATTGGAATATTTCCTTGAGATTGAAGTTACTCGTTGTATAAATGGTTCATTCTTGTCCCAAAGGAAATACATTCTTAATCTCCTACTAGAGGCAGAAAACTCGGTGTTAAAGCGGTTAAGACACCCATTCAAGAGAAGTATAAAGATAATCAAGAGGGAGAACTTTTATCAAATGTGTCTCAATACCAACAGATTGTGGGAAAGCTAATCTATCTCACCATCACTTGACCATATATTTTTTTTACCGTGGACCAAGCTAGCCAACACATGCATGCTGCGAGGAAGCAACACTGGTTCTTTTGAAGAGAATTCTTAGATATCTAAAGGGGTCACCGGAAAAAAAATTGTATGGAGTGTAATGATCATACAACGATCGTGAGATACTGCAATGTTGATTGGGCTGGAGACAGAACTGATTGAAAGTCTAAAATTGGGCACTGAATCTTTGTTAAGGGGAACCTAGTCACCATGAGGAGTAAGAAACATAGTATGGCTGCTCGCTTGAGTGCTGAAACCGAATAAAAAATCATAGTTAACACTACCTGCAAACTCATTTGGGTTAGAACCGTTCTTCGAGATATCGGCAGTGCCATAGAGGATCCACATAGCCAAGAATGCGGTCTGTCATGAAAAAACGAAGCACATCGAGGTCGGCTGACATTTCATATGTGAGAAAATAAAAAAAAATCATCTCAACTACCTACACAAGGAGTTCACAACAGCTAGCAAATCTATTTACCAAAACTCTCCGCGAGAGAAGTAGTAAAAGTCTTGAAAAGATGATGGGTCTGATCGATCCTAAAGCTGCCGAGAAGACCAATTTTTAATGATGCAAACACAAGTACTGCACCGTGATAGTACTTTTTTGCTTTCACCAAGTTTTATACCACTAGGTTTTCTTGGTAAAGGTTTTGACAAGCCTACACTTCTCAGTCATTGATCATTACAAACTGGAGGGGAATATTTACATCAGATCTCGTGATTTAATCATGATAATTACAATTGTTCGTATCTTTGGCAAGAAGATCTCGTGATTACAATTCATATCTTTGTAAGAAAATCTCGCGATTCAATCAGGAAGATTACAGTCGGTCATATTTTTGGCAAGAAGATCTCGTGATTCAATCCCGATGATTATGATCCACATTCTTTTAGGCAAGAAGATCTTGTGATTGAATACGATTATTACAGTCGACACTATCTTTGATAAGAGATTCTCGATATCGTTAACTCATAAAAACTTGACGATCCTTTATAATCGTTAATTATTCTCTTCCTGCCTTTTTATGTGCATATATTCTTTCATTTTTATATAAATGTAAATTTTTCATTTTTTCTTTCTTCTGAACGTTGTAAACTTCTTATTATTTTTAGTTATTGTTAAAAATAAGATAAAATCATTATTAATTTGTGTCTCTCTCTTTAGGGGGAACTTCAAGAAAACCCTCGTAGGGCTAAAGTGCTTCAAAAATACCCTTCCTTGAAAAAAAAAGTTTCAACTTCAAATCTACCCCTTAAAATATTGATAATTCCATATTTCCCTTGTCGACAATTTTTCTCTCCTCCAGTTTTTAGTTATTGTTAAAAATAAGATAAAATCATTATTAATTTGTGTCTCTCTCTTTAGGGGGAACTTCAAGAAAACCCTCGTAGGGCTAAAGTGCTTCAAAAATACCCTTCCTTGAAAAAAAAAGTTTCAACTTCAAATCTACCCCTTAAAATATTGATAATTCCATATTACCCTTGTCGACAATTTTTCTCTCTCCTCCAGAGCACCTCGATTTCTATCTACGCGAAAATAAATTTTTCTCTCTCCTCCAGAGCACCTCGATTTCTATCTACTGTGGCGCGAAAATAACTGTTCTCCCACACCACGACAGATTTGGCGAGAGTAGCTTGAAATCGGCATCAGATTCGCTGTCAATAGGTTGAAATCGTTTGTTGTCAACAAAGAAGTTTGCAATTAAACAGGTTCCGCAGAAAAACTGTTGCACTGGGTCACAGAGTCTTAGGGGTCCAAGGGTAGCAGGGGTAAAAGGTTCACAGAGGGGTCAAAGGATCGCAGGGGTAAAAAGATCACAAGGTTTAGGATAGTGTCGCAAGGGTCCAAGGGTCGAAAAGGGTAAAAGGGTCGCAGGGGTCCAATGCTCGAAGAGGTAAAAGGGTCGCAGAGGTACAAGTGTCATAGAGGGACCTCTTTGACCCTAGGACCCCTGCGACCCTTGTACCTATTGGACCCTTGGACCCCTTCGACCCTTGTCCCTCTACGATCCTTGGACCCCTGCGACCCTTGTCCCTCTGCGACTCTTGTTACAATAATACTAAATCCAACCAAACAGCGATACTAACAATATAGTAAAATAATTTATTATTTACAAATACAATTATTTACAAATAATATGAATAAAATTTTTAAAATAATAATTTATCAAGTTATTTACAAATAATTGACTCAAATATCTACGAGCCTTGTACATTCGCGACCCTTGGACCCGTGCGACCCTTGTCCCTCGTGACCCTTGGACCCGTGCGACCCCTGTCTCTCGTGACTCTTAGACCGTGCGACCATTGTCCCTCGAAACCCTTGGACACGTGCGATCCTTGTCCCTCGCGACCCTTGGACCCGTGCACCTCGTGTCCCTCGCGACCCTTGGACCCGTGCGCCCCGTGTCCCTCGCGACCCTTGGACCCGTGCGACCCCTGTCCCTCGTGACCCTTGGACCCGTGCGACCCTTGTCCCTCGCGACCCTTAGACCCGTGCGGTCCTTGTCCCACTTTGGACCCTTGTCCATCTGCTGTCCTTGTTACAATAATAGTAAATCGACAAAAACAACAATATTAACAATAACACTAACAATTGAATAATAGTAAATCCTCAAGATCAAATGAAGTTCAAGTTAAAAGGAGGTTCAAAGAAATTACAATACAACTGAAATCAAAATATGTTGCTGATAAATCAAAGCACAGGATCTCCTGCAATGGAGAACTTTTTTACTATGAGGAAACAAACCACGTTCAGTCCATGTTCTTGACAAAACTTTCTCCACCCTCCTGATGCAAGTGCCACCACGACTCACGGGCCTTAAAGCTGTTGGCGAAAAATCGAACGTTCTGTGATTGATTCTACAATCGTGGTACATCATTACATGACATCGTCTATGGCGAAGACCGTTCTTCCTCACAAACCCTATCGGAAGTGTCTGCGACATCACCAAGGTACATCAGTGTAAATGTATAAAAGTCTAATAAATAACCAAATTATATATGATGAATCGGTTTGAAGTAACTTACCAATGAATCTGGGGCCAGATTTGAACGCATGACTGGTACAATGAAAACCCTCTCATCAAGAGTGGTTCTGGTGACGTTAAAGACCATGTCACCTTCGTGACAGAAAAGTACGACATCCCCAATACGAATGTTTTGGTCATTGTAGAAATTTGTTCATCCATCAGTGAATTTGGAGTCATCCAACTTGACTTCCCATGTTCTTTTAGAAGCATTCGATTTAATCGTTGCCATGTTGTTGTCCCACGTATTACCGTAAATATACTCATCGAAGAAGATCTTCGGAATTTCATGTAACAAAAAACGAAAAACAAAGTCAAATATGTACATTCTCTACATGTAACAGACCGACAGAGTGTTTTAAAGAAGATTACAAGGTAATACAGATGCTGTGTATGAATCTGTCGGAAGAAATGAGGGAAATATGGCATTTTTGGAAAAAATAGATGAAAGATGATGAGAGGAATGGATTGGAAAAAAGGAAACGACTGGAATTTGAAAAGACATGACATCGAATCGACGTTGGATGGAATTCTAAAATACATGACCACACGGTCACATGGGTCGCCGGGGTAAAAGAGTTGAATGGGTAAAAGGGTCGCAGGGTAAAGGGGTCGAACGGGTAAAAGGTTCGCAAGGGACAAATGGTCGACCCTTGTACCTCTGTGACCATTGGACCCCTGCGATCCTTTATGCTTTATGATTAAATAATTATTTACAAATAATATGAATAATTTTTTAAAAAATAACAATGTACAAAGTTGAATTATTTTAGACCTTTGGACAATGCGACCGTTGACCCCCTCCGACCCTTGTCTCCCTTCGACCCTTGTACCTCTGCGACCACTTGGACCTCTACGACCCTTATCTCCTTTCGACCTTGTACCTCTGCGACCCTTTGTCCCCTGCGACCCTTGGACCCTTTGCGACCCTTATTACAATAATAGAATGCTCAAATGACCCCCTCCGACCCTTGTCTCCCTTCGACCCTTGTACCTCTGCGACCACTTGGACCTCTACGACCCTTATCTCCCTTCGACCTTGTACCTCTGCGACCCTTTGTCCCCTGCGACCCTTGGACCCTTTGCGACCCTTATTACAATAATAGTAAATGCTCAAAAACATTGATACTAACAATAATACATTCTATTGAATAATAGTAAAAAAACCAACCAAATACAAACATGAATTTTGTTGTTCAAATGAGGTTCAAAGCAATCAAAATACAACGAATTCAATCTATGTTGATTATAGGCCTTGATCGAGGGGTAAACAGTAGACAAGCTACATCATCAAGAACGGTGTCTAGTTCGACTTCGAGGATACAACCCAAGTTAAAGTTATTATCGTGACAAAACTTCGTCCAACCCCTGGTGATGCTAGCGCCACCGCGTTTCACGGGCCTTAGATCTGCCTCCCAAATCTGTGCGTAATTGGTTATCAGATCAATCTTACTTCTTCTACTGTAAAGATCACTCGACCTCGCAAACTCTATCGGAAGTGTCTGCGATAACCGAATAAATTTACAATGACGCCAAATTAATGCACATACGGCCAGATTGGATGAATCGAATAAATCGGTTTGAGTTCACTTATCACTGCATCTACGGCCAGATTTGAATGCATGACTGGTACCGTGAAAATCCTCTCACCAGAAGAAGATGACCCTGCTTCTACGGATGATGATGATGACATAGATGTTGCATATTGTAGATTACACATATCATCTCCAAAACCAGTGATGTGAAAAACCATGTCACCTTCGTGACAGAAAACTAAAAATCCCGAATACGAAAATCATGGTCCTTGGAGAAATGTTTCCATCAATCAGTGAATCTTGAGCCATCCAAATTGACTTCCCATGTTTTGTTAGACACATCCGATTTTAGCGTTGTTGTGTTGTCGTCCCTCGTTTTCCCGTAAATATGTTCATCGAAGAATTTCTTCGGAATGTCCTGTAACAAAAATCGAAGAAATAGTCAAATCTTTACATTCTCTACATTAACATACCGAATGACAAAGATGAAAGATATTACGAGGTAGTTCTCCAGAAAGCTCGGAAGAATGATTTAGACAATACATTTAACATTTTGTTCAAATGTGGATATTATTTACATTATTATCTATATTGATTCTAAATTAGACATATAAAACTCAAATATATTGATAATGGCATGGATCGCTTGGTCGCATATATGGATCAATAGATGCAAAATCGACGAATTTACTAGTTTATAATGTAAAATGACAAACACCAATCAAAACAATACATCTACAACGCCAAACAAATTAATGCCAATTGAGGGTCGCATGGGTCGCATGGGTCGCTTGGTCGCATATATTGATGAATAGAACGTAACTCGATGAATTTACTAGTTTATGATGATAAAATGACAAAAACCAATCAAAACAATACATCTACAACACCAATCAATGGATAAAACAGATTATGACCAATGTGTACCTAGTTGAGTTGTGTATAACCAATACCTGTGTTTCAAAAGTGATAGTAGTGTTTAAAGAACTCGTCGGATGATTAAACAATACATTTAACATTTTGTTCAAATGTGGATATTATTTACATTATTATCTATATTGATTCTAAATTAGACATATACAACTCAAATATATTAATAATGGCATGGATCGCTTGGTCGCATATATGGATCAATAGATGCAAAATCGACGAATTTACTAGTTTATAATGATAAAATGACAAAAATCAATCAAAACAATACATCTACAACGCCAAACTAATTAATACCAATTGAGGGTCGCATGGGTCACTTGGTCGCATATATTGATGAATAGTATGTAATTCGAAGAATTTACTAGTTAATGATGATAAAATGACAAAAAAAACAAACAAAACAATACATCTACATCGTCAAACTAATTAATGCCAATTGAGGGTCGCTTGTGTCGCATGGGTCGCTTGGTCACAGTCCATCTCCATCTTCCAGTCTTATGCATTCTTCTTGTTTGGTATTGCAGTCCAGAGTTATCTCCTGCCATGTACTTTTTCTTCCAGTCACATTTCAAGAGTGACCCAACACTGTCACCTAAGTCTCCCCCGCAACTCGTCAGTGACTGCACAGAGACTGAGTCCGCCGATTACCAAGACCTTGAGTAACACGTAGACAACACGATGCCCTGGGTCGACAATGGTGACTGCGGCACGGAGGTCACAAAGGTAAAAAATACTTTTCATAGAAATTGGGGTTAGAAATGCATACTAAGAGAAGAGACGTAGACGTTAACTTATAGACATGGTTCGGAAGGGTGACACTGGTCGGAAGGGTCACATGGGTCGGAAGACAGGAGTCTGACAGCAAAACGACAAGTCACATGGGTAGGAAGGGTCACATGGGTCGGAAGACAGGAGTCTGACAGCAAAACGATAAGTCACATGGTCGGAAGGGTCACATGGGTTGGATGACAGGAGTCTGACAGCAAAACGACAAGTCACATGAGTCGTATAGGTCGCATGAGTCGTACATGGTCATATGTGGTCGCATGAGGTCGCATGTGTCAGATGGGTTCCCGTTTAAACTTTATTCTAATTTAATCCGATTGAGGGTCGCATAACGGGTCACATTGGGTCGCATGAGTCGGATGGGTCATAACCTTACGAATAATAGATGCAAAATAAGACATTTTCAACGTTTAAATATTGATTACATAAGGTCACAAAGGTTATAAAGGTCACAAAAGTTACATAATGTTACATAAGGTCTCAAAGGTTACAACGGTTAAAAAAAAGGCAAAAAGAAGTGAAGTCCAAGAAAAAAAAGGCAAAAAGAAGTTCAAGAAAAAAAGGCAAGAAAAAAACGAAAGAAAAAAAAGGTTAAATTTGTTGACATTAGAGACACATACGTTGGCCTTTAATATAGTCTCCCAAAACTTTGGCCCCCGGGGAATATCTAGCTTAGATTTCCATCACTGCTCATGTCGAGGTGTCTTCAGTAACAAATATAGATCAGTCAACTTTTCACCGCTAGCGTCAGTGAATGAAGGAAATCGGGTTATCAAGCCCTTTACTAATCCCTTGGGAATCCACACAAACTCCTCTTCCCCTTCAGGTTCTTGAACCACCGTTTTTCGGGTTCTTGAACAACCTTCTTTTTGGGTTCTTGGACTCCACCAATATCTTTCCCTCGCTCTCACTAAACATATGGCGACCAATGCGACTCATGTGACCAATGCAACCCATGCGACCTATGCGACCTCAAATGACCGTACTTACTTGGTGGTACTTCGAAAATAGCGACGATCTCTTGGACATGACCCACTACTGGAGTATCCTTGGCAGGAACCTCGTCGGCGACGTCATCGACTGGACCCACTAATGTATCTTTAGTGTGCACCTCTTCGACAAGTCCCACTGGAGCATCTGCATGAAATTATTTCATTCATTAGACTCATCGTTCGTTACATTGATTATGTAACACATGCGACCCATTCGACTTTAGCGACCCAGTGACCCATACGACATGTGAAACCCATGCGACCCATGCGACTCTAACGACCCTGCGACTTATGCGACCCTACGACTTATATGTCCCTGCGACCGATCCGACTCTCGATGGAAATTGACACTCAAATGACCTTTTCACTAAATATTACTTACTTTGTGGAACTCCATCATGAGCAATGTTTGCCAAATCCTCTTATGAGCCATCTCCAGAGTCAACCGGCTCTTCTCTTGGCTCTTTTCTTGACACTGGATTTGGAGATCGAAGGAATTCAAAACCAAAATCACTAATAGTGTCGGAAGATTGGTTTTCGGTGATCGCAACTTTCTCGGCAGCCTTTGATTTTGGATTAGGCATATGAATCCTGCCATCCCTTAGACGGTCCCTTACAGCGTTGATGATTCTTTTCTCTGACTTCCTTATTTTCCCTATTAATTTCTGCTCCAGTGTCAGAGGGACTGCAGCATCAGCATCAACATCATCTTGGACCTCTATTATTTTTTCACTCACGCTCTCATTCCTCTTAATCCCTTTTTCCTTCCCCTTTTTTTGATCACCAAGAGCTGCTTTTCGTGTTAGCAGTTCTTGCTTACGGATATCCTCCCAACAAATACCCTTCGGATTTGTACGAAGATGTTACATCAATATCTGAACATCGAGATCGTCACATCCCTCGTAATCCTCCAAATCAGAAAGTAAAGCTTCCTCTTCGTGTTTAT
>CM071865.1:41494028-41506575 GCA_036759665.1 Gynandropsis gynandra | reverse complement strand
TTTCAGCCAAGGGTATTTTTGAAGCACTTTAGCCCTACAGGGACATTTTTGATAATCCCCCTACTTAATTTGTTAACTTTTAATATCAAAATATTAATTATTTTATATTTATATTTTTAAAGAATATTAGATTAAAAATTTATTAGTTATAATTAATTTTTAAAATAATTTTTTATAAATTTAATAAATAATCGACACGAATTATTTATATTTGTATTTTTTTATTCAATGGTTATCTTATTTTTTATTTATATTTGTATTTGATCTTTTTTATATTCGAATTTTTTATATAAATTTTTTATTCGAATGCTTTAAATATTTTTTCATCACTAAGAATAATATTGAACTTAACTTTTTAATCAAACTTTAGGTTTGTATTACTAGTATAATATTGAGTTTATCTTAAATAATCTAGTATCTCGAATGCAAAAACCTCAAATAGTATTTACAAACCAACGTATAAAAAATATTTATTAAGACACATAATAGATATGCATCCTCTTAATTTGAATAACCATCTTCTTTTTTCTTCTTCGTATGATTGTACTGCTAGTGAGCCATAACCTCAACAATTATAAATAAATTTACTAAATTAAACGTTAATTATTTAAAGTTTGATTTCAAAGTTCAAAATTTTTAGGGGATATTGGATAATATTTTCTTTTTGTGCAAGAATGAATAAATATGGGTATGAGTGGATAAATATACAATATGTATTTTTCATATTATTCATATTCTACGAATATAAAAATTTATTATTTATATTCATAAATTCGTATATTTATAAATTCAAATATCTATAAAATTTAAATTCCGTCCGATTCCATATCTGTATTAGGATCTAAAATTTTTAAAGAAAAAAAATCAATGAAAAAACATGATAATGATCGAATATAACCCATAACTAAAGTTAAAAATCATACAAAACACATAATTTAAATAAAACAAAAACACCAAATCTTCTCTTAAATTCTTCAATTAAAAGTAAGATTATAATTTTCAAACATTGACACAATGTTTTCTTTATATTTTTCTATCTTTTTGTTCTTCGTAAATTTTCATTATCTAATCCATATTTAAATTGGGGTAAAAAGTAGCTGCAAGATAAACCATTGAAGTCAAGTTCTTAAATCTCCTCAATACTTTTGAAACTTATTCATCATCTTCAATGCAATTTGATTTATCATCTCATTTCACTCAAACTCATGATAGTAATAGATACTCCCATATTAAAAGTTAATTTCATGAACAAGTTCCCAATTTACATAAAAGACTTTCAAGAAAGGTAGCAAAACACTTACACGTCATCGGTCATCTTCTGAATGTAAGTCTTTTTCATTCTTTCTGAACTCATCCACATAATTTTTACAGCGTATACCTCAAGAAATCAAAAACTTTCTTAAATTTTTAAAGTTGACTCCAGTATAATGTAAGTAGAATTTCATCGTGTTTCTACATCTAACTCGACAATGGTATTTGTAAGGAGATTTTGTTTCTCTAAAAACCCCTTGAAACGTAGCAATATTATATATGCATCCATGTCAGACCATCTTTCACTATCAAATTCAATATATGTGCTCCATAACGCATATGAAGATATCCATCATCCAATACACAACCTCTCCAAACTTTTAATATTTCTCTCAGGTGTCTAATTCTCACATCATTAACACTTGCATTGTCAACAATCACAATAAAAACTTTATCAATTTCCGAACCAAGCAAACACGTTTCAACTATCTTCGCAATCATATCATCAATATGACTATATATTTAAGAAAATTTGGTAATTTTCTTACATAGTACCCACTCATAATTAATGATGTGTGCATTCAATAACATATGAGTCAGATATGTGGTGAGACAAACATTACCCTTGAAACCCTTAAAGTAACTTTTCAGTATATTCTTCTTTTTTACATAGATATTCAAATAGCCACGTAACAAACCCATCCGGAAATTAATTTTGGAGTAAGATAGTCCACCATCACCTCCAACAGGTGACCACATATATCATCGTTCAAACACATTTATAAAACAAAATAAATATTTGATTTTGAAATAAAAGTGGTTCGAACCATATAGCAAAATAAAATATATAAAATCATAGTCATGATAAATAAGAAAACTAAGTACAAAATGCAAAATAAAGCTTATTAAGACCTCTTGCACGCAGCTTCAATCAGTCAGTCGTGAGCTCTGATGTTGCTGCTTAACCTTATTGCTTTTTTTCCTCTTCAAACCATGTCTATCCACGACAACCCGAAAATAGGGTGATGAAAAAATACGCACTCAGTGAGACCAATATGTGCACGTACTATGTGCCACGTATTCTTCCAATTTTAACTAAATAACACAAAATAAATATCTTTCACCATATTAAAGATATATAGACAAGTCTACCCAACCCGACTGAGTATCCAAAGTCTAAGAGTGGTACACACCAGATCATAATTCATAGAGCCTACAAGACTCTAGCACAGGCATACGCTCACAAAGTCCAAAAGACCCCGGCACACTAAAGATCTTGAAAGGTCATAACAAGCCCAACACAGTATGATGCTGGTAGATCCACTAATCTAACTAACTATAGCACTTTGTCGCTCGAAAGGTTACCGCAACTCCAACACGATATGACGCTAACCCTCATCTAAGTGTCGCAATACTAACATCGTTGACTTGATACTCCTCACATGATAACTCTCACCGACACGTTGGCACATGCCTTCTTTCAAAGGTACGAGTGTGAAATCACTATCTCGAGCACACTAAACAAGATGTTCACTTGGCTTTAAATCATCTCGAATAACTTAAACAACTCATATACATGTCATCGATCCTCAAACGAAAATTCTAAGATTTAATCAAATCTTCACTTGTAATGTCTCAATTTTTCCATTATGATTCTAAGAATCTTATTTTTATCATGCCTCGTTTTAAATGTAGAAAGTTCTCCATAAGTTATCAATAAAACCAAAATTTGGATGGGGAAAGATCATCACCTTAGCTTCCTTAATGACTTGCTTATCTACGATGATATTACTAACTATGACACGAATCGATTTTCCCCCAGGATAGATTCGATCTAATAATCAATATCCATTATAAAGACATTCAAATTGAAGAAATAATGATAAGAAAAAATTCAGATTTATACCGAAATCTTGATTAGATTTCATCCACAAATAGAACACGACGAAAATTTGACGAATCTTCCTTGTCCTTTTTCTTTTATCTTTTTCTTCTCTCTTTGTTTTTCTCCCATTTTCTTCTCTCGGTTCTATGTAGATGGTGTTCTTCTTTTTTATACACTTAATTAACCTAATTTTAGGTTAATTAAAGAAAATTTGGCCTTATGTTGGGCCTCATAATTCTCCCTCACTACAACTGAATTCATCTTTGAATTAAATGTCATTGGTTCTTACAATGATCTCTGAATCCAATGCATAGAAGAATCATATTACTCAACTTCAAACAATTCTGATACTTATGCATCATTTACTCCTCCAATTCTCATGTTGCTCGTTCTACTCCATGATGTTCCTAAACGATTTTTACTATCTAATTCCACTTACACCTTAAATGTTTCACTGATATTCCACGATGTGTATCGGACGTTTTGTATATGTTAAGTATTTCTTTAAAAGTTATTGGTGGCTCAATAAGTATTTGATCTAGTACTGATAAACACTTACGCAACAACGATACATGAAACACATAATTTATCCTCTCTAAAATTGAGGGAAACTCCAACCGATAGGCGACTATTCCAATTCGCTAAATCACTTTAAACGGTCTTGTGAACCGTGGTGATAGCTTGTTCACTCGGCTCTGACCTGATCTCCATCACCTTGCTTGAACTTGCAAACATACCATATATTCGATGTTAAAATCAACATTCTTTCGTTTTAGATTAGCATAAATCTTTTGACGATCTTGAACCACCTTCATTTTCATCTTAACAGTTCTCATCTTTTTATAGTCTCCTCAACAATCTCCGCTCTAAAGATAGATCTCTCTCCCACCTCAGTCCAACGCAAGGGTGTACGAAATGGTCGTTCATATAATGGATTCATATGGTGGCATCCCAACGTTAGAATGATAGTTCTTATTGTACGTGAACTCAACAAGTGATAAATGATTCTCCCAACTACCAGGCCACTCCAAAGCATCTGCTCGTAATAGGTCCTTAAACGTCCTTATAGTTCTCTCAGATTGTTTGTCTATCTGTGAATGATACGCGGTGTTCATACGCAGTTTGGTTTCTAACTCTTTTTTAAATGTTTACCAAAGACGTGAAGTGAATCTTCCATCTCGATCTGACCCAATGATAGCTGATTCACATCGAAAGTCTTCTTTATCAAAATGAAATGAGTTGATTTAGTTAGCCAATTAACAACCACCCAAATGGCATCCTTGCCACTTTGCGTCCTTGGAAGACTTGTCACAAAATCCATGGTAATATGGTCTCATTTCCATTCGGGAATTAGTCAACTTTGTAATTTTCCACTTGGTACTTGTTTCTCCATTTTGATTAATTGGCACATTAGACATTTCATTACCCATCAATTCATCACTGACCATTGATAAAGATAACGAACATCTCAATACATCTTCATCGATTTTGAATAAATCGAAAACTTGGATTGGTGAGCTTAGCTTAGAATCTCTTCTCTGACCCCAAGGTCTTTCGATAAACTCGATCACTAATCATCATCAAACCGTCTTCCATGACCTGGTACAACTTGTACCTCACGTCTTGCTAATCACTAAGAACATATTTAATATTTCATCAGATAGTTGTGTTGTGCGAATTCTACTCAGTATACCAGCTTGATATACTACTTGTAATTCCACACTCTCTGACTTAATCTGCATTGTTTCTAATCTCAAAACACTTATATGACTAATCAAATCACTCAATTCTTGCATAGCCAAAACCTCAACTCTGTGATAAACTCCACCTTCTCTCTATAAAGGTAGGCCCTCTAAATTTTTAACGCAAAGACCACATTTGTCACTCTAAATCATGAATTTGACAATTATCCTCATGCTTACGTAAGTTCCTTAATGTATAAACAACCACCTTATCTCCCTGCATAAGTACACATCCTTATCTCATCTTTGGTGGATTCGTGTAAACTATGTATGGAATCCATTATTGTGTTAAGACTAACATTGGTGATTCTATTAGATACTCTTTTAGCTTTTTGAATGACTTTTCACAATCTTTGCTCCAAAAAAAAAGGTACATCATTTTCCATTAATTTCGTCATTGGCTTTGCTAAGGTAGCAAAGTTCATAACGAAACATTGATAGTACCGTGCTAACCCAAGAAAGCTCCTTATCTTTGATGCATTTTTCAGTTGTTTTCAACCTAAGATCATTTACACCTTCTCAAGAACGATAGAAACCCCTTCCTTTGATACGACATGTCCAAAAATCTACACGTCTTTTCCAAAAACTACATTTTTCAGCTTTGCAAATAATTGTTGTTATTTAACACGTTCTAACACCAAGCGCAGATGTTCCTCATGTTCCTTTGAGCTCTTGGAGTAGACTAAAATTTCATCGATAAATACAATAACAAAACGATTCAAGAAGAGTCAAAAACATTGTCCATTATCTTCATGAACGTAGCGGAACCATTAGCCAAACCAAATGTCATAACCTTAAATTCATAATGTCCTTACCGAGTTCGAAATGTGGTCTCCCATCATTTTTCTTGACAAATAGGACTGGTACACCCCATGGTCATATACTCAGTCATACAAAACCTTTCTCAAGTAGTCATCCAATTGTTTCCTCAACCGGCATCTGATATGGACACTTCGATATCGGAGTGATACCCCATTCTAGCTCAATCTCAAATGAATCTCCTCGCATTGGCATTAAGCCTTGCAGTTCTCTAAAAACATCTACAAACTATCGTGCTACTAAGATCTCCTCTATTTTCCTAGATGGATCCATTTATTCTATCTAGATGGTGGCAAGATACCAGTCAAACCCTTGATTTAACAATCGTTCCATATGCAACATTGGGATTATGTGAATCCTTTGACCCGATCAGATTCCTTGATATTTAAGCTCTTTACCGTTGTTTTGGCAACATACTTGACCGCGGTGATAATCCATCACTTCTCGATATCTTGAAAACCGATCCATTCCAAGGATCACATCGTAGCATTCCATCACAATAATAATAAGCTCTGCAGCTAGGTCTTCTTTTTCTATCACCACGGGCATCTCTTTGAGAACCCCTTCTGATTCTAAAATCTGACCTCTAGGAATATGTACTCGGACAATACTCGTAGGATCCCTAGGTTGAACAACTAATTTATTAGTTATCTATGGACTCCCAAAACTATGTGTAGCACCAATATCAAATAACACATGTGTATATAGATCTCCCACGAATGATTGAAAGAATGTAACTTCTCAATTCTATCACGGAATTCACTCCCACATGGACAACTTAGTTTATGTAAAGACATATACATATAAATAAATTGAAGTAAAAAAAAAAGACATACTGACGCTAGGTTGAGTGTCTCCTTCTTGGCTCTCACGCTCATCATGGTAACCTCCCATGACATATACTCACAGTTTCACAGCCCTACGCTTCGATGCATGCTCTTCAGACTTTCTAGCCCTAACATGTGGCACTGAGCCCGAAGGTGGTGGTAAGGGTGGTGGCCTCGGACTGTCCCTTTATAATGCTCCATACTGCCACAACAGAAACACCCACTTGCATAGGGCACTCACAAATCTGGTGTTCCAAACTGTCACATCGAAAGCATCTTATTCTCTTATCAAAACTTTGGAATGTCCCAACATGCTCACATCCATAACGATGGCATGGGTACCTCGGTGATGTCTTTATAAGGCGAGTCTGAACTGTTTTCCTCTGATTTGATCTCCCTCAAATCTATTGGTTACCCGGTTTCCCCTTGGCATCTGAAGACTTCAAGATGTCATCCTTGATGAGTCCATTCTCTACTAATTGAGCATTATGAACTAGCTCGGACAATGATCCATGTCAGATGATCTCAATCCTGTGTCAAATTTTCGTTTGTAATCTTTACAAAAAAATTGTGACCTTAAGAATTTCTGAAGTTCTTGATTTGGTCCCAAACCGTTATAACTCAAATAAATCTCATAATATTGAGCATGAGTACGATCACCTTGTTTGAGCTGTAGAAATGCCAACTCCATCTCTTCACGAACATCGTGGGCACATACTTCAACTTAAAAAGTTGTTTAATCTCAGCTCAAGAAACTGTATACTCTAGACGTTCCCTCTGGATCTCATCCCACCAAATAATAGAGTGTAATATCCATCTTAAACTCTAATAGACATGTAGATGATCAAAATTTCCGCTCCAATCAGAACATCCACTTCCCCGTCTTCATGGGAGATATTGCACCGCCACGAAATGGATTCGTACCCCATTTAGACATATGATCAATGATATAGAAATACTTTGATATCTCCATATGCCTCAAATTAACCACTGGAGGAGATGGTGATGGTGGTGGCATCGGTACTTGTGTTGGTGCATGCAGTTGTACTGGTGGTGGTGTCGGTGCATGCAGTGGTACTTGTGACAGTGCTATTGGTGTCACCGAAATCTCCTCTTGTTCATGTTTTCGACTTTATGCTAATAGCTCTCTCAACATTTCTCTTATGAAATCTCTATCTAGTGACCATCCTCCTCGAGACTGTATACTACATACAGTTATCCACCATTAGCTTTCCATAGCTCAAAACTCCACTAGACACTTCAAGACATGTGTGTTATGATCTCGTGGCTTTATTAAGACATTTCAAAAAATATTTTAAAATTCCATGAAAGTGATAAAATATAAAAATGAAAATCAGGATCTGATACTAATTTGTAATAATCCCATCCAGAACTATCTCAAGACTAGGAGTGTCCACCATCACCTCCAAAAGATGGCCACATATATCATCGCTCAAACATATTTATAAAACAAAATAAATATTTGATTTCGAAATGAAAGTGGTCCAGACCATATAGAAAAACAAAAAACATAAATAATAGTCATAAATAAATAAGTACAAAATGAAAAATAAAACTTATCGAGACCTCTTGCATGCCTCTTCAATCAGTCTGTTGTCAGGTCTAATGCTACCGCTCACCCTCATTGCTCTCTTTTCTCACTATATCTTGTTCTTTCGTGATACCCCACAAATAGGTTGGGTACGAAATTTCCACTCAGTGAGACAATACTTGTACATACTTCGTACCACGTATTCTTCCACTCTTAACTAAATAACACAAAATAACTATCTATTATCACATTAAAAATATATAGACAAGTCTATTCAACCCGTTTGAGTATCTTAAGTCTAAGACTATTACCACACCGGATCATAACTCACAGAATCCACAAGGCTCTAGCTCGGGCATACGTCCAAAGGACCCCTGGACACTGAAGATCTTGCAAGGTCACAACGTACCCTAGCCATCAATACAATGCATCACTTCGACGCTCGAAAGGTTACCACAACCCCAACATGGTACAATGCTGGAAGATCCATTGATCTAACTAACTATAGCACTCTGTCGTTCGAAAGATTACCCTAACCCCAACACGGTACGACGTCAGAGCTTATCCAAGTATCAAAATACTAACATCGTTGACTCAATACTCCTCATGTAAAAACTCTCAACGACACGATCGCACAAGTCATCTTCCCAAGGTTTGAGTGTAAAATCACTCGATCGAGCACACTACACAAGATGTTCACTTGGCTTTAACAGCGAACCAAAATATTGACATTCTCCAACCCCAATACTTGATCGAGTGCCAATTATCTAGATCATCCCTAATAACTTAAATAACTTATATAGATGTCATAAATTCTCACACGACAATTCTAGGGTTTAATCAAGTCTTCACTCGTAACGTCTCAATTTTTCTATTATGATCCTAGGAATCTATTGTGATCATGCCTCGTTTTAAATATAGAAATTTCTCCACAAATCATTAATAAAAATGAAATTAAGATGGAGAAAGATCATCATCTTAGCTTCTCTGATGACTTGACTATCCACGATGATATTGCTAACTATGACATGAATCGATTTTCCCTTATTATAGATTCGATCGAATAATAAATACCCATTATATAGATATTCAATTTAGGAAATAATGATAAGGAACAAACCGAGTTATACCAAAATCTCAATTAGAATTCACCCACGAATAGAACAAAATTTGATGAATTTTCCTTCTCCTTTTTCTTCTTTCCTTTTATTTTCTCCCCTTTTCTTCCCTTGGTCGTACGCAGATGCTCTTCTTCTCTTTTTTTAATGCACTTAATTAACATAACTTTAGGTTAAGTAAAGAAAAACTGTGTTGGGCCTCACAAGTTTTTCGAGAAGGTATTAGAAAAGAAGGTTGAAATGTATGTGAGTATTCTTGAAACCATTATTTCTCATGATCAAATTGTACATGAGAGGGAAGCTTATCTACTTCACAAGCTTTTCTTGTAAGATAATGATGCAAAGTTACTTGTGTTTTCTTTTCCTTCTATTTTTCTTATCAGATATCTCCCAAACTAACCTTTTACTTGGCTTTAAATGGTGAACCATTGCTTTAGTTGTGACACCTCTTTATGATCTACGAGTAATGAGTCTTGAATAGTATTACATTTAGCTTTTGATTCATCTTTCATTTTTTCTAAATGATCTCAACCCTTTGAAGGAGGTCATGGTTGAGCTTGAACTAATTTTTTCTTGTATTGTCCTTCGAATGTTTTTCAGTTTTTTTATAACGGGGATTGAAGTATATCTTCTGGTTGCAGCCTTCGCATTTTCTACAGTAAATTTCATCTTAGATTGCACATATCAAGAACAAAAACAACCATATTAAATTGAAAGGACTACACATGGAACAACATTAAATACTGGAAAGAAGAAGACTCTCAACGACAAGAAGACTCTCATTGGCTTCAGTAAACACATGGAGCAATACTCTCATCGGCTTCGGTAAACCCTTGCACATAGGTTGGAAGCATGATAAAAGAAGAAGTCATTAATGGAGAAAAGAGCTCGATTAAACTTTACTAGAGGTCAGCCACAGGCACGTAGGCGCGGTGATGCGTTCGACGAGGTATGGCAACGAGTGTGTGAAGGAGGAAAGACTAATTCGACGAAACAAATGATTGAACGAGAAACGATAGGAGTGTGTACACGAAAGTTTGAGTAAGGGTTAAATATTTTATATTTATGATTTAATTTTCTAAAAATAAATTTATTATACATTTATATATATATAATAAGTGTTATAACTAGGGTTAATAAATTTATTATTTGCAATTCGATCATTTGAAATTAAATTTGTTATATATGTATCTATATATTAAATAAATTAAGATTTTGTTATTTATTATATAAATAATTCGAAACATGAACCAAATATTTCTATTTATATTTATATTTGTAACATTTTATTATTAGTATTTATATTTTTATTTAATTATTTAAATATTTAATTTTTTATTAAAATATAAATCGAATACAATTTTTTCTATCTCGAGCATGAGTTAATCTCTTAGTTGTGTTTTGATTAATTTGAGTGTACAAGGAAAATTGATTTATTTATTTTCTTTTTCTTTTTATATATTGGGCTGAAAGAAAATGATTGATTGAAGCGAAAAAGAATTTAAAACGACAAAAGGAAGCGACAAAAGGAAGCGACAAAAAAAAGGTAATGTGTACAAAAAAAGGTACATGAATTTAATTAAATAAATAAAAATCTGGTCGACAAAAACGCAAGGAAACATATTAAAGAAAGAGCACTAATTAACACCTGGCACAACTAACCGCCGTCAAACTCCGATGGACGGCGACGGCGGGGGAGTGGCCAAGAGTTCGACGAGGGCCGTCATGGCTCGAACTTGCATCTCCAGAGCACAATGAATAATTCTTTCCAGACATCCCAAATGGATTAAAACCACTGGTACAAAGGCCTAAATAGAAATTTCGACTCTCACCCGCAAAATCAGGATATACCTTGTTAAAGTGTTTCCACGCCTTACTATCCGAAGGATGACACATCTCTCCTTCACGACGGTTGTTCCCCTTCAACTCTGCTTTCTTGTGCTTTCTCAGCCTCGATCGGACTCGACGCGCAAGGATCGCTCTGCTCCACCGAGTCGTACCCCGAGCCGAAACGGCGAGAACTCGATCAGCTATATCTCGGAACTCTCTAGTTCTGCCGGATATTTTTTCAGTGTCGACGGATCTCTGGCGAATACGGCGGACAGCTTCGAAGAGCTTCGACGAGTAGATCTGTCGTTCCCGCTCTGTTCTCCATCTTTTCGCCCCAAGGCGCACCTGTTCTTCGCCGATCGGCAGCCGTGTCTCAGCCTCGAGCTTCCTCCGCTTCTTCCGTCGAGATCCCTGCGACGTAATGTCGATCGTATAGACCGTAGGAATCGTAGAATCCGCCATCAATCCGCTCAGAAAAACCAAATCAAACCACGAACCAGATCAGAATCCTTTTGTTTCTCGACACTATTAGCAACAACCATAGAAACTCGAAATCGATCTCGAAATGATTTCGATATTTGAAAATCACAATCCCAAACTTAGAGAGAGAGAGAGAGAGGATGTGGCGTTGAAGAAACTAGAAGAAAAGTGGAGGACGCAGCTTCTATATATATCCACGCAGAATCTCCCGGGAGAGAGAGAGAAAGGCGTCGCACGGGAACCGAAGGGCCATCGACATATCACATTTAATGCCATATTTGTTTCCAATTTTTACCTGTATTTCTATTGACAAAAAAAGTTTCATTATTAATTATAATCAGATGACTCGGGTTATTATTGATAATTGAATTGATTTTCTAATTATTTTATGTTATTTATTTAAAATTTTTTATTTTTTTATATATAAGAATTTAAATAATTCAAATAGGGTGTAATGATATTTTGTACAATATAGTATATGGTTGATTAATTCTCTTGTATTCTTTTTCTTATCTTTCTATTCTTCTCTTAGAGAATCATATTTCCAACAATTGGTATCAGAGCGTGTGTAATCGATCCATTGAAAAATATCTTCGATCTCACACAACGTTGGAGCATCAAGGAGTCCCGTAGACACAGGACGACGTCGACAATCTCTTTCTCCTCCTCCACGTCGTGGTCGACGTCGGGATGATGGTAACCACGTGGTGCAAAAGGTGGTCAAAGAGGTGGGAGGTGCGACATTTCCAATACTCACGAATACTAATTATGGAGATTGGTCACTAATGATGAAGGTGATGCTCTGAGCACGAGGACTTTGGGCAGCCGTCGAGGTAGGCACCGATGACGAGCAGGAAGATCAGATGGCGCTTGAAGCCATTCTGCGCGGCGTGCCGTCAAAGATGATCTCTTCGCTCGCCGTGAAGAAGAATGCGAAAGAGGCTTGGGAAGCGGTTGAGTCTATGCGTGTCGGTTCTGATCGAGCACGTAAGGCTAGCGCTCAGAAAGTGCGCAAGGAGTACGAGAATTTAGCTTTTCGTGAT
>CM071865.1:41465709-41490606 GCA_036759665.1 Gynandropsis gynandra | reverse complement strand
AAAACAGAAGGTGGTGGCATTGTCCTCATGTGAGGCAGAATATATCGCTGCATCAGCTGCAACTTGTCAAGGCGTTTGGTTAGCTCTACTCTTGAGTGACTTCATTGGCTCGGAAACTCAAGCGCCAGAGCTTAGGGTGGATAATAAATCCGCTATCGCATTGAGCAAGAACCCCGTCTTTCACGACCGGAGCAAACACATCGACACTCGGTTTCACTTCATTCGGGAGTGCATTGAAGATGGGAAGATCGTCCTCGAGTATACTTCTACACAAGACCAACTCGCGGACATACTCACAAAGCCACTCGGACGTGTCAGATTTCAGGAACTGCGCACAAGAATTGGCATCGTCGAGATTCAAGAAAACATGACAAGAATTAAGGGGGCAAATGTTGAATAATTCTTTTGTTTTCTTAATTTCTTAATTAGTGAGTTAGTGGTGTGAGTGGGTCATGGAGTTAGTGGGTTAGTGGTGCATTAACCATTGTTAGTGGGGTAGTGGGTAATTAATTCCTTTGTAATTTTTCTCCTATAAATAGGGATGAAATGGAATGAAAAAAATACAACTCAAACACTAATTCTCTTGTGTTCTTCTTCTTATCTTCCTATTCTTCTCTTAGAGAATCATATTTCCAACATAAAATATATTTATATTAAAGATTATATTGAATAATAATTTTTAATTTAGAATTGGAACAATATATTATAAATAAAATTTCGATATGTCCATAATAATTTAGAAACAAAAGATGAAAAAATCATGAAAAATGTGATTGTTTGGCAAGAAATATCCTTCATAATTGTTTATTTTATATGTATCTATACATTGTTTTAAAATTATTTTGATCTAGAATATAATATAAAAACTATTATTGAGAAAAGTTTATAATTTGACATTTTGAAAATTTATTTCTGTCAAAATCATTTGACTATCTTAAAATTTGATTGATGTATATTTTTATGGAGTATAATTGTCGAAGTGTTTAAAAAAATTATTCATATAAACTTATTGCTACATATTTCTAATTATCTTAAAAATTATTAAATATATTTTTTAAAAAATTTACAAACAAATTCATTTTAATTGAATTAAATAAAAATTGATCTTAGATTTTGGGATATCATTGACTATTATAGATAAAATCAGTTATTGATATTTTAATAAATTTTAAAAAAGTTTCTTTTTGTTTTGTGACTATTTTAATAATTTTTCTTATTTAATATTCATTTAGAATTTAATATTTTATATCAAATTATTCATAAATGAACTAATAATAATTTATAAATTATATTATAGTATATATTTTAATATTATAAACATTAGATTGAATATTATTATTTCATATAATTATAAATAATTATTTCTAAAGTATAAATGGTTTTAAAAGATAATTATCATTAGAGAAATAAATTTTGTTACTATTATTTTATAATAACACGAGGTAATAATATTGAAAAAATATACATATGATATTACATTTAAAAAAGTTTAAATATTAAAGTCACTGATATGTTAAGAGTATAATGTTATATACTGGTTTTTTAAATTTTACTATCCGTAGGAATAAATATTTGTTTGCTATAATTGATGGCATTCATCTTAAATTAGAATAACTCCATCATATATACCATTTTGAACCTTGAGACATATTTTTTATTTAAATGAAAATGAAAATTTATGAACAAATTATTGATAAATAATGGAATATATATAAAATTTATTTGACTCTTGGTTCGTGAAAACTTGGAACATAAGAAATGAAATTTCAATAGCTTGATGTTCCATGTCGAAAAATAAATAAAATAAAGATATTTATACCAATCTTTAAACTGAATTTTTCGAAACATGTATTTTTATTCGACTATAAATTATATAAATTTAATCATATAATTTTATTAGAAATTAGAAATATATATGTAAACTTAAAGTGCAAATGAGTTCACAGCAAATCAAGAGTATTTCCTAAAATGAAAAGAATACATCATTAACGTGTTGAATACCTTGTCACTCATACAACCTCTACTAAAGGCTCATCCCCTTCCGTTCTTATTGAGGCGTCACTTTCAGTTATTGCAACACAAAAATCTCATCCTAAATATTCAAAAAATTGTAATATTCTTACCATGTATGGCATGCTAATAGAAAAGTTGTTGTAGAAAAGAAAATGATAGGCTCAAACCATAAAAAGAGATCTAAAGTGCGCATAAGTTAATGGTTTCGTCATAATCAATAATCAATGAGGTTAACTCAATAAGAGTACCCATAATATGTGGCGCAGTGAATGTAAATGTGTGTACACTTAAACAAAAAGAATGTTGGTTTATTTATGATGTTGATGGTAGCCTTGCATTAAATTTTGTCGAGTTGCTTCCTAATATATCAAGATATACAGACCATCACTACCCTTTGAATAGTTAATATTCATGCAACATGACCTCTGAGAGTTTCTTGCCATTGAACCTGTGTGCTAGACATGAAAATTTATTTGTAATTTTATGAAATGAGGAAAAACACCTTCCCATGGTCTTGGTTCCAATTCAAAATCTTCTCAAATAAATAAATTAAATATCACAATTTTATGCACATGACTCCAACACCTTGATTAGGGGTGGGTATCCGCGGGTACCCGCGAGATTCTCGCTACCCGCACCCGAACCCGTCCCGCACGAGGAATTAGTTTTACTACCCGTATTAATTGATGAGTACTAAGCCATTATGTTACCAACACAACAAACAAAACAAAATAAGCAAATGAAAGGATGAATTCACACTTACCTTGCATATGGTATCAAAGCGGTGAGAGGGGAGTGAGAAGGCTGGAGCGGCGGCGGTGAGAGGAGAGAGAGAGGAGGCTGGAGCGGGTGGTGTATCGAGAGGGGAGATAGGGGAGGCTGGAGCGTCGGGCGAGCAGCGTCGGGTGAGCAGCGTCGAGCGGGGGACGTCGGCCGAGCAGGAGAACCCGGCGGCGGTCTCTAGGGGGGAGGCGATTTCAGTTTTTCAGAGGCGGTATGATTATGACGGAAGATTTCAGTGTTAGGTTAGGGGAAAAGAAGGTTAGGTTTTTAGGGTTACCAAGGGTATTTAAGTAATAAATATTAAAATCAGGGGCATTTATGTAATTTTTTGCGGGTACCCGTGGTACCCGTTTGTGAAACAAAATTACCCGTCCCAAACCCGAATCCGCGGGTATTCAAATTAAATTACCCGAACCCAAACCCGCACCCGCGGGTACGAGTAATTTTTTGCGGGTTCGGGACGGGTAGCGCGGGTTTTTTGCCCACCCCTATCGAGAGGGGAGAGAGAGGAGGCTGGAGCGACGGTGCGGTGAGAGGGGAAAGAGAGGAGGCTAGAGCGGCGGCGGTGAGAGGGGAGAGAGAGGACGCTGGAGCGACAATGTATCGAGAGGGGAGAGAGAGGAGGCTGGAGCGGCGGTGCGGTGAGAGGGGAGAGAGAGGAGGCTGGAGCGGCGGCGGTGAGAGGGGAGAGAGAGAAGGCTGGAGCGGCGGCGGTGAGATGACTATGACGGACGATTTCAATGTTAGGTTAGGGAAAAAGAAGGTTAGGTTTTTAGGGTTACCAAGGGCATTTAAGTAATAAATATTAAAACCATGGGCATTTATGTAATTTTTGTGGGTACCCGCGGTATCCGTTTGTGAAACAAAATTACCCGTCCCGAACCCGAATCCACGGGTATTCAAATTAAATTACCTGAACCCGAACCTGCACCCGCGGGTACGAGTAATTTTTTGCGGGTTCGGAACGGGTAGCACGGGTTTTTTGCCTACCCCTAACCTTGACCGTCTTTGGGAGTTATTTTCTTGAACTCCAATATTAGTTTCCAAAATAAATAATGTTGGCTTCAAGAGAGGACTCAAAATATGCAAACCACAGTCCAAATAGCAAAGTTGACTCTGTAATCATGAGTTACATCAGTTTAGGTAGGCCCTTTTCCTATTACAGGTATTCTTGCACGAATGGAATCATGATGTCATACCTATAGGAGTCAAAAAGATGCGATCTATTTCAATCTCAAAGATGAATTGTTGTGGACATGCAAGTCAGCATACGCTTGATGATGAACAACGCCAAGCGCAACTATTACACCAAGAATCACAAACCGACCTGGGCAACAGATGAGGTCTTCAACCAACTCGTCCAACATTGGGAGTTTGAGGATTTCAAGGCCAAGAACGAGAATGCCAAGAAATATCGGTACGACGAGAATGTTCTGGGAGATGGTCCGCATCGCCAAAATTTGGGATCAAAATCATTTCCGAAGAGAAAGCAAGAATTGGTAAATTTTTTGTAATTATCATTTAAATTTTTTGCCTTTTTGCAATATTTATATAATTATATTTATGTTATATAACAGATGCAACGAATAGGAAGAGAACCAACTCTTCTTGAGCTGATTGTGGAAATGCACGCCAAGAAGAAACCGGTCATCGGGGAAGAGAGGGACGGATCGTGAAAGCTGTGACGGATAAGATCACACAAAAGAATAAAATTTATTTGGAGGTAAAGAAAAAATTTATTATTTATAAGTCGGTTAGTAAATAAAATATTGTCTATCGATTCTAACTCTTACTTTGTTTATTTTGTAGTCGGTTAGGCCGTATAAAGGGCGTCTATACGGTCTCGGTGCACTTCAAAAGGATATCGTCGAGGACGCCATGATGGTATCCCCCGTGGTCCAAGAGAGTTACACGCAACAACGGCATATCGAAGATCTCGAAACACAACTTCGAGAAACTAGAGCACAAATGCGGCATATGGAGAGCGTCATAGAATTGCTAACCGTCCGGGTGTATCAAGCGCAAAATCAGATGGGGGAAACAACGCCACATCAAGAACCGGTTATCGATTCGGATGTAACACCTTCTTCACCAGGTGCTGGCGACCACGAGGATGAACTCAACCCCACAATTTTAGATGATATGTAATAGAATTAGGTTTTAATTGTTTGTAAGAACTTTCTATATTAATTAAGGGTTTTTAAATTTGTTTTTAATTTTTAAAATTTTATATTTTTATTAGTTTTATTTTTTATTTTTACCAACAGATGCGCGTTGACTGTTTTAAAAAATTGCAATGGCATCCGTTGGAATCCAAATTTCCCGCCAATTTGTAATAGATGCCTGTTGTCATTTCCCGCCAACCGGCAAACAGGTATCCATCATGGATCGGACCATATCTAATAAAGCACGATTTCTCCTTTCGGACACACCATTGCAAATTTTCAATTCCCGCGCATTTTTTGTACCAACGGGATGGGCAACGATATCCGTTACAAATTGGTAACGGGCATCCGTTATAGTTTCATAACGGGCATTTGTTACATATTGGTAACGGGCATCCGTTATAGGTTCATAACGGGCATTTGTTACATATTGGTAACGGTCATCCGTTGCAGGAATTGTAACGGTCATCCGTTACAATGTGCAAACAGAATTATTCGTTACCCGTCCGTTGGAATTTTACAACGGATATAATCTGTTGTAACGCTGTTGGAAATCGCCTGTTTTTTGTAGTGCAGGTCGAGTACCAAAATTGGAAGAAAGAATAGGTGAAGCAGAAAGCTTACGCTCTATATACATGTTGGTATTAATCCAGCTTACATACATAGGAAAAATCACAAATAAATCCCAAAATCCCCAATGTAATATCATAAAATGGCCTAACTATATAAAAAATGAAAGTTTGAAATGCGATAAAACCCTGGCATTGATAAAAGACGCATATCCTCGCCGGGATTAATCGCTCTAACCTTCTTCCTAACCTTGGTTGCTCTCGGTGCTTCCAGTTCTAGACTACTCCAACCGTCGATTCTCACTAAGAACTCGCATTGACGTCTGCTTTTCTGGGTGCTAATTGTTTCAATCTGCTCCAGACTTTAATCATTTGTTTCCAACATATGTCCACCATCGACGGTTTCAAACAAAAAAACGGAGTGGCGGCCGAGTTAGACAATGTGGACGAAGAAGGAAGAGGACGATGTCCAAGGTTGAGCGGCAAGAGGAGATTGGAAAAACAAATAAATTCGTATTCAATTCGTATTCGAACCAAAAATTCAAATATTTGTTATACAAATACAAATATTAGAAATTAGATATTCGAAAAATACAAATACAAATACAAATAGCAGACTCAATTATTTGAACTATTCGTATCCATAAATATTAAATAGAAAATTTAGTTAATATATAGATACATATATTGAAATTATTATGCCTTTTCTGTAATATTTAAATAGTCTCGGGTTTAAATGTAATATTAAAAAGTTTAATAATTTTTTAAGAAACGAAAAAAAAAGTTTTCGTTAATCTGATTACACAATCTAAAATCAAAACAAAATCCTAATAGCCATCAGAGAAAAAAACGAAGAACGAAACCGTTTTCGTTCATCGTAAAATTCTGCATCAATCGTTGAAAGCATACATCCGTTCTCGGTGTGGATACGAGTAGAGGACTTGCGCTATCAAGTCTTCAATCCAACAATCACAAAGTTCAACGTAACAGGTATATTCAAAATTGTTTCTTAATCTGTAGTTCATTGAAACCCCAAAAACTAATCCTAACTTGACTAGATCTTCAATCTAGGTTGTTAAAACACGCTTCCGCACCCGATCTACAACCTAACAATGGTATCAGAGCGTCTAGTCATCTGTTTTGGATTAGTTTTTTAGATTTTTTTTTGTGAAAACTAGATAAAAAATGTATAGGCGCACGCGGCTGTGAAAACCGTGAACCGCACGGCCGAAACCCTAGCCGACTGAGTGTTTGATGCCGGTCTTAGGCGAAGGGGCGACGCGGCACAGACTCCCCGCGGAGGCCGAGAAAGGACGGCATTTTTGTGCGACCATCGCGCGAATGAGTTGATCTCGGATGCCCATCATGTGAACGCCCGACGCGAAGTCTATGCGCGAAAGGGAGGAGTCGCGACGGTCTGCAGCGAACCGCGACGAGAATCGAGCGGGCGTGAGCAAGGGTTGCGATGGTCGACGAATCGACGCAAGGGAGCGAATCGCGGTGGGATTTCGGTGCAAATGTCGAACAACGCGAATGAAGGGTTTCAGAAACCCTAACCCTAGCCGACCGATGTAGCTCGACCGCAGTGATGCCTTCAGCCCAACTGCACGATGCCCTCAGCCCGACCGAGCGGCCCGTGTGGTCCAGCCAGCTCGACCGGTGGTTCTTCACACCCGGAGCGAGCGACCGTTGAGACGGTGGCGGCTGGGTTTTCAGAAACCCTAACGTCTCCCCAGCCCGAGCGGGCACGACGCGTGAGCCCAAGCGGGCGCGCATAACCCGCTCGTGTAAAATTAAAAAACATAACAAAATTAAAATTAAAATTAAAGAATTTTAAATTAAAAATTAATAATTGGGCTCTTAGACGATAAATTGTTTATCGTAAGGCTTTTCCTTCATCGTAGACGTTTGAATAGGTTCTTGTTTACATGGTACGACCTGACTACCAGGAGGCATGTAGTTCAAGAATTCGATTCCTACGTTTATGACATCAGATATCTCGTGGAAGGGAACAATTAGTTCTTGTAAACACTTGGATTACCCGGGGACATGAACTTAATTTTTATCCGACCATGAGATGAAGGATGAACTCAACTATATCAATAGGAACGACCTGACTACCAGGTGACTATGTGATATAGAGCCGTGTTTTAATTCACTACAAATTTTATGTGGATAAAATTTTGTAAATAATCTATGTTTGGGAAACTTCTTGACTACCAAGGGACTCAAACATATATTTATAGATTAATGATAATAAGAAATAAGATTCCTAATGTTATTGTAACGTTGATTAGTGAAAAAATATCATTTAGATGAAGTCCATGTCTTTATGATATTTACGATTTCTAACTCTCTGCTGTAAATTTTTCCTTTCGTTTTCAGATCTTCTGAGAATGTCTCATTTCAACTTGTGTCCAATCCTCGAGACCAACAAGCTGGTTGGTGAGAACTTCGACGAATGGCAACGCAATTTGCGCCTGGTGATGACACATGAGTAGCTGATCGATGTGATCGACAAACCGGCTCCTCCAGTGCCAGACTCAGCGAATGACGAGGCTTTCAGTGAATACACCAAGTACGAGGAAAAGTGCATCACTTTTAAGTGCCTCATCTTGGCGTCAATAAGTGGCGAACTCCATAAACAACACGAGCATATGGATGCCAAGCAGATTATGGAGCATCTTAAGAAGATATTCGGTGAGCAGAGTTGGACGGCAAGGTCCAAGCTGTCGGGGACTTTGTTCAAGTCCTGAGTGAGGGATCTCCTGTGGGACCTCATATTCTTTGGATGATTAGTTTGATAGAAAACCTTGAGAAGCTAGGGTGCACCTTCTGTAAGTAGATGCAGTAGGAGATGATCTTGCATTCACTTCCGGAGTCCTTCTCCCCGTTCGTGGTCAACTACAACATGAACAAGCTGGACGTTGAGTTGCATGAGATGCACAACATGCTCACTGAGTATGAAAAAGCAAATGTCCATAGGGAAGAGGGGATCGGGATCTGTGCTGATGGTTGGGCAGTCCTCTCATCAGAACAGGAAGGGCAAGAAAAGGCCCAGGACCAGGCACAGCGCGCCTAAGGCTGGTGTGACCAAGGCTAAGGGCAGCGCCACCAAGGCCGACCAATCAGATGCTGAGTGTTTCTTCTACAAGAAGAAAGGGCATTGGAAAAGAAACTGCAAGGAATACCTGCAGTCTCTCAAAGGCAAGAAACAAGGTGAAATTCTCATGGAAAATGTTTTCATGTTATCTTTTACTACTATTGATTCATCTAGTAGTTTTAATGTCTGCAATATATTGCAGGGACTGAGGATCAGTAGGAGGTTTAGGAAGGGAGAGTTCAGTCTGAAGGTTGGAAACGGCGCAAGTGTTTCTACTCTAGCCGTAGGATCGATTTCCCTTGTTATGCCTACGGGCAAGACTTTGTTGTTAGACGACTGTTATTATGTTCCTAAATTGATTTCGAACATTAATTCTATTTCTATACTTAATAGACGTGGATTTCGAACAATCTTCAGTGATAACATTTGCTCTATTTATCATGGGATGATTTATGTGTGAATGGTTATTTGCAACAAGGACTTTATATCTTACCTGATGTTAATGTAGAACCAATTAACATGCATGTATCAGGCCATAAGAGAAAGTTAGATGATCCTCAAAGACGGACGTACCTTTGGCATTGTAGACTTGGTCACATCGGTGAGAAGAGGATAAACAGGCTGCATAAAGATGGTCTTCTAGGCCATTTTGATTATGAATCTTATGCAACTTGTGAGTTCTGTCTTATTGGTAAGATGACCAAATCTCCGTTTAGTGGAACCAGAGAGAGAGCTACAGAACTCCTAGGACTCATACATACTGATGTATGCGGACCAATGAGAGTTTAAGCTAGGGGTGGATATTCATATTTCATCACGTTCATTGATGGTAAGTCGAGGTATGGATTTGTGTTCTTAATGAAACACAAGTCCGAATCTTTTGAAATGTTCAAGAGATTCTGCAGTGAAGTGGAGAAACAAACCGGAAAGAGTATCAAGGTGTTGAGATCTGATCGGGACGGTGAATATCTTAGTCATGAATTTGTTGATTATCTAAGATAAAATGGGATTTTGTCTTAGTGGACTTCTCCTGGAACACCACAACATAATGGTGTGTCCACTCGAATCCATCATGCTCGTTCCAAGTTCGAAGTACCATTTGTACAAATCAAAATCCCCTTCGTTACATGATTTCTTCTTCATATAGATAGATATAGGATCTATGGGGCAATTACTTATAAGTACATTTTGTGCAACAGCCCTTCCTATCTGATAGAAAAGGATCCCATGATCCTGAACCGATCTTACCTGGGATCGCAAATCCCAAGTTTGTCTATGAAGAGCAGATCTCATTGTATTAGTGTCTATAATAGATTTCTTCTGTGTAATACTAATTGATAGGGCCTCATTGGTAAGTGCTACAAGATCTCGTGCACTGGAACCCATGGTTATGGACTCGAATCCATTAGTATGAAACATTTTCTTTTCCAAGTGAAATCCACTAGTATAGAAAAGAGTGAAAAAGTGTTTTCGTTGTTGTGGAATAAGAAGCCTTCTTATTTTAATGCATGTATTTAATTCATTCGGGGCTATTAGAGCGGGATCCACTTTTTGGGGAATATGAGTCGAAGCAATAACAAGAATATTTCTAGTGGAACATCTTTCACAATCCCTGGAGACAAAGGAGAAATCAGACTTTATTAGATATGGTCTGATCTATGATGGGGTTCACGGATCTTCCAATAAACCTATAGGGTTATGCTTTAGAAGCGGCCACTTATATCCTAAACAAGATTCTCACTAATGGAGTCTCTAAGACTCCATATGAGATATGGAAGGGGCGGAAACCAAACGTGAGACACATCAAGGTTTGGGGTTGTCCGGCCTTCGTTAAGAGACTTCAGCCAGACAAGCTAGATGCTAGGTTTGACAAGTGTAGGTTCATAGGTTATCCCAAGGAAATTATGGGACATTATTTCTACCACCCGTCTGAGCACAAAGTGTTTGTGGCCAGAACGACAACCTTTTTTGAAAGGGAATTCCTTGAGGAAAGAATTCATGGTGGAGAAGTAGTTCTTGACAAGATTCAAGAACCCCATGAACCAACAAAAGCTCATGGACATGAGATGTCAAATGAGCGATCTTGGCTGGGAGATGTGTTGTTAGGCTCCGGGACTTCATCTTCGAATGTTGAAGTGACAGTGCCCGTTCAGGAACATGTTTAGGAACCTGTTCAAGAACAAGTCCAACAAGATATCCCAGTGCAGGTTGAACCTGCTACACAGCCTTTCTTGAGAAGATCAACACGTTCTCGACGTGCACCTGACAGACTTAATCTAATGGTGCAAGAGGACGTGGTCGGTCATAGAGATGACGACCCGTTGACTTTTCAAGAGGCTATACAAGGCCCAGATTCTGAGAAATGGTGAAAAGCCATGGAATCCGAGATGGAATCTATGAAGATAAAAAAAGTGTGGACTTTGGTTGATCCTTCATAGGTTTCCAGACCGATTGGTTGTAAATGGGTTTACAAGAAGAAGATTGGAGCAGAGGAGCAGGTACAGACCTATAAAACTCATCTAGTTGCCAAGGGGTATAGTTAACGAGAAGGGATTAACTATGAAGAAATGTTTTCTCATGTGGTAATGCTCAAATCTATTCGGATTCTGCTTGCGATAGCGGCGTACTATGACTATGAGATTTGGCAAATGGATGTGAAAAAAGCTTTCCTTAACGGAGAGCTTCAGGAAGAGGTTTTTATGGCTCAACCTGAGGGTTTCACATTTGCCAACTCAAAGTCATAAGGTATGCAAGCTTTAGAGGTCCATATATGGACTCAAGCAAGCTTCTCGAAGCTAGAGCATTCGCTTCAACAAGGCAGTTGAAAAGTTCAACTTTGTTAGATGCGATGAAGAGCCTTGTGTGTACAAGAAGTTTAGTGGAAGCGTGGTTGCCTTCCTTGTGCTTTATGTGGATGACATATTGCTTATTGGGAATGACATTCCGGCGTTGCAACAGATGAAGTCATGGTTTTCTGATCAATTCTCCATGAAAGATCTAGGAGAAGCAACCTATATTCTGGGAATAAAGATATATAGAGATAGATCGAAGAGGTTGCTTGGATTGTCACAATCCCAGTACATCGATAGTATCGTGAGACGATACAACATGGAAAATTCAAAGAAGGGCTATCTATCGATAGGCACTGGAATTTCTCTTTCTAGGGAGGATTATCCTAAAACCCCAAAGGAAAGAGAGCACATCTAAGACCCCGGAAGAAAGAGAACGCATGAGTCGGCTTCCCTACGCTAGCACAGTGGGAGCCATCATGTACTCCATGATGTGTACTAGACCTGACGTAGGTAGATCCTGGTGAGGAACACTGTAAGGTTGTTAAGAACATCCTTAAGTACTTGAGAAGGACTAAAGACAAGTTCCTCATTTATGGTGGTTCTAACTTGGAGTTAGAAGGATTCACTGATGCGAGTTTCTCGACAGACAAGGATGATAATCTGTCCATATCAGGCTATGTATTTTGTCTGAATGGAGGCATAGTTAGTTGAAAGAATTCCAAGCAGGCTACTATAGCCCATTCGGTGACTGAAGAAAAATATATAGTGGCTTGCGAAGCAGCTAAAGAAGTGGTTTGGATGAGAAAGTTCATAGATGAACTTGGTGTGGTACCTTCGATAAAGGAAGTTGTTCCTTTATTGTGTGATAACACCAGAGCTATTGCTCAGGCAAAGGAACCACGGTCTCAAAAAAATCGAAACATGTTCTGCGGAAGTTTCACCTGATACGAGAGATCATAACGCGTGGGGATGTGCAAATCCAAAAGGTGGATGGAAAGGAAAATGCAGCAGATCCGTTCACGAAGGTGCTTGGGTCAAAGGAGTTTGACTAGCATAAGCTGAGGATCAGATTGAGAGAGATGACTAGCTGACATTAGTTTATAGACATGTAGCGAGTTGTATTTTAGACATCGATTTTATTTTTATAATATATGGCATTATGTTCAATATGATGAGTTTCATAGTTGTATGATAGAGTCCAAGATTAAATGTGAAACTTGACATTATGATAGAGATCATAATAAAGAGAGTCAAGTTTCTGGTATGGTTTAATGTGAATTGTTCTTGTTCATAGGATCACTACTTGGACTATAGTGATCCAGAAAGAACAACATATATGTGATAAGTTTCTATGTATGGATCTCTTTTATTAAATTACATATGTGGGTGATACACATAATGATGTGATCACTGAACTGACCTAAAGGGAGAAATGCTTAATGGTTAAATAACCAATGAACAGTCATTAAGATTTCTTCAGATAGTTAGATAGTTAGTTTTTCCTTAGACCTGAGATCAGCATAGTAACTAGCATCTCATCTATTATTCTTTGATTCTGGACACCTAGTATCTTATAGTACTAGTTGAATAGATATTCGGAATAATTAGATATTTGCGTAGTTAGTGACTGGTCAAGATGGGATCCGTCAAATTTAGGTAAGAGTTTGAGCTCTATGTTGTCAGTAATTACAATGACTGTACGAATCTCTGGCCAGAGTACATTGAATGAATGAAGAAAGGTGTTTCTTAGGTTCATTCATCAGTCAGTTGTGATTGACATGAAACATAGTTGATGATTCGTAAGGCTGATAGTTATGACCATGCCTAGGATGCATCCTGAGCTGTAAAGATGGAAGGAAATACTAATGTCAACTTCACCTTGGTTCGTTTTGGGTAATATTGTTACTCAAATGAGTAAGGATGTTGTTTCACGCTATCTGATCGTTGCGGAGTGTTACTAGACGCCAACCTCGATTAGTTAATTAGTGGAGACTAATTGGCTACCCGTTTAGTGATGAACCTACGAGGTCACACGCATACGTGTGGCTCGGTATTTGCTTGTGATTGTTAAACAATCAGTGTGGAATGCAATTATATTCATCCGCTAGCACCAAATAATATAATTGTATTTGGTTCTCTTTTGGGGTTAGTATATCAGATGTACACGCAAGTATGTGTATGGAAATACGTATATTTTGACTGTTTGAAATATTACATAAAGGCAAGTGGGAGATTGAAAGTATTATGCCTTTTCTGTAATATTTAAATAGTCTCGGGTTTAAATGTAATTATTAAAAAAGTTTAATAATTATTTAAGAAACGAAAAACAGGTTTTCGTTAATCAGATTACACAATCTAAAATCAAAACAAACCCTAATAGCTGTTAGAGTGAAAAACGAAGAACGAAACCGTTTTTGTTCATCGTAAAATTCCGCATCAATCGTTGAAAGCAGAAATCCGTTCTCGGCGTGGATACGAGTAGAGGACTTGCGCTATCAAGTCTTACATCCGACAATCACAACGTTCAACGTAACAGGTATATTCGAGATTGTTTCTAAATACATAATTCGTTGAAACACCAAAAACTAATCTGAACTTGACTTCAATCTGGATTGTTAAAACACGCTGCAACGAGTCGCACAAGGTGGGTGGAGCAATTGGTCACACGAGAGTTGCGGAAAGACTCTCGATTCACCGGCCCGTCTTCGAAGGATATTAAGCACCAACGAAGAACAAACAAACGTTGTATATGACGCACCAACGGATTTGCTGGATGTAACGCACCAACAAAGAAAGATTTCATAAAGGAAAATAAAGTTTAATTTCAAAATTCAAAGTTGTCGAAAACATATCACCATGGCCGGCCATAATAAGCAAGAAAGGTCATGCAACACATAAATGTAGCATTAAATGCTAATCACCATGCAAGACAACAATTTAATTAGTTTAGAAAATAACTAAGACATTAAAAGGACAAGTCGTAAGATGTACCGTTGGGTTGCAAACTTGTCTTGAAACCCTCGGGTTAATAATTAGGTCGCAGAAAGTGGTCACACGTGGGATAAAACCAACGAAGGGAAAAGAGTACACGCGGGTCACTTTACCTAATTATTAACCGTTGCGAGATGGGCTTCAGCTTGAAGAACGTTACGGATATTAGTGACTGCATGTGGACTTGAATACTCGTCTTGAACGTGGACGGTCGTGAGGATCCCGATGATCGCCTCTTTGAGCTTCGTAGCTTTGGCTCGGGTCACGGGACCAGCTGGTAGGGTTAAGGCCTCCTCCTCCCTAGCCCTAGCTCGGGTCACAAGACCAACGTCCTTCCGTCGGGTCGCATTCGCCTTTTGTTTATACGTCTTTTTCTTTTCCTTCGTGCAGGTCGCGTCTTGGGTCGTGCAGGTTGTGTCTCGGGTCGCACAGGTCGCATCTCGGGTCGCACAGGTCGCGTCTCGGGTCGCACAGGTCGCGTCTCGGGTCGCACAGGTCACCTCTTCTTTAGCACTGTAGGTCGCGTCCTCCTTTGAATTATAGGTTGCATCCTTGACGTCGTCCGGGATCATATCACACATATGTAATATATTTATGATTGAAGGACTAAAATATCAAATACTTTAAAATAACTAATATTATTGAAGATTTAATTTATATTCAATATTGGTTATAATCCAAATGGGTTGGATAATGTTATAGAGACATTACAATATATGAAAAAAATAAAAAACTCACTAAATATATAATTTTTTTGCGAATTTTATTTTAGTGTATAATATAACATTTTGTTTCATTGTTTTAGATGAATTGACGATATTTATAGAATCATCTACGAAACTAAATTTAAATGATTGATACGGAGATTAATGTAAAGATTTGGTGTTTGTTTTATTTATATTATATATCTTTGCATCTTTGTGCGATTTGAATTTTAGTTTTAGAGTAATTTGATGATTATTAGTTTTTTATTAAATTTTTTAAATATATTTTATACGTTAAAAATTAAGGTTCAGATACGGATATTCGTATATCCGACCAATATTCATATTTACAAATATCCGAATTTAAAAATACAAGTACAAATAAATTTAGATATTTGCTGAATACGAATACAAATATAAATAGTCGGATATTCGTAAATATTCGTTATTTGTCTAGCCGTACTCTTTAGATACATTGGATGGAAAAAAAATTTTAGTTTTTAGTTTAATTATTATTTTTTGAATATATATATATAATATATATATATATATATGTATTTTTTTTATATATATTTTGAAGGAGATGAACCATTACTACAAAATGAGCAGCCAAATTTACAATACGAGATTCAATCATCATTCTCCTTCACACATCTCTCATTTGCTGACTCTAACACAATTACAACAATTAGTTCAATACATCAATGTTGTTAATGGCACTAAACTACCTTCTCTCAATCATAAACAATCCACTCATGTTCCATTTCATCTTTAATCACTCCTAACATAGGTTCTTATATTCTTTTTTTTTTCAGTTTTTTTAGATCAAGTTATTGATATACCTAATTCTACATGGATAATTAACAAAAGAGCCTCAAGTCATGTTTTCAATGACTTAAACTCTTTTTCATAATATTTTTGATGTGTGTGATATTTATGTAATCTTGCCAACTGGTTTAAGTATTCATGTCACCAAAATTGATAATGTTAAACTCACTTCCAATCTTTTTCTTTATGTAGTGCTTCATGTACTATCTTTCAAATTCAATCTGATCAGTGTTAGTATTTTAACAAAAACATCAGATTTGCATCTTCTTCTTGTCTAATATAAGACCATTTTCGGATTTTGATGTTTGAGAGGGGTACAAGATCAACAAATTAATATTTTTTGTACAATTCACTCATTTTATTATGTTTTATGTCTTTCTTCAAACATTTGGCATTAAAGATTAGATTATCTATCTCCTCTAAAAATTAAATTCATATCTTATCATTCTTTCATTAAACTATCTTATGTGGATTCCAATTTTCATTGTTTTGTTTGTCCTTAGGCTCTCATAATAAGAAATCTGATATTATGTCTGAACTTATACATGAAACATTTGGGTCCTTTTTATATTAATCTGAATAATCTAGACAAAATATAACCGAATCGAATCAAAAATCCGATTTGTCCGTGTCTATTCTAAAATATGAAGGGTAATAATAGTATTTTTTAGAATTGTTGTTGTTGTTATTATTATTGTTATTATTGTTATTATTATTATTATTATTATTAAAAATGATTAAAGTTTTTAATAATCCTAATACATATATGCTTGTGATAATCTAAGAGGTCCCATATAGTAGTGTGAAGCCAGAGAGGTTTGCCTCCTCCCTTCGGACACGAACACTTCAAGTGTTTTACAATTTTTTTAATTTATTCATCTTTTATGTCCATCCAAATAATCTAGACACAATGTCAAAATTTTATTGTACTATATTATATATATGTATATATTAAATATATATGTGTATAAATAAATGGATAAATAGTGCTCAGATTTTAGTTTAGTTTAGTTTTTCTAGTCTTTTAAATTACAATTCAAATCAATAAAATCACAACTGCTAAACAAGATTTGTAAAGGATACATGTATAGGGGTATATAAGTCTTTTTGTAATTAGGTCTAAGTTTTGAAATTTTGTATATTTAGCCGTTTTGGCTTCATGATTAAGAAGTTTTTCGTGAACTTCTTCAACGGATGCAGCAGTATCCTTTGCACGAATAACGTCCGCAATCGGCTTATACTCATCGGGAAGACCGTCTAAGATTGCATCGAGTACATCTTCGTGATCAAGCGGCTTTCCCAATAGGGCAAGCTCATCAGCAGTAGTGGTGATGGCACGTAGGTATTCATTAATGGATTGGGATCCTTTTGATGAACTCTTGATCTTATCACGGAGTTGTAGAAGGTGGCCGCGAGACGCTTTACCATAAGTGTTGGCAAGCGTCTTACACGCTTCGTAGGTGGACGGGGCGCGTGCAATTAGTGGCTGTAGCGAAGACGGTCTTGTTGCTTACATGGCTGAAAATTAGGGTTGTCGACGGACACTCCATCACGGTGGATCTTGGCCGAAGGAACAACGGAGTTTTCCTCAATGAAACATTGAAGATTGTGGCCTTCAAGAAGGGCACGAATCTGAACATTCCACGTGAGGAAGTTGGTCGGCGTCAGTTTGGTGATGTTGGCCATGTTGACGGTGAGAAGAGTGCTGAGCGGATGTTGTGGATCGAAGGTCGGGGCCGCATCGGAGACACGGGCGGTAGAATGACTTGTTTGGCCGGCCATGAGTTAGGGTTTTGAAGGCGGTGAGCAAGAGATGCAAGATCTAGGGTTTGGTATTGTGAATCTAGGGTTAGATCTTTGATTAGATCTAGGGTAGATTGATAGAGGATCGGTGGCCGCGACGGGGTAAGTAGTGGACGTGGTGTGGGACGAAGGAGGAGGGGCGATCCGGGACGCGAGAAAAACGGGCTATGCGGTGGAAGTAGAGCAAGAGAGGTACGAATTAGGGTTTAGGAATTTAGATCTAGGGTTGAAACAGTAGATCCAGGGTTTGTAGGGGAGGAGACCAGTGAGGAGCAGCAACGGAGCGCCGCGCGGGACAAGATACGAGCGGCGACCCGGGACGCGGTTAGATCGGGCCGGTAGGAGGTGTGGAGACTCCCTTGATCTCAAGTCCACCGGGGCATATCTCCTCTTCCTTGGTGCGCATCCTATTTCCAGGTCGTCTAAGAAGCAAACCGGACTCTCCCGTTCGTCTACCGAGGCTGAATTCCGCTCTATTGCGTCCACGACCGCGGAAGTTCTATGGGTCGTTGCTTTACTATCTGAAATTGAGATCAAGTCATCATCACCACCTACCATCTATTGCGACAACATTGGAGCGACATACCTCAGTGCTAAGCCCGTGTTTCACTCCCGAATGAAGCACTTGGCGCTAGACTATCTCTTCGTCCGCGGCCTGGTCGAGTCCAATACTCTTCGGGTTACTCATGTACGAGCCGCGGATCAACTCGCGGACATTCTCACGAAACCTCTCCCGAGACTTCCGTTTCAGCTCTTGTGTTCCAAAATTGGACTCACCGAGGGTGCTCCATCTTGAGGGGGCGTGTAAAGGATACATGTATAGGGATATATAAATCTTTTTGTAATTAGGTCTAACTTTTGAACTTTTGTATATTTAGCCGTTTTGGCTCATTTGAATCAATTAATCTGATTTCAAATTATCAAGATTAAAAATTTCAAAAAAATGGGATTGTTCTATACGTTTCAGTAACCAGTGTATTATGAACTATTTTATTTTATCATTTTTATATATACGTGTCTATATATATATATATGTATCTGTGTGTGTGCAAGTTGGATGAGTAGATGTTCCCTCATTGTCCAACCAAATTAAGAGAAGTCAGAAAAAATATTTAATATTTAAGTCTAAATTGATTGATAGAAATATGAAATAATTACTTAAGTTGTTGAACATACACTTATCAAATGATTCCAGTTGCTTACCTTATCCTTTTTCCAACAACCGCTCCAACAACGATTTTTCATTAAAAACTTTAAAGTAATATTATAATCTTTGACCTTCCATTTTATTATGGAAATTTCAATTCACAACTTACGCATTTTAGTACACTAAAACTTAACGTTGATATTTTTTTAATATACTCACTAAATTAATACTAATTTTATATTTTATCTTCATACTTAGGGTTGAGCAAAATATTCGAATTATTCGTATCCGATTCGTATTCGAACCGAAAATTCGAATATCCGCTGACACAAATACAAATACAAATATTAGAATCAGATATTCGACAAATACAAATACAAAAAGTAGACTCAATTATCCGACCTATTCGTATCTGTAAATACTAAATAGAAAATGTAGTTAATATATAGATACAAAAAATTGAAATTGATTTTAATAATCAAATTGAAAATAAAAAAATTATTAATCTTATTTAAACACTTATTGCATAAATATATAGATAAATATGTAATATATTTATGATTGGAGTACGAAAATATCAAATATATTAAAATAACTAATATTTTTGAAGATTTAATTTACACTCAAGAATGGTTCTAATCCAAATGAGTTGGATAATGTTATAGAGATAATACAATATATGAAAAAACAAAATTCATTAAATATATAATTTTTTTGCAAGTTTTATTTTAGTTGAGCTGCTCCCCCCAGACTTGAATTGAACGACGTCCTCGACGTGAAGCTCCGATGGAGGATGAAGGAAGTGAAGCACGTTTATGGTGTTATACTCTTTTTTGTGGAAATTAAATAACCGAGTCTTAAACATGAAAAGTAAAAACAAACAGCTGGGTTGCCTCCCAGAAAGCGCTTATTTAACGTCATAAAGCTTTGACGTCTCCATTCCTCATGCGCGCACGACGGGTGGATCGGAAAGGGGTAATATTCTTTTATTTATATTTTTTACGTTAAAAAAAATTTAGATTCGTATACGAATATCCGTATATCCGACAAATATCCGTATTTACAAATATCCGAATTTACAAATACAAATACAAATATTGAATTTGGATATTCGCCTAATACAAATTCAAATACAAATAATTAGATATTTGTAAATATCCATTATTTGCCGAGCCTTAATCATATTAGAGAGTTTAAAAAGGAAAATAGCGGTTTTTTTTAAAGAAAACATAGAATTATTGGTTTGTCATTGTTTAAAACTTGTGAACAAAAAACAAAAGTTGATTAATTGAGTTAAACAATGTTTCGGTTATCAAATCAAACAAACCCCATAACTATCTTTAAAAATAATTAATTATCTATTTTGGCATTCCTCATGGAATTGAAGCGGTGGAACTTGGCTGTTTTCTCATCTCATCTGCGCTCATGTTAGCATTCAAATCAGCAAGATATGTTTTATCATAATTAACGTACTCATACCGAGAATATGGCGGCGGGTCGGCCTCAAGTTCGGATGACTTCTCCATTGTGAAACCAGCATGTATATCACGTGGTGTCTCCTTCCATGGGACGTCTCCTAGTGCTGCAATGGCACTCAAAATCTACCCTTAAAATATTGATAATCCCATATTACCCTTGACGATAATTTTTCTCTCTCCTCTGGAGCACCTCTAATTCTCGCGCAAAAATTACTGTTCCTCCACACCACAACAGATTCGACGAGAGTAGCTTGAAATCGGCATCAGATTCGTTGCCAATAGGTTGAAATTCTTTGTTGTCAACAAAGAAGCTTGCAATTAAGCACATTCCGCAGAAAAATCAGGTATGTATAGTGAGTTTTTTGTGTTTCTCTTGTGTTTATTGCAATTATTGAAAACGAGTCTAAACGAGTCATATTTATTGCAATGTCAAAGGTGACAGAGTGGGTCACAGAGTCGTACGGTCGCACTGGGTCATAGAGTCTCATCGAGGGGTCAAAGGGATCAAAAGTCATTTGGTCGCAAGGGGGTCAAAGGGTCGCAAGGGTACAAGGGTCACAAATACACAAGGATCGCAGAGGTACAAGGGTTGCAAAGCGGTACAAAGGTCGTAGAGGTACAAGGTTCGCAGAGGGGCCAAAGGGTCATAGAGGTACAAGGATCGTTTTTATGTTTTTGTTACATGTGTAATTGATACGGTGGATGAGAAAATCACACTGGTTTATTTTTTGTATGATGGTAAATGGGAAAAAACCCAAATGGAGAATCTGAATGGGTTGGTAGAGTTCAGGAAAACCAGAGAGTGTTTTTCTTATGTTCTCCGGTTAGTCTGACATACCAGCAACTGATTGATGAGTTATGTGCAGAGATGATGGTGGGTAATAATACAACGAAGTTGAAGTTAAGTTATTTGCCCAATATTTGTGAAAATAGGAAGCCGACATATATCATGAATGACAAACATCTTATTTGTTATTTGTTCGATCGCATAAGAGGAATTCGACCACTGCTGTATGTGGAGATAGAATCGGCAGGTGTAAATTGTGAAATCGAAATTGAGAGGGAAATTGAGCCTCTAATTCCTGCTTTTGGAAGCATTGCTAAAGAAGGTGAGGATCGAGGTGTTGTAGATTATGATGACTGTGTTATTGTAGGTCCAGATAACAAAAGTAGAGTTGAGAGTAATCCGGAGACAATAGATATTTTGGATTCGGAGCGGCAATAAAGGGATGGAAATACATGCGAAAGTGGTTGTCGTGGATGCGACATTTCTGACAGTAGTGTACAAGGGAGCATTGATTGTGGCAACCGCGTAAGATGGTGAACATCACCAATATCCTCTTGCATGGGGAATAGTCGACAGAGAGAAGGACGAATCATGTACGTGGTTTATGTCAAGATTGAAACAGGTGGTACCGGACGGACGTGATGTCGTTGTGATATCTGATCACCATAAAAGCTTGATCAAAGCAGTAAAAGAAGTGTATAAAGAAGCTGATCATGGTTTTTGTGCGCGTCATATATCGCAAAATATAAAGAGCTACGTCAATAAAGGCCATGGTAGAAAGACTTCAAAGGGTGATACTGTGGTGGAAATGTTCTTCAAATGTGCGACAGCATACACGGAGAACGAATTTGAAGTGCTATTGAATGATTTGAAGGCCAGGTATCCTAATGTTGCAAAGTATTTGGAGAAAGAGGAACTTGATCCCGTTAAGTGGGCAAGATGCAAATTTAAGAGGGAACGGTACAACTTATTAACAACTAATGACGCCGAGTCAATAAACTCAACGTTGAAGAAGTAAAAAAATTGACGATCCTAGGGCTTTTAGATATTTGTTTGGGAAAGACAGTGGAATGCCCTTGTACCCCTTTGCGACCCTTGAACCTCTGCGACCCTTTGACCCCTTTGTGACCCTCGTACCCCTGCGACCATTGTACCCCCTGCGACCTTTGTAATGTTGTGCCCTTTTACCCCCTCCAACCTTTGCAATGTCTGCGACCCTCGTACCCCTTTGCGGCCCTCGTACCCCTGTGACCCTTGTACCCCCTCTAACCTTTGTAATGTTGTCACCTTTGTGCCCTTGTACCCCCTCCAACCTTTGTAATGTTGTGACCTTTGCGCAGGTATCCTAATGTTGCAAAGTATTTGGAGAAAGAGGAACGGAATGGTTCAATAGGTATAGGTTGGAAGCAGCTACCGGTGATGATTCTCAAAAGTTAACACCTTACGTTGAGAAAACGTTACATGCACGGTTTGGACAGGCATCCAAGTATGATGTTATTGAATTGAATAGTCTGAGTGATGAGTATGAGGTGAGAAATGAGATGGGTAGAAGATTTGTAGTGAGTCTTCAAAAAAGAACGTGTGGATGCAAAATGTTTGACATAGATAAGTATCCATGCAGTCACGCAATTGTGGCAGCACATAAGGTTGGTAAAGGTGACAAGATACCAGATCTATGTTCACACTACTACCTTCGGGAGACATGGCGTTTGGCTTACCAAGAAACCGTGTATCCGGTTCCTGATTGCAGTGATTGGGACATTCCCCCTTCAGTGTCTGAGTTTGAGTTTGAACCTCCTATACTGGCTCAGAAAAGGCAAAGCGGGAGGCCTAAAGAGAATCGTTATCCTGGACCTGGTGAGGCTCGGAGAAGTACCCCATCTTCGTCGAGACAAACCCCGTCTTCTTCGTCGATACAAAACCCATTTGTGTCGACACAAACCCTGTATTCTTCGTCGTTACAAACCCCATATTCAAAAGCCAGCATCACTGGCAGTGTTTGGAACGTGTGGATCGGAATCAGAGTTAAATAACCTAATCTACCCGCAAGTGCACGGCACGTGTGTAGTATTTTAGGTGTCGATCCCACAGAGACTACGCAACACTACCTAAACTCGAACTAGGAATCAAACTTGCTAACGAAAGAATGGTGATGAGGAATGAAATACTAACTGTAAATAAACTACTTGCGTTCTAACGATAAGACAAACGTCCTAGGAATCCGGTTTCACCACAAGACTGCCGAAACCGATGATTAACCTATCTCTCATGCAATCCCAGTTAAAGCTATCTAAGGCGGACGATCCTAACATGATATCTACCCTCTCTCAAGGCATAGACACGTGATCTAGACAAGCTGCCCCCTACTTTCGTGGCTGACACCATGAACTAAACCCATAAACTCTGTGATTCGCCCGTTCACCCTCAACCGTTGCTACCCTACTTTCGTGGCCTAACCTCGGTTGTTCTAAACCTGATCTTCCAAGACTAGAATTCTCCTTTCGGTCCTTCTCCTAATCTCTAACACATGTATTTACGTGGCCTTTGTAAACACAAGTAAATTATAGCACTCAGATAAAGAATAGATGAACTAAAACGGGAAGATGCATTCAAAATAGATCAAAAGCGGTCTCGGGATAGCCAAGGGCTAATCCCTTCTCCTAGAACAAACAAACTACTCGCTCATGCGTCTGTAAAGAAACATTAACATAGTAGAAAGTATAAGAAACATAAAAACCAAACAAAACCAATCCCTTCTCCTAAAACAAACGAACTACTCGCTCATGCGTCTGTAAAGAAACATAAATATAGTAGAAAGTCTAAGGAACATAAAAACCAAACAAAACCGAAGTGGTGGTGCTTGATCTCCAATGCTCCTCACTTATCTCCTCGCAAGAATCTGCTCTATCTTTCGCTCAATTGTTCTCCTCTGTCAGCTTCCTGTAATAATGTCTTTTTGCATCCTTTTAAGCCTCCTAAGTCGGTCCAATTGTTGCCTAAATTTCCCCACGAGTTCCCTTATGTTTTAAGTTAAGTTTACTTAAGTTTTGAGCAGTTACGGGCCGCAACCCGCTCGGGTGCGGCTAGGGCAACTCGTGCAGATTGTGCTGCTGGAATGATGCCCGATCGGGCATGGCATGTGTGCCCGCTCGGGCACAAGGCAAAATGGTCCTAAATGCTTGCCCGAGTCGTGCTAAATGGTCCACACAATTGGCCGTAGGTTTTGCCCGATCGTGCAAGGGTTGTGCCCGACCGGGTGAGGCTTTTCCATGCTCAATCTCGTCCCGTTTGTCCCGTGATGATCCCCAAAGTTGCTCCTTAGCTCCGTGCATGTTCCTTTAGCTCCAAAATAGTCCAAATACGCGTAAAAACCTGTAAGAACATGAAAAGCACGAAAGAAAGTAAAACGGATACGGAATCATACGTAAAACATCACATATGTATCAAAAACGTCTCCTAAATCGTGCAAGAAATACGTATGAAAACGAGATGAGCAGTAGTGTTGCGTAGTCTCTGTGGGATCGACGCCTAAAATACTACACACGTGCCGTGCACTTGCGGGTAGTTTAGGTTATTTCATTTAACTCTGATAACGCATCAGGCACTTTAAATGCCTTAGGCTGCTTCATATAGATCTCTTCTTCTAAGTCGCCAAGAAAAAATGTTGTCTTGACATTGAACTGTTCAATCTCCAAATCTTGCACGGTTGCTAGACCAAGAACAAAGATCGGAAG
>CM071865.1:41402798-41421872 GCA_036759665.1 Gynandropsis gynandra | reverse complement strand
CTTTCCGATCCACTCGTCGCGCACGCATGAGGAATGGAGACGTCAAAGCTTAATGACGTTAAAAAAAGCGCTTTCTGGGAGGCAACCCAGCTGTTTGTTTTTATTTTTCATTTAAGACTCGGTTATTCGTTTAAGTTTTAAAAAAACAAAAAAAAATTATACCACCACAAACGTGCTTCACTTTCCTTACCCTCCATCGGAGCTTCACGTTGAGGACGCCGTTCAATTCAAGTCTGGGGGAGCAGCTCACGTTTGTCAGGTGATTTCGTTTCATTTTCCCTTTGATTTTGTAGTTTTTAGTTTTTTTTTTGTTTTCGTGAGTCAGAGTCGTCCCAAGGCACTTGTCCGGTGCCACGTTTTGAGATGAACCCTGAACCTAGGATGCTTAAGAAGTTGACCTTTTAAGCATGATCAAAAATCGATATGAGTGCATCGACCTTGTTACTCCTTCGGTGGCTCGGGTCTAAGTGGTGGGTTGGCGATCATCTTTCTACGTCCTAAGGGCATGGCACAAAAAGCCGCCTACTCCGCTGCGCTCTTACACGAGATGCATGAGTATACCGTCATCGGTAGTCTGGGTCTAAGTAGAGGCTGGATCCCTTCAAATCTGACGTCCTAGAAGCCTAGTGTGTATGCAAAGAAAGAAAAAAAAGAAAGAAAAAAAAAGAAAAAAAAAAGAAGAAAGAAGAAAAAGAGAAAAAGATGAATAAAAAAGAGAAAATAAAAAGAGAAAGAAAAAGAAAAAGAAAAGAAAAAAGAAAGAAAGAAGCTCGGAAAGAAAGAAACAAGTATCCTCGGTTGTTCTAGGTTTGGCATTGTCTGAAGCTCTTTTTTTGTGGAGAGAGTTACGGTGGCTTGTCTAGTTTGCCTTTAATTTACTTTCTCGTGGGTAGCTTTTGGGAACCTAGGATGAAGACTGAAAATTTAATTAGAATGAATTTGCCCTCAACCCACCACTTAGACCCGAACCATCGATCTCGATGTACTCATGTCAATGTAAACCTGAAATAGTTAGAAACTTATCCAAGGTGACTGATCATCTCGTTTTCATACGTATTTCTCGCACAATTTAGGAGACGTTTTTTATATATATGTGATGTTTTACGTATGATTCCGTTTCCGTTTTACTTGTTTTCGTGTTTTCATGTTCTTACAGGTCTTTACGCGTATTTGGATCATTTTGGAGGTAAAAGAACATGCACGGAGCTAAGGAGTAACTTCGAGGATCATCACGGGACAAACGCGACCCGTAACTGCTCATTAAGTTAAGTAAACTTAACTTAAAACAAAGGGAAGTCGGTGGGGCAATTGAGGCAACATCTAGACCAACTTAGGGGGCTTAAAGGGAGGCAGAAGACGTGATTAGACACAAGCATACATTGGAGATTAGTTGAGTAGAAGATTAAGGAGATTCTTGCGAGGAGACAAGCGAGGAGCATTGGAGATCAAGCCCCGACACTTCAGTTTTGTTTGGTTTTCATGTTCCTTAGACTTCCTACTTTTTTTCTTTTTCTTTACAGACGCATGAGCGAGTAGTTTGTTTGTTCTAGGAGAAGGGATTAGCCCTTGGCTATCCCGGAACCACTTTTGTTTGAATGCAAATGCATCTTCCCGTTTTAGTTAATTTACTTGTGTTTACAAAGGCCACGTAGATGCATGTGTTAGAGATTAGGAGAAGGACCGAAAGGAGAATTCTAGTCTTGGAAGATCAGGTTTAGAACAACCGAGGTTAGGCCACGAAAGTAGGGTAGCAACGGTTGAGGGTGAACGGATGAATCATAGAGCCTATGGGTTTAGTTCAAGGTGTCAGCCACGAAAGTAGGGGGCAGCTTGTCTAGATCACGTGTATATGCCTTGAGAGAGGGTAGATATAATGTTAGGATCGTCCGCTTTAGATAGCTTTAACTGGGATTGCATGATAGATAGATTGATTGTCTGTTTCGATAGTCTTGTGGTGAAATTGGATTCCTAGGACGTTTGTCTTATCGTTAGAACCCAAGTAGTTTATTTACTTTCAGTATTTCAATTCTTCATCCATATTGTTTCGTTAGCAAGTTTGATTCCTAGTTCGAGTTTAGGTAGTGTTGCGTAGTCTCTGTGGGATCGACACCTAAAATACTTTACACGTGTCGTGCACTTGCGGGTAGTTTAGATTATTTTATTTAACTCTGATAACGCATCATAATAGTGTCTCGAGATGTTATGTTTCTCGAAGACAAGATCTTTCATGATAAAATCAGCTAGGAAGAGATTAAAGGAATCTCAGAACCAAATGGCATTGGTTTGTCCATTAGAAACTTAGTAGATTCAATTTCGAAAACTAACAATGAAACAGGTCCTCTGCCAAGTGTACCTGAACATCATGAAGACCAAAATGATCAAGAAATATCAGAAAATGAAGAACAAGAAAGCCATGATGTATATTCTGAGCAAAATCATGAGGCAGAATCTCGGGCCTCAAATCATGAGAATGAAGATCAAATCCATGATCATAACCTAAATGAGGATCAGGACGTCAATGAAGTTGAAGGAAGGATTCTATATGATATAGTGCCTCGGAGAAGCACTAGAATAATGCGACCAATCTCGGGATGGATTCACAATCATATTCAATGGCGTGGCAACCAAACACCATATTTCAATGGCATGGCAAACGAGCATCCTACCGAACATCCTATTCAAAATTTTATCTCTTTGGAATTTATCTCTACTGATCATAAATCTTTTCTTAGTAAAATTTACAGGGATATCGAGCCACAAACCTATAGAGAAGCCAAAGGGAAGCCAGAATGGGAGGAAGCCATGGTTGAGGAGCTAGCAACCTTAGAAAAGAATAAAACATGAGACTTTGTCCCCCTTCCTAAAGAAAAGAAGCCCATTGGAAGCAAATGGGTATACAAAATCAAATATAAAAGTAATGGTGAGGTAGAACGTTACAAGGCTCGCCTTGTAGCGCAAGGGTATAATCAGAAGTATGGGGAAGATTATACTAAGACTTTTGCTCTTGTTGCTAAACTTCATTATGTTCGCATTATCTTTTCTATTGCTATTAACCTTAATTGGATTTTGTGACAGATGAATGTTAAAAACGCTTTCTTTCAGGGGGAAATAAAGGAAGAGATCTATATGAAACCTCCCCCGGGCCTCTAAACCGAAAAAGGAATTGTATGCAAACTAAAGGGAGCTCTCCATGGACTCAAATAGTCCCCACGAGCTTGGTACACTAGGCTCTATGATGCTATTCGATAGTATTGTTTTAAAAGGTATACTAATGAGTAAAAACAACGACACTAGTCTAATTGGGTATTGTGATGCAGATTGGGCCGGTGACCGCAAAGACCGGAAATCAACGACAGGGTTCTGTACTTTTGTCGGGGGGAACCTTGTCACTTGGAGAAGCAAAAAGCAATCGGTGGTCTCTCGTTCCAGCGCTGAGGCCGAGTACCGAGCTACGGCAAATACAACATATGAGTTTATTTGGATTCGGGCTCTCCTCAAAGATCTTGGCCTCGAACCTTCGCAAGCCACGATGCTTCGTTGCGACAATCAGGCGACAATTCACATTGCATTCAACTCGGTATTCCACGAACGAACAAAACATATTGAAGTTGACTGTCATTTTGTTCGAGAGAAGCTCGAAGCTGGCATCATTGAATTCACATACACAAGAAGTGTAGATCAGTTGGCCGATGTCTTTACCAAAGCCACAAGTGAAAAAGTCTGCAAAAATCTTCTTTATCGGATCAGCCTCATTGATATCTTCAGTACCAAGGCATCGCATTCAAGCTTAGTCGATCGTCCCTCGAGCTTATAAAATGTTGTACATTTTTTCCTTTGTCGGGTTTTTTGTCCCAATTGGGTTTTTTCCGAAAAGGTTTTAATGAGGCTTCACTTATGTTGTTTTAGAACGCCTAAGCTTGAGGGGGAATGTTAAGAAGAAAGACCCCATCCCGCTCTTTTTTCGCGTCCCGAGCTGTATCCCAAGCCGTGTCTCGTTCTTCTCACCGTCCTAGGCTGCATCATGCGTCCTCCATCACATCTTGAGCCGTGTCCCGCTCTTCTTTGCGTCCCGAGCTGTGTCTCGTTCTTCTCTGTGTCCCGGGCCACGTCCCGCGTCCCGTATCGCGTCTCGAGCCGTGTCCCCGCTCTTCTCCACGTCTCGAGCCGCATCCTGCATCGCGTCTCAATGTCTCGGGCCGCGTCTCGCATCCTGCATCGCATCTCAAGCCGCATCCCGCGTCCTCCGTCCCGCGACCTACAACCTGGTCACGCCTCTTTATGACCTCCGCGGTCTCCTATGCCTTGTTGACCGCTCCAGCTCATGCATGTTACATCTAAACTTGTGCCTTGCATGTGAACTTGTATTTTTCTTATTTATCACCCTTTTTACTTGTATAAATAGGTACCTTTACTTGTAATGAAATACATAAGAGAATACTTATTTTTATTCTCTCTAATTCTCTCGATCTTTCGCTCGCTCTTAGTCCTTTTTTCTTGCTTCCGTTGTTTCATCTTTGTTCTACAAATTCTACATACATAACACAAACCAAATCTAAATATTCTGGGGCAATTAAGAAAATTAAAATGATAGTTGGAGAAATATGAGAAATTAAGCTAATAAAAACGAGAGTTCAAGAAATTAGAGAAACGTTCCAGGGAACGGGTTTCACCACTAGTTAATCAAAGAATCACATTTCAACTGCTAACAATCATGCATACTCTACAACACTTCAATGGAGAATGATCCTAATATGTCTAAAACCTTCTTTCAAGGTTAAGAGACATGTATAAACAAGCAAACCTCCTACTTGCATGGCTGATCTACCAATTTATACCTTAAGCTCTATGATTCATTCGTTTAAACCCTCAATCGGAATTACTCTACTTTTTTTATGCAATTTCAATTATTCTAAACTTGTTTATCCGGGATTGAGATTCACCTCTCAGTCCATCTCTAAAAACCCTAACAAATACATCTACTTGATCAAGGTAAACATATCGCATGAAGAACACAGATAAAGAATTAAGATAGCAAACGGAGCATCGTACTTCTTGTTAATAATATTCCGTGGATTCAAGGATCCTCTAGGGCTAATCTCATCTCCTATAACAATGAAACTCCTCACACATGAAGTCTATAATAAACATCATGTAAGAGATAGAAAACATGGAGGAAAGAAAGATAGGAGAGCGAATAACCAGAGAGTCGAGATATAGGACCCGTCTTTGAGTTCCTCTTCGGTTATCCAAGCATTTTAGCTCTCTCTAATAGATAAGAACTATTGAATTCGAAAATATAAAATGTATTTCACTCCAAACTTGTGTGTTTTATAAATGAAGTTTGGTGCTCCTTATATAGGAAAGTCTTCACACCTGGAAAGAAATAAAATACAAATTAAATTGACTTAGTGCTCCACTACTCATACCATGTGCCTACACTATGGTGCCCATGCTTGGTGTCATACTTTGATGATCATACTTGGTTCCCATGCTAGGTGCACATACTTTGATTCCTATATTTGGTTCCCATGCTTGGTGCCTATATTTTGGTACTCCACTACCCATACTTTGTGCATATACTTTGATGCTCATTCTTGGTGCCCATATGTTTTGGTGTCCATATTTTGATGTCCATACATGGTTTCCATGCTTGGTGCACATACTTTGATGATCATGTTAGTGTGGATCGTTTTGGACATTATGGAGATATTTATGAGAGTGGTCTTATGTTGGTCAATAGAAACATTGTGGAAGAAATTGGGGAAAATTGGTCTTGCTTGTTGTTCAGTTTTTCGTCGTTTCTCATCATTTCTTACCCCAATTTTTACTTATTAAATCCTACAAATACGACAACAAAAGAAACAAGTAAAACTAATATATAATCCCACGTAAACGTCACGATGGTCATCCAAATTGGTCATAATATGACTCATAAACTATGTACAAAATGTAGTGATCAAAATTCCTCAGACTTGAATATTTGCTTATCCTTAAACAAACGTAAACATGAAGTACACTGGGAGCAAAGAACAAGAATCCCCCTTCTTCTAGAGATACCGTTAATACTAACCAATTTGATCATCTAGCAAATTGAGAGCAAATTCGATCTAATACTAATTGTGTTCTCATCCTAGATTCACTAAGGTATACCAAAGAGAAATGTTTTAAAGATTAGCTAGACAACAATCCATAACTTTAGACTTTATTATGTAAGACTAGAGGATTTCCTATCTTTGCATGAGCTTATTATCCATTTCTTTTCTTTTTTTTCTTTTCTTGTTCTTCTTTTTTTCTCTTTTTGTTTTTTTAATTATGGTGCAAACACAGTTTGTTTCTAGGGTGTCGGATTTGAAGAATACAATTTCTACATGTAACTTGGCTACCTCGAAGGTATACTCATGCAGCTCGTTTGAGACCATAACGGAATATTTATCGGTCATTTATTCGACCTTTCCCTAAGACATAGAAAGATGTATTCAATCCACCACTTAGATCCGAACCATCAAAGGGTTAAGAGATCAATGCACTCATGTCTATTTCAGGTCATGCATTTATTCCAATTTTCCATCGACAATGGAGTGTAAGTGTGTTGCTTTTATTCTGCAAAACAAGCTCATCTAACGTTTTCTCATAAAAAAAGAAAATAGTCTATCGAAGCATGCCACTTGGTTGGAGATAAATCAATGAGAAACTGGTCTAGCAACCTTATCAACACAACCCTAAAGCATGCTAGGGTTCAATTAGGATTACAACCTTTTCACTTTCAATCGACTCATAAGCTTAAATCTTTAGGTAAACCTAAACTCAACATGCAAGATTCACAGAAGAGGCTAGCATCTTAAGAATCCTAGGATCGAGGTTCATCTCAAAACTTGACAATGAACAAGTGTTTGGGATGACTCAAATTCAAATAAAATGAAAACTAAGCTAAGATACGATAAAATTAGAACGTTAAACAAAAGGAAACGAAAGAACTTGATTCGCGAAGGCATCCCCCCAGACTTGAAACGAATGGTGTCCTCGGTGTGTGGCTCAAACAGAGGATGAGAAAGATGTGCTCAAATTTTTTTAAAATAAATATAAGCATGAAAAATCAAGATAATAAACATTGGATTGCCTTCTAGGAAACACATGTTTAATGTCGCTAAGCTTGACATGATGCGGTCTCACATGTTTTTGACCGCTGGAAGTTCTCGTCTGGCGTCTTACTAGCATATAATATTCCATTGTGCATTTTTTCCTTTCATTGTCTGAGAATAGCTCCAACCTTATAGTCACTAGCATTGCACATGATCACAAAAGATAGACTCAAATTCGGTGGCTCATAAATATGTATGAAAAGTGGTGATCATTGTTCATGAATATCAAAAACCCGAATCCGCGGGTATTGTGCTTTCATTTTCCGAACCCAAACCCAAGGGTTCGAATAATTTTTTACGGGTTTGAAACAGCTTTCGGGCTAGGACGTGTTATTCAGATAATTTGTTCATTCCTAAGAGTCTTCATGATACCAGCTAGTACTCTGTTTAAGATATAAACTACTTTCTTTAATGTCTCACCCACTACCAAAAAAACGCGCTACAAGCACCGTAATTTTGTGTTTCGAATATTTCCACGGTTTTCACACATCGATGTAACATGGAATTTACACAACTTCAGTGTTACCATCAGGTTTCCAAGACTGACGAAGGTGTCACGACAACTTGACATCGTTGTAACAAGAATTTTGCATAGATATTTCGTTTTTTTTTTTTTGTAACGCCAATGCAATGGCATGGTAACAATATTTTTTGCATTGATATTTTCGTAGAAATTGTAACCGCCATGTTCAGCCAAGTGTCACGCCGTGTTAAAGAAATTTGTAGCCTCTCATTACAAGTGTGCACACATGCCTAACGTGGTATTAACGAGAACCGTGTAACACAATCTTTGCTGATTTTTCCTTAACAAGTTGTAACACATTGGCGCTAGAAACTGCACTCAATTGTGTGAAATACCGAACACAAATTTAAAACAATTATAAAGAGAATGCGAGATAAGAATGGGGGCCGAATTGAGCAAGAATATTTGAACACAGTAGATGACATAATAGGCCTTGTACAGAGAGGAATAACTTTTTTTTACAATATAATGTACATAGATATAAATGTAAATACAAAAATGGTAAAATACATATTAAAAAATATGTGATTTCCTGAACAAAAGTTCCATTCATGTTCTCTCCAAAATCAAAATCATCAAAATTTGTCATCCCTTTCCCATATTTGATTTCTCGTGGGATCACAAAATTTATAGCCCTTATCTCTTTTTGAATACCCAACAAAGTAACAATTCATGGTTTAAAAATCCAATTCATCAAGTCGATAAAATCAAGCCTCTACTCGACATTCCTAAATGTAAATATCCTTTAAGCTAGGGAATTTACTCGTCCATCTTATAAGGCTTCTTAATTTTCAATTTAGTTGGTACTCTATTTAGGATATAAATTACTTTCTTTAATGTCTCACCCACTATAGTTGGTACTCAATTTAGTTGTGTTTTTGCTATTTCAACGCTAGTTACACATCGATATAACATAGGTTTAACGCAGCTTCAGTGTTACCATTTGATTTTCAAAACTAATGCAGTTTTCACGACAACTTGACATCGTTGTAAGAAGAATTTTGCATAGATATTTGTTGGTTATGGTAACATTGTGGTAACGTCAATGCAATGGCATGGTAACAATAGTTTTTGCACCAATATTGGCGTTGCTATTATGAACGCTATGCTCACCTAAGTGTCACACCGTGTGATGAGGACATCGACGTGCCATAAGCACGCAAGGATCCGAGTGAAGGGGTGAAGATATTCGAATAAGAGGACTGATCACTAGAACTTGAACGAAGAGATTGAAAAACATATTTTCAAAGATGGTTCATGCCGCATTCAAGAAAACACGTGTCCGCGAGGATGAGATGCCGAGAGAAGAGGTGATCATGATATTTATAAGTGCCAAAGATTCGGTTCAGTCAAAAAACTTTTGAATTTCGTCCAGTTCTCGAGTCAACGGTCAAAGTTAAGAGAGCATTTTCCAACTCACCTCAAAATCTGACATTTGAACATGTAGGAGTTTGCGTTCTTTAAAGATAATCCTTTTGAATTCCAAGAATTTTTTTCCTATAAATAGGCAAACATTACGTCAAATGAAGGCATATTTATTTGTTAAGTAAATTGAGAGGTTTTATTCCTTTTTTTGTCCCGAGTTCTAACTCTCGTCTGTGAGATTTGAGGCTTAGAATTCATTCTAATTTATATGATTCTAGTGTCATCGGCTTTTGGGTGTTCCTTATGAGATTAGCGAGGGTCTTTGACATCCTCACGACGTGACACAAGTCATTGGTTGTTGCTAGCGGTTGGAAGGTTCCAAAATGACTTCCATCTATTTCTATCATTTCCTAATCAATGAAATTAGATCCGAGTGCACATCATTTTATATCAGAGCTACGTGTTGTTGTTTTTAGGGTCTATCTTCGGTTATATTTGTCTTAATTTTTCTTTTTTTGCGTTTGTGTTTTTGGATTTGAACGCAAAAAAAACAAAAGAAATATTAAAAAAATTAAAAATAATTGATCATTGTTTTGATTATTTTTTCAAAGTTATAGTTTAACTAGGTGAACATATTTGTGGTGTCATTGATTGTTTTGACTAAACTTGGTTGACATCCTTATTCCTTGTGATGTTTCAATCACGTGGGATCTCAAATTTTTTTTCACTAATCGGTTGGTTCTTATCGCATTGATTTCTTTAGACGACTATTAGAGAAAATAAACTCAACATAGAAAAACCAGGGAATTGAGAGCAAATCGAGCGAAACAATTTTCTGTGAGTTTATGAGACCTTGATAAACCTAAAATTGTGCCCTTAAACCAAAGGCTCAAACAAGGTTTACGAAAACAGTACGAAGAGATGATGGAGATGTTCTAAGCCATCACTCAGAGGCTTGATCGAATGAACATAGAACAACTAGTTCCACAGTTACCAATGCCACCAAGAGATAGACGACAAGCACCCTGTGAATTTGGGCGAGGTGATGAACGACCACGAAATCATCATAGAGGTGGTAGTCGAGTTTATGGTGTTTATGGAGATGAAAATGAAGTTTGGAAGGGTGAAGATCTCAATGAGGATCTATTTGTTGCTCCTCGAGCTCCGGTATGGAGATGTCAAGAGAGACAACAAATTTATGACGATCATAGAAATATCCGGTGGGAGATTCTTCAATTTGATGGACACGGGATGACTAATGTTTATTTGGAATGGAAAAGATGCACCAAAATGGTTTTTGAGTGCCACCAATACTCATCACTTTAAAAGGTGCAACTAGCAGGGGGGAAATTCTAAGGTTTTTCCTTGATATGATAGGATCAAGTGGTCTCTACAAGAAGACGAATAGCGGAACCTCCGATCACAACATGGAGAGCTATGACCAACTCTTTGAGACGACGGTTTGTTCCTAACCATTATGAACAAGATCTTTGTAAACGGTGAGAACATTAGTGGAGAATAATCGTAGTGTGGAGGCATATTTTAAGGAGTTGGAGATACTCAAGATTCGAGCTGGAACTGAAGAATGCAAGGTGACAGAAAAATGATTGGTTTCTTGGGGGTTTGAAATGAGAGATAAAAAAAATCTAGTGGAGAACCAGCCATATGAGACGGTAGAGGATTTGTTACATCTTTTAATAAGGTGTGAACGTCAACTCAAGCATGAGAATAAGAGAATGCAAAGAAATGGGTCCTCTTCGTCCTATCCACGACCGACTTACCAAAAACGTGATAAGCCGACTATTGCCTAGAAGCCTGATCGCAAAGTCAAGTCCTCGAGGCCTAGGGCTCAAGGCAATAATGACCAACCTCAAACCTTTACAAGTGATATCAAAGGTTTTTGTTGTTTGGGCAGGGGCCATTGTGCTCGTGATTGTGTGAAAAAGCAGGTTATGGTCATACATGCACGGGGAATTTGAAACGATATTTGAATGAAAGGAAGACGATGTTAGTGATTAAGAGAGAGATTCGGAGGTTGAATCGGAAAAGCAAGAACCTGCAAAGGGTGATATATTGGTTACAAGGAGAGCCTTGAACCTTCAAGCAAAGGAAGAGGCCATTGAGCAATGTGAAAACATATTTCACACATGGGGGATCATCTAGGGAAAGGTTTGTAGTGTGATTATTGCTGGAGGTAGTTGCACAAACGTGGAAAGATCAACCTTGGTGGAGAAGCTTGGATTGATGGTTAGAAGGTATTCGAAACCGTATAAGCCTCAATGGTTGAACGATAGTGGAACAACACGGGTGAAAAAACAAGTTGTCATGCCATTTCAGATAGGCAATTATGAGGATAAAGTCTTGTGAGACGTGACATCTATGGAGGCAAGACGTTTTTTTTCTTGGACGCCATGGAAATTTGATATGTGCACCATACATTATGGGTACAACAATAAATATTCTTTTGACCACAAGGGAAAGCGGATTAATTTGAGGCCTCTCATACCAAAAGAGATTTACGAAGACCAAATTCAATTACTTAAGCAAGCAAGGTAAACCAAGATTAGTGACAATAAGGTAGATCACTTAAATATTAGTGAGGCCTCAAGAAAAACCCATAATAAGGCCTATGTGACCAAACTCGAGAGGAAAGACACTGTTTTTTCACGGGAGCTTAAGGATCAAGAAACCTTTGCTTTCTAATCAGTCGATGATTTTAATTTTGTACAAAGAGGCCTCAATTTCTAAAGAACTATTCTCATTGTTTCCTAGTTTTGTTTGTGATTTGATGTAGGAGTTTGAAGATGTGTTTCTAGAGGAAATTCATGATGGATTACCTCCCATGAGAGGTATCAAGCACCAAATTGACTTTGTTTGTTCCTGGTGCTAGCATTTTGATATTTCTATTTTGTTATAGTATTTTCGTCTATTTTCATAGTTAGTTTCATCATTCATTTTGATTTTACCAAGCATTAAGCATCACTTAGTCCTCTTTCATTGTTTTCTCGTGTCTTGCGGTGAATGGAGATACCAGGACATAAACACGAGCGAATGCCCAAGAACATGACCGTTCCACGTCAAAGTAGAAGTAACCCCCGTGGATGGATACCTTAGCCCGTGCGGGCTCCATGTCCAGCACTTTCAGCACGCCTCAAACTCATGCTTAACCCGTGTGGACAGCCATTCTCCAATCACCCTGCACGAGGTGTCCACTTTAGCCCCCGTGGGCTCACTCCTCCAGCAGCTCCAGCCCGATTCGGGCTCTTCATTAGCCCACGCGGATTTCCTTCTCCTAGCCTGCCCACGCGGGGCACTCACCAGCCCTCGCGGGTCATGTTCATCACCTGCATAAACCAGAAAAAGAAAATCAGCAAAACAAGAAAAGGAAAGTGGTGGGTGCTTAAACCAAAAGGAAATATTGTTAGAGAAGAAGAAGGGGAGCTAAATGGTTGGAAAATAAACCGGAAACGTTGACAATTACACAAGAATTGAAAAACAAGAGATGAAAACACTCGGAAAAAGAAAACTGTAGTTGCTGTAAGAAATAGGAAATTCCAGCCGCTGGAGAGAAGGAAAGGGGACGACCAAAGAGGAAAGAAGAGAGGAAACAAAAGAGGAGAAAGAGGGAAAAAGGAGAGAGCTTCAGTAGCACAATTCATACAGAAAATTAGAGAGAAAACAGAGCACGCAGAGAGAGAGTAGAGGGGGAGCAGAATGCACACGAGGGCAAAGGACAGAGCGACGAAGCCGGATCGTGGAGGAGCTATTGAAGACGTAGGTAATAGAATAGGGAGGAATCTTTTTCTTCATCCATGTTGAATATTGTTATCTTTTGATTTTCGTATTTTAAGTTCATGTCCGAGTAGGTCCATAGACATAGGTTAGAGTTTTACCGATATGTAATGAAGTTTCATGCTTAATGCTTGGTTGTGATGTTTGATCGTTTATGTATTGATTGGTTGTTCTTAATGCTTTTGTTCTTATTGACCGTTTGAATGAATGACTATAAAAGTTTGGTTGCATTGGAAGATGAATTGAAATTTGAAATGTAGTCATGAAATGAGGTCTCAATTGATTTAGAACTTTTACCGGTCGGTTAATTGGACTTAAAAATTAGGATAGTGGACTCAATGCATTTATCGTGTGAGATTACGCAATTGGAAGAATGGTCGGAAGAGTCATTCCCTAAGAAAGAGCTTGAATTCCCTGAATACGTGATAATATTCATAACTGTGATCTTTGTTATACCTTCGTTGCATCATCGTGCATCTTTCGAAACCTGTGGTGTTTAGTTAATTGAATTTAAATCGTTAATTAGTTAATTTAGTTTTATTTGCATTCCAAACACTCATTGATTTTCACCGTCCTATTCATTAGTTACTAGCTTTAAAGTTGCATTAATTCCTCGTGTTCGACCCAAGTACTACACGATCCGTATTCTTGCGGAAGCGTTAGTCTAGATATTTTATTATTTGAGATTAACCACATCAAGCTTTTGGTGCTGTTTCCAGGGAATTGATTATGGCTTTAGAGTTAGGATACTTTTGAATTAGGATATAGTTCTTTCCGGAGTCTTTATTTGTTTTTCGTATTTTTTGCATTTGTTTTCTTTCTTTTTTAGTCAATTTTTTTTTACCTCTCGGAGCTTAATCGAATTTTGTATTCTTTATTTTGCGAGGTAACATGAATGAGGTACATCCTTTGTATGTCGGTATAGCTGAAGTAAAAGATCAAATTTCCGGAATTTATCATATGATGTCTAACTCACACCGTCCGCATTACTCGGAGCAATCATGGGAATAAGAAGTTTGGGGGTATGAAGAAGTGAACTACGAGAGTTACAATCAGCCTTTCGGGAATACATGCAACCCCGGATGGAGAGATCACCTAAACTTCCTGTACAGGAACTCCGACGGTGTGTTGAACGCGCAACATCTGTTGAGAAATTTTCAGCCGCGAGCGATGCAACGAAATCAGATCTTCCAGCCAAGAATGCAGCCTCAAAATCAAGGGTATCAATCATGTGTGCCACAGCCGAACCAATCCGAAGCAGCTCCCGACATCAACATTATGTTCACCCGTCTCCTCCAATTCCAAGAAAATCAAAGCAACTTGTTGATGGAAATGCAATAAAATCAAAATAAATTGATTAGAGACCAAATGAACACCAAGAAGCAGATAGAGAGCTTCCAAACTCATCTTAGACACGTGGAGATGCAAATCGCACAATTAGCGCAAGAAATAGCACGTCTGCAAGGAATTCTACTGGGGAGACCGGAAGCGAATCCCCATGAGCACGTCAACGAAATTTACCTAAGGAATGATAAGACGGTAGATCAGCCCGTTCCTTCAACATTTGAAAAGGATGAAACGTCTACTACAGCAATGGAAAATGGCAGTAACGTTGAAGAGCACAAAAAGAAAACCAAAGAGAAAGAGGAGCCAAAATACGTAAAACCATATCCGAGGCCACCTCCATTGCCATTCCCACAACGTCAATGCATGAAAATGGTGGATCAACAACCTCCCTCGATATTTGAAAAGGAGGAAGAATCTAACACAACAGCGGATAAGGCTATGGACATTGATGAGCATAAGAAGAAACCCGAAGTGGAAGTGGAGTTCAAATTAAACGGCACACTTCATCAGCCGTGCATTATTGACTTCATGTTCCACGACGACGTCTTAGAGAAATAGGAAGTTCTAGTTCTTGAAGAAGTTGACAGCATGGATATTCTAGAAACGACTTTCCTATCAGCTAGAGAAGGATTATATAAGGATCCAAACGAGCTGCTGAACAACGAAAAGAAGAAGAGGTCCCCCCCCCCCCCCCTCCCCGACCAAGACTTCCGTGCAACTCGAGCTGAATGCGACGCAAAACATAAATAATCCCAAGACGCCAAAAAGCTACACACAAACGTTGAGCACACAATTGGAGCATCGATAAGGCAACCAAGGTGAAGATGAAGCCTTCACCACAAGGACTCACGCATCAACAAATTCCAGAGACGTTGAAGGAAACGAGAGACAAACGCCTAATTGGTTTCATGGAGTGTATAACTGAACTTAAGGATAGTTCAACTAAACTCTTTGGACAGCACGATCTAGCCCCCAACATAGGGAACAATACGACCAAGCTTAAGGAGGACATGACTGATCGTGCAAGGAATCCAACTGATCTGCATGTTACACCCTCTTGAGCACACTATGCACGCTAGACGCTACGTACACGACGACGTCGAGGACATCCACCTAAAGAATAGCACGTTTTGGTCAGGCTCATGGCTTTAAACTAGGGCTTCTCGGGAGGCAACTCGAGCCCTATATCCTTTTAGTTCTTTCGTTTTAATTTATTTTAGAACTCAACTCTTATTCTTTTCACACGCATGTTCCTTACCAACAACCCCGATGTATTGTACTGTCTCCTTCGGATTGTGTGACTTTTGTTACAAGTTTTCCACTTCGACATCATCCACAACATAAGGATAGGATATGCCTAGCTGCATCAACTCAGGACAGCAAGCACGCATCATGTGCACATGTTCCTATCTATCTTATTTTTCCCCGAGTTTTTGTATGGTAGTCCTTCTCTTAGGTTTTGAACACCGGGACGGTATTTCGTTCAAGTCTGGGGGAGTACTCTTCGAATCTCATGACTGTGATTAGGATTTAAATGTTGAGTTCTTCTTTTTATTTTTGTTTTTACGTTAGTTTTGTTAGGATTAGACAGACGGATATCTAGTACGAAAAATTCGAACTTTAGTCACCTCTGTGCAACTTTGTCAAATCTGGAACAAAAGTCTAGGTTTGCTTAAACATACCTTTAGATATCGATTAGTTAGTGGTCGTGCATGAATCCATAGCCTATAGTTGTATTCCGACCTTAGGTTTCAATCTCAAGTACTAATATCTCCGAGCATACCGTTCATTCTTTTTTTTGTTTCGATCGTTATATTTCCACGTACTTACACTTTATTGTCAATAGAATAAGTTCTTTAACTATTTCAGCCTTACATTGACATGAGTGCATCGATATTGATGGTTTTGTTGTCTAAGTGGTGGGTCGAGGCTGTATTTTTTCGTCCTAAGGATTAGTGTCTATGCATAATCACAATAGTTTAATCAAAAGAAAAAATCAACAATGACCCAACCTCTTCACTCCGTTAAGGTTACTAGAACTTATGAGTGTGTCAGTCGGCAACCTGGGTCTAAATAGAAGCTTTTCCTCTTCAACTCTGACGTCCTAGAAATAAAGTGCGAATTTTCACAAAAAAAAGAGTGGAAAACAAAAAGAAGAAAAAGAGAACTGAAGAAGAAAAATAATTGTTTTAAAGAATGGTATCGAACTGTTTGCGCTTTAGAATAGGTATGGAGATCGCTTGGATGTTTTCTAGGGGTTAGTGAAATGAATTTAGGATATGAGTAGGATTGCACTGTTAGTGTCTTTCAGTAGATAGGGGTCTAAATTTGGTCCGCTTAGATTTATGTCCGTGTGACGCGCTGTTGCGTAGGGTGGCTGACGTTTCGAGTTCATTTTGCTAGTTTCCGGTTTTTTTCCAACTCCTATTATGCTCAGTTCTAGTCTTGCTCGAGGACGAGCAAAGGTTCAAGTCAGGAAAAATTTGATAACGTCTATTTTATTATAGTATTTTCGCCTATTTCTCGTGTTCGACCCTGGTACTACACGATCCGTATTCTTGCGGAAGCGTTAGTCTAGGTATTTTATTACTTGAGATTAACCACATAACATTTCAAACAAACCTGCCTACCGTACCAACCCCAAAGAAACAAAGGAATTGCAAAAGCAAGTGATCAAGCTCTTGAAAATGGGTATATTTGAGAAATCATGTCATCGTGTGTTGTATCGGTGATCTTGGTACCTAAAAAGGATGGTACATGGCGCATGTGTGTTGATTGTCGAGCAATCAACAACATCACAGTCTAGTATCGGCATCATATACCTCGTCTTGATGATATGCTTAATGAATTGCATGGTTCCTCTGTATTTTCTAAAATTGACTTGAAAAGTGGATACCATCACATTCGTATGAAAGTGTGTCAGGAGTGGAAAACGGCCTTTAAAATAAAATTAGGATTATATGAGTGGTTAGTTATGCAATTTGGGTTGTCAAATACACCCAGTACGTTTATGAGGCTTATGAATCATTGTTCTCAGGAAGTTTATTGAAAAAAATTTGGTAATATACTTTGATGACATCTTAGTGTATAACACGTGTCTTGAAGGACATGCTCAAAACCTCAAAATGGTTCTTGACGTGTTAAGGGCTGAAAGATTATTTGATTATCTTAAAAAATGTGTCATTTGCATTAACAATCTTAGGATTTTTGGTTAAGTGAACAGGGAGTACATGTCGACGGAGAAAAGATTTAAGCGATTAGAAATTGGCCAAGTCCAATAAACAGTTACGGAGGTGAGAAGTTTTCATGGATTGACGGGTTTTATCGATGTTTTGTCAAGCACTTCAGCACAATTTCCGCTCCTTTGACAGAAGTAATCAAGAAGAATTTTGGGTTTCCGTGGGGAGAATCTCAAGAGAAGGCTTTCCAGATTTTGAAGGAAAACTAACAAATGCTCCTCTTTTGTCTTTGCTTAACTTTTTTAAAATCTTTGAAATCGAATATGATGCTTCAGGAGTGGGCATAGGATCCATGTTTATGCAAGAAGGAAGGACAATTGCATACTTTTATGAGAAGCTGAATAGGGCTCACTCAAGTTATCCTAAATATAAAAAGGGGTTATACGCATTGATAAGAGCGTTGCAAACTTGGCAGCATTATCTTTGGCAAGAATTCGTTATCCACACGGATCATGAATCTCTCTAACATTTGAAAGGATGACACAAGTTGAACCGTAGCCATGCAAAGTGGGTAAAGTATATTCAAACATTTCCATATGTGAGTACAAGCAAGGTAAGGAGAATGTTGTTGTCGATTGTTATTCAACGACTTGTCATCCACGGCTAGATGGAGAAACTGAAGTTATCAATCAAACTATTTCATCCTTATTTTTTGTTTTGATTAAGAAAAATCTTACAACTAGGGAAGAATGTTTGTCCATGTTGAATTTGCGGATTATAGAATTTTTCATAGTGTAACACAGTTTTTGTCTTTTGAAATTGTTCATAATTTAAATCCTTCGACGCTTTTGGATCTAATGCCTTTACGAATGTCTGAACTTATTAATCTTGATGGAAATAAAAAGTACAACTTGTGAAATAATTTCACGAGCAAGCAAGGTGGAACATCGAAAAAAGAAAGAGCAATATGCACGACAAGCTAATAAGGGGTGCAAAGAGATAATTTTCAAACCAGGGGATTGGTGTGAGTACATAGGCGAAAAGAAAGATTCCCAAAAGAGAGAAAATCAGAACTTATGCGTACAAGATTGAGCTACCGTGTGATCATCTCGTTTTCATACGTATTTCTTGCACGATTTAGGAGACGTTTTTGATACATATGTGATGTTTTACGTATAATTCCGATTCCGTTTTACTTGTTTTTGTATTTTCATGTTCGTACAGGTCTTTACGCGTATTTGGATCATTTTGGAGCTAAAAGGACATGCACGGAGCTAAGGAGCAACTTCGAGGATCATCACGGGACAAACGGGACGAGATTGAGCATAGAAAGCCTCCACCCGGTTGGGCACAACTCTTGCACGACCGGGCAAAACCTACGGCCAATTTTGTGCGCATTTCCTGCACGACTCGGGCAAGAATACCTGACCATTTGCCTTGTGCCCAAGCGGGCTCACATACCATGCTCGATCGGGCATGCATTGCAGACCACAGTCCGCGCGACTCACCCTAGCCGCACCCGAGCGAGCACAATGACCACCCGAGCGGGTCGCGGCCCGTAACTGCCTATTAAGTTAAGTAAACTTAACTTAAAAAAAAAGGGAACTCGTGGGGGAAATTTAGGCAACAATTGGACCGACTTAGGAGGCTTAAAAGGAGGCAGAACACGTCATTAGAGCAAGCTTACATTGGAGATTAATTCAGGAGAAGATTAAGGAGATTCTTGCGA
>CM071865.1:41369153-41398306 GCA_036759665.1 Gynandropsis gynandra | reverse complement strand
TGCACTCTCACACGAGATGCATGAGTATACCGTCATCAGTAGTCTGGGTCTAAGTAGAGGCTGAATCCCTTCAAATCCGACGTCCTAGAAACCTAGTGTGTATGCAAAGAAGAAGAAAAAAAATAAAAAAAGGAAACAAAAGAAAAAGAAGTTATCAAAAGAAAATAAAAAGATAAAAGAAAATCAAAAGAAAAAAAGAAAAGAAAAAGAAAGAAAGAAGCTCGGAAAGAAAGAAACAAGTATCCTCGGTTGATCTAGGTTTAGCATTGTCTGAAGTCTTGTCTGGTGGAGGGAGTTACGGTAGCGTGTCCAGTTTCCTTTGATTTACTTTCTCACGGGTAACCGTGGTGGAACTAGGATTAAGACTGAAAACTCGATTAGGCCGAATATGCTCTCGACATGCTAGTTGATCGGTTAGGTTCGCTTTAGCGGTATTTCTAAGAGAAGGGGAATTCTCGTTTTTCTTACCCCATGTATTCCACGTTTACGTTTGCTTAGGGACAAGCAAACATTCAAGTCTGGGGAACTTCGAGGATCATCACGGGACAAACGGGACGAGATTGAGCATAGAAAGCCTCCACCCGGTCGGGCACAACCCTTGCACGACCGGGCAAGACCTTCGGCCAAACTTGTGCACCATTTGCACGACTCGGGCGTGACTTGCCCGACCATTTGCCTTGTGCCTGATCGGGCATGCATTCCAGCCCACACATCCGCGCGACTCACCCTAGCCGCACCCGAGCGGGCACACTCAATGCCCGAGCGGGTCGCGGACCGTAACTGCCTATTAAGTTAAGTAAACTTAACTTAAAACAAAGGGAACTCGTGGGGGAAATTTAGACAACAATTGGACCGACATAGAAGGCTTAAAAGGAGGCAGAAGACGTCATTAGAGCAAGCTTACATTGGAGATTAGTTCAGTAGAAGATTAAGGAGATTCTTGCAAGGAGACAAGCAAGGAGCATTGGAGATCAAGCCCCGACACTTCGGTTTTGTTTGGTTTTCATGTTCCTTAGACTTTCTACTTTGTTTATGTTTCTTTACAGACGCATGAGCGAGTAGTTTGTTTGTTCTAGGAGAAGGGATTAGCCCTTGGCTATCCCGAAACCACTTTTGATCTATTTTGAATGCATCTTCCCGTTTTAGTTCATCTATTCTTTATCTGAGTGTTTGACTTTACTTGTATTTGCGACGGCCGCGTAAATGCATGTGTTAGAGATTAGGAGAAGGACCGAAAGGAGAATTCTAGTCTTGGAAGATCAGGTTTAGAACAACTGAGGTTAGGCCACGAAAGTAGGGTAGCAACGGTTGAGGGGGAACGGATGAATCATAGAGTCTATGGGTTTAGTTCAAGGTGTCAGCCATGAAAGTAGGGGGCAGCTTGTCTAGATCACGTGTCTATGCCTTGAGAGAGGGTAGATATATGTTAGGATCGTCCGCCTTAGATAGCTTTAACTGGGATTGCATGATAGATAGGTTAATCGTCAGTTTCGATAGTCTTGTGGTGAAACCGGATTCCTAGGATGTTTGTCTTATCGTTAGAACCCAAGTAGTTTATTTACTTTCAGTATTTCATTCTTCATCCATATCCTTTCGTTAGCAAGTTTGATTCCTAGTTCGAGTTTAGGTAGTGTTGCGTAGTCTCTGTGGGATCGACACCTAAAATACTACACACGTGTCGTGCACTTGCGGGTAGTTTAGGTTATTTTATTTAACTCTGATAACGCATCACCGTGTGAGACTAATATTAGCTCTACTTGAATCTCTCATATTTCTCCTTTTGTGGCAAATGAAGATTCATATTTGATGATAAATCTTTCTGAAGAAGGGGAAAATGATGAGGACATCGATGCACCACAAGCATGCGAGGATCCGAGTGAAGGGATAAAGATCTTCAAATAAGAGAACTGATCACTAGAGTTGGAGCTAAGAGATTAAAAACGCCTTTTCAACCATGGTCCATGTCGTGTTCAAGAAAACAAGTGCCCACAGGGATGAGATGCCGAGAGAAGAGATGAATGTGACATTTATATGTGCCGAAGAGTCGGTTCAGTCAAACGACTTTTAAATTTGTTCCAATTCTTTAGTCAACGGTCGAAGTCAAGAGAGCTCTTTCCAACTCATCTCAGAATCCGACATTTGACCGCGTAGGAGTTTACGTTCTTTAAAGATAGTCCTTTTCAATTCTGAGAACTTTTGTCTATAAATAGGCAAGCATTTCATTGCCCGGACGGGGGTTTCGTCGCTGCTGGAGTTGTTGTTCGATGAGAATCGCTTTGTGAAACATCTCCTCGATCTCCACATAGTGTTGAAGTTCAAGTTGATCTTGGATGTCTAGGTTGAGATCTCCAAAGAACCTTGACATCGTAGCCTCCCTATCTTCTGTAAGGTCGCCCGCAACATTGACATCGTAGCCTCCCTATCTTCTGTAAGGTCAGCCCGCAACATTAGTAATTCCATCTCTTGGAAATACTCCTCCATGGAACGGCTTCCTTGGGTGAGTTTCCGTTACCGCCAATGAACCTCTCGGTGGTGATGGTTTGGCACGAACCTCTTGCGCATAATCGTCTTCATTTCCAGCCAAGTAGCTACTGGTTCTTCGTCATTTCTTCATCGAGAAATCGTGAGTTGATCCCACCAACTCAGCGCATAATCGTAGTACTCCGTGGCCGCCACCCTAACCTTTTTGGCCTCGGGGTATGCTTGGCAACCGAAAACTAGTTCCACCTTCTTTTCCCATTCTAGATATGCTTCCGGGTCGGCCTTGCCGTGGAACGTGGGGATTTTTAATTTGAGACCAGCAAGGTCATCCCTCGGGTCGTCTCTCCGCTCCCTAGGCGCACGTCGCCGCCGGTGACTACTTCGGGACGAGGATGAGCTGCCTCGTTCGTAGTAGTTGCTGTCCTCCTCAAGCGGATTCCTCTCACGTTGCTGGAACGCTGGAACATTTCTTGGCCGTGGGGGACGTTCGGCTTGAAACTCTTGACGAAATTCCTCCATCTTGTTGTTGATACTTTGCTCTAGGTGAGCAGCAAGAGCCTCGATTAATCTCTTGTTCACTTGGTTGTTCTTGACTCCTTTATCCCCCAGGATGCTTGACGGTTCTTTTTTGTTTTTTTTAAACGTTCAACCAAGCTATGACCAAAAATATCAAAACCAAATTGAACTAACCTTTTCGCTAGGACGAGCTCTGATACCACTTGACGCGATCCCGATTGGAACGACGCTTTAGACTTGGATATGCCTTGCTGCAACGGATTGCACAAGGGTGTATAGGGCGAGTGGTCACGAGAGTTGTGGAAGGCTCTCGATTCACCGGTTCATCTCCGATGGATATTACGCACCAACGAAGGACGAACAATCGTTGGATATTACACACCAACGAAGGTTGCTGGATATTACGCACCAACAACCAAGAATTCACAAGAATTTGAAAGAGAAATCAATAGATTGATTCAAAAGTTTGATTGAAAAAGTTGGATAATTGTTGAAAGGGGGTGGCCGGCCATTTAGATAAAAACAAGGCCATGCAAAACTTAAATACACATTAAATGCATAAACTCCATGCAGGGCCTAATGTCTTGGTCTTGATATCTTAAAACAAGAAGATATTCTTGTTGGCCGTGCATATGGGAATGCGTACTCCTTGGGTCTCGGGTCATTAATTAGGTCGCGGGAATAAGTGACTCGCGGCCTCGTTAAAAACCCGTCGTCGGAAAACCCCGTGGGACAAAACCGACGAAGGGAAAAGAGTACACGCGGGTCACTTAACCTAATTAATAACCGTTGCGGGTTGAGCTTCCGCTTGAATGACGTTCTTTAGGCTCGTGACTTCACGTGAACTTGAATACTCTTCATGTGCGTGGATGGTCGTGAGAATGTCGATAATGGCGTCTTTGAGCTTCGCGACCTTGGCTCAGGTCACAGGACCAGCGGGTATGATCAAGGCTTCTTCCTCTATAGCTCTAGCTCGGGTTACGAGACCTACGTATTTTGACCTAGTCGCGTCTCGGGTCGCGCTAGTGACGGTCGCGTATCGAGTCGCACTGATGGCGTCTCGGGCCACGCTGTTGGCATCTCGGGCCGCGCTGTGGGCGTCTCGGGCCGCGCTGACTTCTTTTTCTTCCGCACCGCAGGTCGCGTCCTCTTCTGTGTTTACGGTCGCGTCTTCGGCTTTCTCCGGGATCATATCAACCGTATTAACGAAATTTTTTGTGTTAGCCTGTCATTGGAAGTGTCAACACATGCCTAACATGGTATTAGCGAAAATCGTGTAACACAATCTTGGTTGATGTTTCCTTACAAGTTGTAACACAATAGCGCTAGAAACTCAACTCAATGGAGTTAAATACCTAACACAAATTTAAAATAAATTTAAAGAGAATGAGAGAATATAATGGGGCCATAATTGAGCAAGACTATTCGAATGCAGTAGATGGCTGAAGTGGCCTTGTAAAAATCGGATAACTTTTGTTTTTTACAATATAATACATAGATATAAATGTAAATACAAAAACAGTAAAGTGCATATTAAAAAAATATGTGATTTACTAAAAAAAGTTTCATTCCTATTCTCTCCAAAATCAAAATCATTAAATTTGTCATCCCTTATTCCATGTTTGATTTCTCGTGGGATCACAAAATTTAATCCCTTATACCTTTCTGAATACCCAACAATGTAACAACTCATGGTTTAAGAATCCAATTCATCAAGTCGCTATGATCGAGCCTCTACTCGACATCCCTAAATGTAAAAATTATTTAAGCTAGGAAGTTTACTCGCCCATCTTATAAGACTTCTTAATTTTCAATTTAGTCGGTACTTTGTTTAGGGTATAATCTGCTTTCTCTAATGCCTCACCCACTATCAAAAAACACACGGCAGGCAACGTAATTTTGTTCTTTAGATATTTCAATGATAGTCACACATCGATGTAACGTAGGTTTTACACATCTTCATTGTTACCATCGGGTTTCCAAGACTGATGCAGTTGTTATGACAACTTTACATCGTTGTAACAGAAATTTTGCACAGATATTCGTTTGTTGTGGCAACATTGTGGTAACGTCAATGCAATGGTATGGTAACAACAGTTTTTGCACCGATTTTGGCGTTGCCACTATCAACGCTATGTTCGCCCAAGTGTCAGGCTATGTTAAAGAACTTTGTTGTGTTAGTCTGGCATTACAAGTGTCAACACATGCCTAACATGGTATTAATGAAAATCGTGTAACACAATCTTCACTGATGTTTCCTTACAAGTTATAACACAATCATGCTAGAAATTGAACTGAATTGCGTTAAGTACCTAACACAAATCTTAACAATTACAAGTTCACAAGTAACATAGTTGTCAAAAAATGATGATACTATGTATGCAAGGGCGACGTAATTTTTAAAGAAATCTAAGAGAATTGAGGAAGAAAAAAGGAGAACGGGAGAATAGAATGGAGCTCATATTGAGCAAGAATATTCGAATGCAGTATATGGTCGCATTGGCCTTGTATAAATAGGAATAACTTTTTTTACAATATAATACATAGATATAATGTAAATCCAAAAAGGTAAAATTCATATTCAAAAATATATGCTTTCCTAAACAAAAGCTTCATTCATGTTCTCTCCAAAATCAAAATCATTAAATTTGTCTTCTCTTTTCCTTGTTTGATTTCTTGTGGGATCACAAAACTTATATCCCTTATACATATTTGAATACCCAACAAAGTGATAACTGATGGTTTAAGAATCCAATTCATCAAATTGATAAGATCGAGACTCTAGTCAAAATCCCTAAATGAAAAAATTCATTGAGCTAGAAAATTTACTCGTCCATATTATAAGGCTTTTTAATTTTCAATTTAGTTGGTACTCTGGAGATCTGGAAGGCATTTTTTGCCTAGTAATCTCGTTCAAAATTTTTTGAGAAGAACAAGAAAAAAATTGAAAGACCCTCGTTTCACCAGATCTAGAATCTCTCCACACATACATCTTGTGTGAAATCATTCGTAAAAGTCTTTTTTGACTTAAGTAAAAGTTTAATTTTTTCTAAGCGTTTATGTCTAATAAAGCATATTATAATATATATTTATTTATTTTTTATACCAAAAAAAAGTTGGATCGATCTCTAAGACTTTTGCGCTCATGTGGAAGATCCATAAAAAAGAATCATGTGTCCATTGGAAGGCTAAAGAAGTCATCCAAAAGGTCGAGGAAATTCATAAACTTTTTACAATATATTTTCTTCTATGTTATGAGATATAGAATTCTAACTTATTTTTTTAACAACCGGAAGAGTAAATGTAATTACATGAGGGATCATCGAGTTAGAGAGATGACTTGGAATCTCTTGAGATTACCCAAGACATGCTCGACAAGCTATATATGCATATCCGTATTTCAAATTTATATTTTTGTATTTTACACTAATAATCATATAATAATAATGTTGTTTTCTATTGTAAATTGTTCAAGTCCCAAATCATCAGGACTTCAGGTGACGGGACACCAATTGCATCACACAAGATCGTGATTCTCGTGTGGCACATCAAGACTCATTATGTGTAGATCTAGGAGTGAAAAGCGAAGATCGTGTCGATCAAAGAAAATTCACCAATCTCGAAAGGGTAATAAAGCTTTTGCATTAGTTGGAGTTGCATTTCGACCTTTCCTTAGTAACACTATCTTATGATACCCTGCGTTGCAAAAGTTAACACAAATTATTTTTAAGTTTCAGGACAACTTTAGTAATGTCGTTTTCAACCCAAGTGCCATTGGCATTGTTAACGTGCTGACTTTGACCTAGCAGTTCTATGTGGCGCGTACACTCACGTAGATATTTTGATACAATTTCTTAGGTAAATTTGATGCTAGCGTTTACCAATAGTGCCCTAGTCAATGCCAATTTGGCGTTGGATTATCGTTGCAAGTACATTTTTTCAACGCAAATCAACCACCGATCTCAAAGCCCATTTGTGTTTGTATGTTTTTGGTTTTTTTTTTTTAGTGACCCCAAAAGGATTTTGGGAGAGTAGAGAAACCACCTTATACTTCTTATAATTTCCTAAATTATTTGGATTTCTTTATCTATAATATCATTCATATTAGGCGTATATGATATTATGTATTGGACAATAATTCCACACTCCTCAAGGTATTTGGAAAATGGCCATGGATGTTATTCCCATAATCAATCTTTTCTATCATTTTATTTACCAGAACCATAAGATCTACCGACTTTAACGCATTTATTATGGTGAAGTTCAATCTCAACCTTGAACACGTTAAAATAATCTAGAATCTCTGTATTTTAATGAAACATATAGAGGTAATGCTCACCATTTCAAAAAGCCATATAAAATGTTTCGCATACATATGTTAGTAGCAATTTCAAAACCTCTAATTTTATATGTAATTACTGAAATCTCTGGTTCTAAATGTATTCAATGAATGCGAAATACAACGAATGAATATTATAGTTCTACTTATAATTACTAAAATTAATACACTAAATAGAAATGCATGAAAACGTTGAGACTATCTAAATATTTTATAGAGAGAGAACAAAACTGAATTTCCTCTAAATGCACCTCACCCCACTAGCACTGACCAAGATCCAAGAAGAATGTAGTTTGAGTGACTCACTATGGCGACGCAGGTCGTCGCCTTCGTGAGTCACTCTATCATTCGGCTCTTGGTCGGTGGCTTGGGGTGAGGTGCATTTTTGGCTTGTAGTAATTCAGGTTTGACACTATTTAGAATGTCATAGTAAAACGGGGGGGAGGGGGCAAGTGTTCTTCGGAATGACTGGGCGCTCATTGCTATTTGACCCGAACCTGTTCTAAAAAAGTCGAGGCATTTCGAATTTTTTGTTGACACGGACAAAGTCAGGGAAAACCTCTGAAATTATTTCAACATTGAACCTGAGCCTTACCTTGTGCTATTCTTCTATTGAAATTTTTTTTCTTGTTCACGATTCAACAAGGAGCAATTCGTATGACAACAGAAGGATCGCCTCCTGGTCTTGGGCATCGAGGTTCTCCCAAATGCGATCTTGATCGATCTCTTGAAGCAGAGCCGAGCCTCGTTTTCTCGAAGGAAGGGCATAACTGCATCCAAAAGATTGCCCCCAGAAGAACTCCCTTCACCAAATGGGTTTGGTTGACCGGAAGAACTTTTTAAATGTCCCTACGCTCGTAGTTTGTTTGTGTTTACATCTTTGCCGATTCTACTAGAAATTTCCAAAAACACGGAGTTGGGAAAAGAAGTTCAATACTGATCGTTAGAGAAAAAAATTGGGTCAAAAGAAAATGCCATTTTGGAGTTTTATCAACAATTTTCTTGTGTAGGTGGGGGAGATCAACTTGCTTCTTCTTGGCATAGTCCTTTAGCATATGGGCCCAGGCGTGACAATAGCAGCACCTAGCATGACGCAGATGAAAGTTTCAAGGACAATGGACCATATGAGTTCGAGACCGAGGGGCTGCTGACCGAGAGGAGGGGTTTACCGGGAAAGAGACTCTTTCTTTCCTTTGATTGATAGCCTTTCGAGTGTCTAAACTTTCAAGTAAGACCTCTGTTCCGTACACTTCTATACTTAGACTCATGATTATGAGATTAGAGGGTGCCTTTAACCACCTTGCTTCTCTTCTATTCTTTTCTTATTGACGTGGGTATTATTGTGCATGCATCTTCCAAGCGTTAGTCCCTATGATTTCGCACGTAGGAGATCGAGACACAGCCCCAGGGCTATGGAGAAAGACTACTAAGCTGCTTTGCCATAGTGAGTTACTCGAACTACATTCGTCTTGGATCTTGGTCAGTGCTAGTGGGGTGAGGTGTATTTTTTATCGACGTAATTTCATAGAGTCATTTGGTCTGAATGCTACATGAAGAATATAAGCCAGATGACGGAACGGAAAGATCTAGAATGTAGAAGACCATAATATAAGTTATTCGGCAGATTTTGATTCCTATATATCACCTGTGTGGTACTTCATTTTACCATATATAGAAGAGGATGTTCTTATAGTTTTTTGACATAATTTTAATACAGTCTCGTATTTTTTTATCTTCTTCTAAACCTTCAGAATACTTTTTTGGTTGTGCAAACCAACGAGAATGATGACTTTGGGTTGTACCAAGTTTGAAACCAAGTGGATTCACCAATTCAAGGTGAAAAAAGGGGGAAAGAAGAGAGATTTTGAAATTAACTTGACTTTATTCGTATAAGAAGCCAAAGACAGAGAGCAATAGGATAAGCGGGAGCAAGTCAGGTATGATGGAGTCAATTGGATCAGTTTGCCCGCAGGGACGAATAAGGGAAGGCCAAAGAACATCAAATGTTTTGGTTTCAGAAGAGGGAATGTCTAATGTTTTTACCTGGAGAACTGATTGGATTGTTACGAGCAGAACGAACGGGGCATGTGGAAGAGGGGGGCGCCTCACACCCGGTACAAATCGAGAATTCTTTCTCTCTAAACCCGGTCCACTGTAGGTGCTACTTCTTGCTCTTTTGCCCCCATTTCTCTGTGATTGGCTTTAGAACCGGGAAAAAATGCTACAATATTTCTTCTCTTAAGATAAGAGCTCTTCATTGCTAACCTCAGGAACTGTCCTAGCCTGGGAAGGCTAATAGATAAGACTAAAAATGCGGGTAAGAGGCCCGAGCCATCAGTGAGATACCACTCTGGAAGAGCTAGAATTCTAACCTTGTGTCGGGACCTACGGGCCAAGGGACAGTCTCAGGTAAGACAAATTAGCACATTTAAATTATGTGTTAGATGTACTAATACCTTACCCTATCCATCTAGAAATCTTGGTTCAAAACCTATGTTACCGGGTAAAAGATGCTTCTTCTTTGCATTTATTGAGGTTTTGTCTCTACGAGTATTGTAATTGGAAGAATTTTTATATTAAAAAAATCCATTTTGAATCCAAGATTTTTGTTGTTCTTATATAATCTATAATAATTCGCAAATCTAAATCGGCTAATTGTTCTCGGATAGCACCCGCCCCAGTCGAAATTTCTCGATTTCGAAATGTATCGAAACCTTGAGTAGTAAAAAAAGCGGGAGAGCGGTCGGCTGTTAACTTATTGGTCGTAGGTTCGAATCCTACTTGGGGAGATTTTATTCATTCCGAATTCAAAATGTTAGAATGAACGGGTTCGCTTTGACCGTTAAGAGTAGGTAACCCGTTCATGTGTCTTTGATTCTATTGCATTCTATCTCATTGTATCACATTCTGTTCTGTGATATTTGAGAATCACCGTCAATACCTCAGTGTAGGTCCAGGATAATCCTTTATTCCATAGCCCAAATATATATATATGAACCGATTACTATAGTTGATATGGCAAGAGGGTGATTGTTGGGAACCTAATGCAATAAAAACATTAGAAAAAATAGAGTACCAATATCTTGGTGTTTGATTTGAACCATATATTGTTTTTTTTAATTTACAAATGGTACCTACCTATTTGGTATGTATCTAAGAAGTAAGAACATGTAAATATTCATCTAGATCCCCATTAAAAATAGAATTAGTGACATCAGTATGGATTTTTGAGAAAATTTTGAGCAACAACAAAGAGAAAAAGTATTATAACAATCATTATCTTTGCTATAAGAAAAATATATTCATATAATATATTCCTTCAATTTGAGTGTAACCCTTAGCTACTAAACGAGTTATATACCTTTCTATAGAATCATTTGTATTATATTTAATTTTGTATATCTATTTACACACCATTGCACATTTATTTGTCGATAAAGTACAAACTATCCAAGTGATTTTTTTAACAAACCATTTCAAGTTGCTTTGCATCTCTACAATTACTAGATTTACTAGTCATTATAAGTTTTGGGTTCCGAATTTTTAGTGATATAAAAGATAAGGTTTATTGTGATAGCTGGAGAGATTCTAATCAGATATAAAAATAATATAAAAGATAAAAGAGTGGATGGAACATGAAAGGCAAAAAGCTTGCAGCCTATACAGGCAGTGGTAATTAGAAAGGTAATGTTGAGTTCTGTGGATCTCTATTGGCAGCCTAATCATGGGAAGAGGGAGAAGGTAGGACAAAAGTGGATCTAAAAAGAAGAAGTAAGAGTTAATGAAAGGGGATTAAAAAACATGAAGGGGAAAGGATGACATATCAACTATACGATTGGAATGTAATTGAAAAATATAGATCTAAGACATTTGGACAAGAGATTTGTCTTGAAAAGACAAAATATATTCATGGAAAACATAACAAAGGCAACAAGCGACTTAAGGTGACTATAATATTATACATGTCTTGTAAGAAGTTAAAACATGACATAATAATTGGAATTGTTGTTGGAACTCTGGTAATAATAAGGTATGTTGCTATTGTCACATAGTTTTCTCAATATTGAGAAGGATGATGTGACTGAGCAAAAACAGCTCAAGCTACATTAAGGTGTTGGTGGTTCACTCTACATGAATGGTAATGGAAAAATACATATGGAGGATAAAAGTTAAGTAAATTGAACCTTATGGACATTACATGATCTTAAAGATTTGACATTTCATTTAAATTTTTATTAAAGTCGTTTAAGTAAGCTAACAGTATTTTAGACGCTTGTGATTTGGAAAGTAAAAATGTAAAACCAATTTACACAAGTACAATAGTCTAAATTAAGAAAAATCTATAACTTTCATTTTTTTTTCTATATCAAATTGACCTCAATTATCTAGATAGGTAAGATCTAAAGGGTTTTAAAATTTGTTATTATAACATCTTTACAAAACAATATGTAAAAATCAACGCAATACCGCATTGGTAAAAGTTTATTTTAAAAAAAGTATTATTTGCAAAACTAATGTAACACGGAACTTGCGTTGGATACGAAATCATTGGTAACCAACAAGCATCCATCCGATGTTAGACAGTGTAATGCCATTGTAAAGCAAATCTGCATCCTAACTTCTTATGACCGGTCAACGTGAGTGCGTTAGAAAGGAAACAGTAATGTGGTTGCAACTTCCGTTGGAAAATTGGTTGAAGAAGTTAACAACGGTTTGTGTTAAGAATTTGTTGAAGGAGTTAACAACGGTTCGTGTTAAGAATGATAATGTTAGAAATGGCAACATCGTTGAGACACCAATTTACATAGTCATTTCCAATTCCGCGACAACACAATACATGTGTTAATACGTTGCTTTCTTCTAATGTCATACTAACACAAGTTGCGTAACAAGGGGTAACGATATTTCGGCGCATATTGTGTTGGTCGTTTATTATTTATAAAAACTATATTTAAAATAATTAAAACAACGTTTATAAAATATTGAAAGAACATATAAACTAATTCTTATTTGAGATTCTTTCTAATCTCGCAATGTCAATTTATGGTGATGAAGAAGGCAATGATTCGGATGAATGCGTGGGTCTAGGAGCGTATGCAGGTATAGGAGCATGTGTAAATAGGGCAAGATGCAACATCGATTAAAAATCAGTTATCTTTGCTTTGTATCGCGTGAGCTCGGCCTATTACGCTATCATATGGGCCTATTATGCTTGCACCAATGTCATGAGATCATAGAATCATGGTGTGACTCATGGCATGAGGCTCACCACCACGTGTGTACCCATTGGCATGTAGTCTCCCGAAGTTCTAATGATTTCAGAGCTTTCAACGAACCTAAACGGAATATAAATTTACATCGGTTTGACTAGATGATCTGATAAAATAAAAAGAAAAAATTATTATTAAACAATATTAGATACTTTCAAAATTATCTCTAGTGATTCGGACCTTTTGCTCCAATTCGACGGTAGGATTGCGTTAACTTTTTCCACTTTTGAATCTATACATTTATATGTCAAAATGTATGTACATTTTTTTACCTACTCCGTTACTTCTTTAAATTTTTCGTGGATATATGTCTCGTCTTGTTTTTTATAGATCTTCTAAAAAAGCTTCAAAAGATTTGGAGATCGATCGCATTCTTCTTGCTACAAAAAAATACGTAAATAAACATGAGTACTTTGAAAAATTGATTAAAATATTTTTATTATACATTCCTAGTCATAAAATATTTTGTGATATGGATTCGATCAATATGTACGTGACAACGTCGCATGATCTGGTGCAACATGTGTCTTTCGGTTTCTCTTAACTTATTTGCTTCGCTTGAAAAAACTATGGATTCGATCAGTGCTTGACAAGTGCATTTGAAATATCCAAACGAGTGAAATCTGAATGGAACCTTTCGGAGTGCGATTCGACAAGTCATTTATTTTTCTTGTTATGATCGTGATTTCAGTCGCTTCGTAACTAGATCCTTCCATCGATCATTTATGGGGTTTTGAATACTATTCTTGCTTAAATAAATAAATTAAATCGGTATTATAAACAAATTAATTTTAATATATTTAAAAAAATTAAATTATTAATTACCACAAAAAAAATCAACAATAATCTTTGGCAACTTGTGAAGTAGATATCTAGCCCACCAAATTAGGTCGTCTTGATGCATGGGGTGATGCTAAACTTAATTGTTGCATTACTATCTAACCAGCAAAAATGGAAAATGAATCTATTACATAAAAATGATATAATATATATTATAATTCATGATATAGTTTAATTAAAACGTACTAATATATTGGTTTATCATTCAGGTGTAAAAATTTCTCTAGATGTAACCAACGAATAGGTGTACGCTTCGAAAGACACAATAAGTCATCGACATTTGGAAATATCAAGCTATGAAAAAGATTATCTATGGTATTCCATCAACGGTATGAAAAATACTTCATCAGTTATGACTATCACGATATGGGTGGGAGTAGTGGGAGACATAGAACCAACGATGACCCACGTGACTATGAACCTCCAGTTGGAATATCTAGAATCTCTCTAGGACTCAAAGTCCCCGAAGAAAATGTACTCATGGAACCACGTACATATGATTGATTTACATATGATTGATTTACATCCTGCAAGACCAAAAAATAGTTCAAATCCAATATCTAACCCTAAAACAGTCCAAATCCTAAACCGAAACCAATTCGTCGATTCAGTCTAAATCATATAGAACCAAAACTAAACTGCCTTGAACCCACATAAATCGCCCTTAAACCACCTTAACCGCCTAAATTTTCCAAACCGACTTTAACCGATCTAACTATTCAAAATAAACCTAAATCTATACGTCAAAACATGATAATTCATACTTAATGTACTAAATCTAGCTTACATTACACCTAAATCTTTACTAAATCTAATGTACGTAAAACAATGAATCTAAAATGATCCTAATCGATGTTAAGTGATATACCTTCGTAAAATATGGATTTGGGTTGAAAACATGAATGAATGGAGAAATACGGAGAGAGTCGATGAGAGGCATGCGAAATCCGATAAGATAATACTCCGAATGAAAAAATCACAAAAAGTGGGAGAGAATGAAGCATTGATTCGAGTTCATTAAATTTTTCAACACAATTTGCGTTAGCCCAACATTACCAAAATACAACGCAGTTGCATTAGATATTAAGAGCAATCATGACGAGACACCACATCACGGATGCAAAAGCCCTTCTCACGCGAGAGCGTTTCGATCTTTAACGCAATTGTGTTACCAGCATCAGTTTTAGAATGTTTAATGCAATGACATTGACATGCATCATGAGAAAAAAATATTGATTGCGCATATTTGTAACGCAACTGCATGAGAACGATGTTACCTAGGCTAACACTAGTGCATTAAACCATGGTTAATGCAATTGTATATAAAATTTAATTTAGCTAAAAAATATTGATCATCATCTAGATCAACGTATTCTTCACTATCTTTGGCCTTTTATCCATTTATTACATATAAATCATTTGGAGGTACAAATTGTTCGATACGTAACAATGATAGGTTGCAAAGTTCAACCACGGTCTCTCTGTTTTTGTCTTGCATCGATTTATCTATCGTATCCTTGTCATTTAGTAATATCATACCTCTATAAAAAAATATTAAGTAAAATAATTTGTTTGATTTGCGCTGATAAGATGAAAAGATCGAAACCGATTTAAAGTCTCTTCTTTGTTGCTTTTGCCTTCTTTGTATGCCGAAATTCGCAGTGAGTAAATTGATTAACCTTCTTTTACGGCGCCATTGATATCATTCTACAAAACATTGTGAACAAGAAAAGAACTCTTTTTTCAATTGTCCATACGCCACATCATCATGCGAGGAGAGATTATTTTATTTTCAAAATTGGATTTATTCAATAAGAATATTTAAAATAATCATTACATAGTGAATAGTTAGTGCTTTGTCAGAGGTACTATACAGCAATTGCTAATGACCATTACTAATACATGAATCCCACATTTTACATCTAAAAGTAAATGTGTTATTACAAATGTCAAAATAATTGTTGTTTCTATTATTACAAATTTCAAAATAATTATTGCTTTACGAAAAATCTATATGATATAATCTAGATCGATATTCTTTTGTTAATTGCATATAAATTCTTCTAAACTAGTAATTATATCTGTTATTAATTGTATAAAAGTTTTTGTAATTTAATTTGATATATAATTATTTATTTATTTAACAAATTAACTATTTAGTATATTCAATTATTTTATTTTCTCTATTACTCTATCAATAACCAAATAAATTATTTCATATAAAATAAAAATTTCAGAGAAATATATTTCAAAAATATATTACCAACATACTTTTTAAAAAATTGTTATCATTTAATCTTATTATTAAGTAATAAATAATATAAATTTTATACTACAATTTTTAACCCTTTTCTAAAAAAAATGTCATATTATCTATTTCTATATAAAATGAGACCCACGATATATATATGTAACAGATGGAAACTTTTTCTTCTTTCCTAGCTAGTCCAATTCGATAATCCAATTCATTTCGCCAATGATAAGATGCAAGTATCATTTACAAAAAAAAAAATGAGAAACTAGATATCATCAGTAGGCACTTAGAGTGTCCAATTTGCCCTTCATGGCCTTGTAGCATTCGAGGCTGCAGAGTGGAAGATTCAACTTCGAGTCTCTGTATTTGTAGGGATTCGTACATTTTGGAACCGCACACTTCTCCCTCGGCGGAGGATAACTGTTTCAATCATCCCAATACGCCAATAAACCAAATAGAAATCAAGATTTATCTGCTATGATGATCATAATCCTATAGAAGACAACCTAGTTCATCCCGATAATTTTGGTTGGGTTCATAAACCGACGCAATGTATTTAAGATTCTTTCACTCGCAAGATTTCGCATTGGTTGATGAACCAGTGCATGTAACTCTTGCGAGTTGCAATGAACTGACGCTACGCAGTCACAATTTGTGCCATTTTAATCATTCTTAATTATATCCCGAGGCAATAAGAGGTAAGTGGTTTACTACTAAGCTATTCTCCGGATCATTACAAGCAAATTCTTTATTTCATTGATGCAAATTGGATAATACCTGTGAGGTCTCGAATCGAATATAGGAGGCAACCCCACTTCATCCGGGAAGGTTACAATGGTGCCTGAAGGACCCATCACCCACTTCACAGTTTCCGACTCACGGGCTATTGAGTTTGCAGCCTTTGCCTGCATAAAATGGATTCAGATATTCTGGTCTTCACTTCAAAATATAGTGAATCTGGTAAAATAAGTTGCAAACAAATAAAAAAAATGAGGGCTTTTTACCTTCGCTCTTTCTTCTTTGCATTTCTTAATCTTGTCTTCCCTCTTTTTTCTGCTTGAGTCTTGGCCCAAGATCTTCCTGATTGCCTCAGCCTATGGTTATACATGGAAAAATTGAATGTAATATGATATGCTTTTTACCCAGATTTCAACACAAATAAAAAACGACGAACCTCAGATTCTCTAGCTGCTTTTTCCACCTGCAGTTTCCGTCTTTGTGCTGCCTCCGCTTTCTTTAGTTTCTGTTCAACTTCCAGGGCTTTCTCTTTTCGCCCTGAAACCGGACGAAATAAGCAATTTTATGCCAAAGATCAGTTAGATAAATTCCTCAACTGGAACAGTTGTTGGCAAATGTTTGCCTTATGTTGCTTCCAGCATTTGAGATATGGTGATCATGCAGCAATTGCTTCAACATTTAATGCAAGCACAAATTTGCGGTAATGAAATCATGCCCCAACTACTACGCCATCTGAGCCTTGAGCGATCGAATACTATCTAAAGAACATGATGAGAAGGCCGAGTCCTAATAAACTCACTTCTAGGTGGAGCCGGAGGCAGTCCGTCGGGAAACTCAATCAGATTTCTGCTAAATCCAGTACGTTGACGAGTAGTCACTGTCGTTTCTGTCTTCAACTCTGTTGGATTATCATCAATCACTCCTCTTCTCGATCTCGTCCTCTTATTTTCTGGTTCAACATCTGACACTGCTTCTAATTCCTCATTTTCCTCTTCGTTGTCCTCAACATAATCAATATCATCTGATAATGTTCCTGTCTTATTCTTCTTACCCAACTTGCCTGCTCTTGTCAGAGATCCTATGGTATGTATCCCTTCAGCATCTTGTTTCATTACATTAGAAAGCTTCTTATGCTTTTTGCTCCTTCCTTCTTCATCGTCGTCGTCCACAGTGACAACCCTTTCCATTTTCACCCTTCTGAGGAACCGGATTTCTTCATCATCGTCCTCAGTGCTATCAAGTTCCTCATCAAGAACACGTCGTTTAGCAATTCGATTGCTTTTACGAATCGGGTGATACATGCTGGTTTCATTACCACCACCCGATGTTCGATCATTTGATAAATCTGCTGTCCATACACCGTCCCATGGAATTCCTCTAAACTTAGTGGATCGATCATCAAGCTTGTCCTGTGAGTAAATACTTCATCAAGATAATAACCAATTACATTCGGTGTAATGAAGTTCATCAGGAAAACTAAATTCGATAACAGAACCAGACAAGGTTCAATAATATCATATGAATAAACTGGAAATTATTGCTATTGCTCAATGAGAAGTTTCCTCTGAGAAAAACAAACGAATAAGAAATACCCAAAAACCGTTATATCTCATGAACTAGGCAATCTCCAATCAAATATATATATATGTGTGTGTGTGTGTGTGTGTGCGCGCGTGTGTGTGTGTACTTATAGAATTTGTTGTAATTGGAGATCACCTAATTCACACTATTGATAGCTTTGTTGCTGACATATGACTTTTCTGGGCAATATTTTATCGTATATATAGCTAAACAGAGAGATAAACTTCAACGAAAACAGCAAACAGCAAACAGCAAACGCCGGTTCATCCACCTAAATGATGAGCTGTTCTCCAGAAAACTCTTATGTTAGCAATAAGGCTATCAGTAGTGAGAATTAGGTCATCTCCAGTTAAAATCAATTCTATAAGAAATTGTGAAAACCCAACACTGTTCCACGTGAACATTTGGAATGAAATCTGATGAACTCTGCTTAGTAGAGGTACCTGATCCTTCAGCTTTGGCTGTGAAGCATCGGATGATACACGAGACGACTCCGTTGAAACACCGCCAGATGCAGAATTAGCTTCTATATTTTTTGTCACACCAACAACTTTGAGTTTAACCGTCTTAACTCCGTTCTCATCCGAACCAGCTATCTGGCCCATGTTGTTAGACGCTTTGTGATTAGTCAAATCATTAAGATCTCCAGTAGAAATGGTGCTAGAATTCCCATAGAGGCCCTCCTGATTACTTCCTCGGAAAGAACCACTCTTAGAACCTTCATCTGATTCCATATTTTCTCTATCTTCAACCTTATTTGCGTTCTGCACAAACAAAAACAACTCAACAAAATTTCACACAGGTTCTTAAATATGGTGGACTCACGTATGAAGAATATAACTATTGGCCCATTGACAGTTGACTCCAAGTGTGTCCCTAAGAAATTGTTTGCACTTGGTAAGAAATAAATGACAGATCTAGCACTTCACAAAAAACTAAACCTGGATCAATGCCAAACCAACGATCCTCACCTTCAGGATTCTTGTTCTTTTATAAAGACTGACGCCCAGAGCTTTGTTCTTTATAATTAGTTTACTACAATTCGAAAGACTAAAAGTGATTTCAATTACTCAGTGAATTCTTACATTATCAGAGGTTGGCGTGGATGACAAGGACGAACCATCATGTAATTGTGGTTCACTCCAAGGCCGACGCAGCATATTACTTTCAAAAAAATGGAATTCCGCAGCTTTCTCTGCATCAGAATCCGGAAGTAACAGAGATAAGAAGGATCTTCATTAAAGGAAGAATGCTCAATCAGATGTCTGATCGATGAAATACCGAGCAATTCAGACTTATATCAGATGTAAAAAAATATGTCGTTAGACCGGAAAATTGGACAAGAAATTGAACTTGGTATTCGAACACTAACAACTGAATGAACACATAAAGGAAAGTTCTTCAAAGCAATTGCAAATCTAACATACACAGTGATCAACAAAAATACATGAATTTATAACGGTTAGTAATGCTAAAGCTTTTGATTTCCAACAGTCCAAATTTAACATAACAAAACAAAGAAAGAAAAAAAATCAAAATGAAATCACAGAGTAACCAACAAAAGTAAAGACAAGGAATAGCTGAAATTTAAACAGCAAAACCAGAGATATGTAAAACTGGGTTCTCTTGAATGTTTCAGGTTTCAATTTTGGTTCCTAGTTTAATCACATGTATTACAGAACAATAATTTATTTAGCCGTACTAAAATCATTCCACGGATTTGGGTTTGGAAATTGAATTTCCAACCACAAATTCAAAGCTAAGTTATTTGAATTCGGCAGATCGACGAACCAAAAAGCAATACCTGCAAGTTCCCGCAAAATCGAGCAAGATCTTGAACTCTTTCGGAATTAGAGATTAGGGTATCGCTGACTTGGGGCAAAACACGAAATCTCGATGCTTACCTGGCGGGTCACCGCCTTCTACTCTCTGTTCCTCGCAAGTCGAGCAAAAGTGCGCGCAGGTTAATAAGCTGCGCATTTTTGTTAACTCGGCTCAGTTTAGCGCACTAAGTAGAAAACAAGTTAATTCAGGATATATACCATTTAATTTTCAAAAATTAAAAATTAATTATCAAAACTAAATGAAGTATTTAAAATATAAAAATATATAAATTAATTCAATATTAAATAAAATTTTGAAAACATATATAATTTAAACTTGACCATTCATGTGCATGTTTTTTAGGGAATTTTTTATTTGATTTTAATATTAGAGTTTAAATTTTAATTTGGGATCAATTTTTAAATTGTTTGTTTATTACTTAAAAATTAAAGTTAATTCTAATTTTAGATTTAGTTTAGTTTTTTTAAGTTAGAGTTTGAGTTAAGATCTTTGTAAAAAATACCAAAATATATATTTTACATATAAATTATATTTATTAATCATTTTTATCAATTTCACAAAGAAATTATAATTATTATAATTATTATAATTATTGTTATTATTATTTATAAGGTACATTTAAAATAATTTAATATATTCTTAAAAATACAAATTAATCATATATATAATATTAATTATATAATTTAATAAAAAATATTAATTTTGATATTTTTTAAGGATGTCTTAATAATTTATATATTTTGGACTCAAAATCCGAGTCGAGACTTTGAGTTTGGATTTCAAAATAAAGTTTACCAAACAAACCTAAAATCTAACTTTGGATCTTAACACCGACTCAAAGTTCTACAAAAGAACATGTCTCCATTCATAACTTTATTTACAACAATTTACTATATGTAATATATTTGTATGTTTCTATATTGAGAATAGTAAAAATAAAATATTATTATTACGTAATTAATCACTTTTTTCCAAATACAAATATTTCCATGCAAGTTGTATGTGTTTTTTCTCAGTTCGCCATCCAACTCGTTTAAGTTCTAACTCATTTTCAATTCAACTCGCTAAAAAACGATTCGGGTTAAGGTTGACTTGCGAGCCGATTCCTATTTTGTGAAAATGGATGGTAAACGGGTTAACAACATTCTTGTAGAGGTAGATTAGGCTATCAAAATAAATCCAACTTACAAATCTCATTCGATAAATTTAGGGTTCGAGCATAAAAAAAATGTAGGCCCTTTAGAAATTGTCTTTATAGGTTGGGTGTAACGCCCCCATCCCAAAACTACCTCGGGATTGAGAGTATCCACCATCACCTCCAAGAGATGGCTACACATGTCATCGCTCAAACACATTTATAAAATAAAATAAATGATTTATTCCAAAATAAAGTGGTTTGGACCAAATAGCGAAACAAAAATGTAAGGATCATAGTCACGATAAATGAATAAAATAAATACGAAATGCAACAACACCGATGATTTGATGATTCTGGATAATATTGCTAGCTACAACACCGATCAATTTTTTCTATTGTAGACCTATTCAATTAACCAATTTCTATAATAAATCTTCAAATTAAGGGAATAATAACAACAAATTATTTAGAGATTTACCACAATCTCGATTAGAATCCACCCACGAAGAACGCGATGAAAATTAAAGATCATTCTCCAATTTCTTATTCCTCCTTCTTTTTTTTCTTCTTCTCTCTTCTTCCCTTTCCTTTTTTTCTTCTCTTTTCTCTTCCTCTTCTCTTTCTCTCGCCGTTGCTTCTGTTTCTCTCTCTTTTATTAATTATTTACCCTAATATATTAATATATATTATATATACATGTGGCCACCGACTCATTTTACCGGGTCGTACGGGCCTTACATTGGATATTTTTTGAGCCCACTCAATTATCGGATCGACCTATTGGAACATTGAATCGGTTCACAAGCTAAAAAACAAGGGCTATAAAGTGTAATCCTAAGGCTTTTCTTCCTTTTTCGGTGACAAAATATGAACCCCTTCGTCGAAGTATCTGCCTCATCGTCTTCTCGTAGTCATCTCCGTCTAACTTGCCCGCCCAAATGTGTTTATGTTTGTTTTCCTATGAGTCCATAGGTTCGATGAATCTTTAGGTCCGTCATCGCCTACGAATATCTATAGGTTCGTCGTTGCCAATGGCTCTCTTTAGATATAGGTGTTAAGGGGTTGTCAATTTGTGGATTGTTCCTGACCAAATATGCAAGTTAGGTTTGAGTTTTATTCGATATACATAAAAAAAATAAGTTGCATATTTGATCACTTTCAAATATGCAAGTTGGGTTTGAGTTTTATTCGATGTATATATACACATCTCGACAATATAATGTAGCTTAAAGAAAGAATTGATACATCATGGAAGTAACAAGAACAATGATGTTGTACAAGAACATTCCTAAGAGTTATAGAGAAGAAAATGATGCAACAGTGTGTCATTTTGATGTTATGTCTAAAAAGTTTTTTTTCGTAGGATATTCTAAAGAGGGTAAATGATATTTTTTAAATATTTATGACCAGATGTGCAAATTTTTGAAATGAATTTTTTTTGTTGAATGAAATCATGGTGAGAAATAATTTTTTATAAGATTTAAGAGTCTATTCAACCGACACAAACTCAAGAGCATAGGAATTTAATTGTTATAAAAATTGATTCATTGAGAATGGACCTCTCTAAATTTTGCGTACGAGATATGCATGTTGGCGTGTGTATAAATATATATACATATATATATAGTTTTAAGAGAGCTGACCATTTGAGCAAATTACAAGATACATCTTAACACATATTTGATCTTGTAACATCATTTTGAAGATCATTTATGGGTATCATGTCATATTTTTTATCATTTGGTAATGGTGAACGTATTGTGTAGTTGGACATCATGTAATATTTTTATCGTTTTGTAATCGTTAGAATTGTGTGTTTTCATTCATGTTGAAGATATTTTAGTATAATTTAAAGTATTTTTCGATATAATATGTTATTATCAATCATCAAAATGTAGATATAATAACCAAAATTTAAAAATATGTTACTATTAAAGGAAATATGTTACGTTTAAAATAACTAGAATTTAAAATACGTTGGATATACAATCTTTTGGGGAAGAATATGTTGAATGTACAATCTTTGAGGGGAAATGGGCTGAATGTATAATCTTTGGGGGTAATATGCTAGAAGTTATATAGTTCGGGGGGAAAAGGTTAGAAGTCATATAGTTGGGGGAATATGCTAGAAGTCATAGTTCGGGGAAAAATAGGTTAGAAGTCATATAGTTCGGGGAAAGTGAGATGTTTTAAAAATATTTAACAGAAAAATTAACGGATATTTAACGGAATGGGTAATAGAATGAATATTTAAAGTTTAGAGGGATAGGATTAGTAATGATAGTTTAGGGGAATAGAATGAGAGAAAAAGTTCGGGGGAATAGGATTAAAGCGTCATAGTTTAGGGGGAATATATCTTTTTCCCTTTAAAAAACGAGTTGACACTCTGAGCAGAAAAATGAGTAAGAATTTAGACGAGCTAGTTCGCGAGTTGACGAGATGGATAACAAAATCACTTGAAAAACAAATTATAGAGTTTATTTTATTAATATATATTTATTCTTTTGTTATATAGATTTCGAAGGAAATGAAATCATTCCTAAAGAGTGAGATAGAAAGAATGTTACGAGTGTACGAACGAACAAATATAAATTGGATTTTTGATAACTTTGTATTCGACCGTTATTTTGATATTCATCAACTTTGTATTCGAATTAATATTTTAATATTTTAGATATTTTATTTTATCTAGTATGATGATTAATATATTTTAAAGTTTTTTAAATTAAATAGTTTAGTTCGTAAACCGGCTTATTTTTCGACGAGCTAAAAACAAACTATAATTTTCCAACTCGTTTTAAGGCGAGTTGAACTGACCGAGTTTGATTTACTTCCATAAATATACCTCAACCTTCGATCATATCAAAATCAACTTATCTTGGTACAAAATTTTAGTCGTGAATGTAATTCCGATTCACAAAATTTTATTTTACTGATTTTTTCGTGATAAAATTTTAAGAAAGATGTTAAAATTATGAAAATTATATCCAGTATGATTCAATGATACAATCCATAATGGATCTTCACATGGGAAGAAAAAGGTAAGCAAATGTTTCAATGTCATACTTAATTATGCAGTTATGATCTAGAAAACAAAGAATGACATTGGAGGGGTTAACGCTTCTTATAACATTATGGTATTTCATAATTTGACATTAATAGAAAGGCTAAAAGTCTTCAAATGATTACCATATTACCATTTCAATTGTACATAAATGTCTGCTGCTTCTGTACAAAAATATAATAAAAAATTCTCTTTCTACAGTGCCCTATAAATTCCAAAAACGTAAATCATGTATGATTTAGAGACAATTAACAATAAATTGAGAAACTGATTTATGGACTCTAGTTGCCAAAAACAAATAAACATGATAATAATAATAAAATCCTCAAACAGATTGAAACATAACAAGAACATAGGTTTCAGAAATATCCATCAACCCATTTGATCTAACATAGAAATCCATGAACCAGCACCGTTATCACAACCAGATCATGGCAGCACAATCTGTTAAACATATCACCATAAAGAAAGTAACTTTTCCTGAGTTTCATGAGATCTCCACACATGTCTGTCGGTGGTTTGGTTCGTCTTTTGGCCTTACCAGGAGCCTTCAGCACCAACAGTAGGGTTATGGAACGACGTGAATTCCCAGAATGTCTTTAACGAGTAGGGCTGTGAGACCGTGACTCCTTCCTCTGTAATCTTCGCTATCTGCAGAGGTTTCCCCACAATTTTAGAGCAATCAATCAGATGAAGAAAAGAAACTTCAAAAACGAAGAAAAAAGCCAAAATTTTCCGGCGCCATAGTACATCCGCTGGCAATTGCACGTTTTTGCGCATACATTAGTCAGCATTTGAGTTCTAACTGAATTGAAGGCGGTAATAAACTGATGCTTGATTTAGCTTTACCCATCTAAGTATACAATAACATTTACCTTAACACGAGTTTTTAAAAACTTACGATGTTGACAAGATATGCAACTTAGATGTTAGCTTTCATATGAAACATAGACTAGTGTTTTGCAAGGAGATAAAGCAAAAATATCCAAGAATACGAGGAAACCTGAAGCTTGTTGATAGCTGATCTGTCACGGTACAGAAGCACTCGCATACACTTCTCAAGTAGCTTAACACCATCTTCAAAGCTGAGGTCCTCACGCCACTCATCGCGAAGAATAGGCCTTGCAAGATGGTTCCCGAATCCGGTGGCAACATGGTCATCCTCAAAACTAACACCAATCATTGAAACCTATAGAGGAATTGTAGAACGGAAATGAATCCTTGTCATAAGTAAAGATCAAATGCAAAGATGAACTATAGGGCTTACCATCCCCAAATACTTCTCCCCGTTTTTTACTCCTCCAAGCACAAGTGTGTTCCACAAAGGATTGAACTTGTTCCGCCGGTTATACATGACTCGGGTCAGATAGTTATGAACCTCTTTTGGCCCTAGTGAATTACCGTCATCCCACATATTATCATACAAGCTGAAAACAACAAGACCAGTGACACCCATGAGCAAGACAATCATGATAACAGTAAAGCAAGAAATATAATTGTACTATCAGGCAATATCTTACATGAGTTCATCAAGGTAGCGCAGAATCTCCTGAAAGTCACTGATTTCCCCACTGGCACCGAGTAGCGAGTGCTTCCCGATGGCCTTCATACGCTCAATGCTTTTGTAGCGTAAGGTGGAGCCATAAGAACCTGTAGTTCAGGAAACATATATATAAGCAACGTTATCATTACTAGGTTATAATTTTATTTTTCTGCAAAAGAATAAAAAAAAGTTCACTCATACCAGTGAGAATCTCAACACATATATGCCCAGAAACACCATATAGACGAAAAACTCAATCTAGTTTTCACTACTGTTTCTAATAATATCAATAAGCAGAAAGAAAAGCACATGACAGCCAAATAACATCAATGAAAGATGGTACTTAGAATTACATGCATTGACCAAAACCTAACTACTATAGTAGCAGTAGAGCTCATATCACTGTAGCTCCGAAATCGTTCTGGTCGCGCTTCTTCAATGCTTAGGCAGAAATATATACTAAGCAAATACCATATCAACTGCTTAAGAAAATAAGCAAGCAATTAGAAGAGCCCGCAATCGGTTTAACTACAACAATCACAAAGATTGTAAAAGGACAAATACCATACCTCCCATGTCAGCAGCCATTAAAATCCCATCTTTGTACTTGATTGCGATGACTGAGGTCCCAGTAACATATGGGTATCTAACAAAAAACGTTCCATATAAACCCTAGAAATGAAACAAGTCCCCGAATATCGGAGAATCGAAAATCTACTAGACCAAGAGAGATAGAGATTTTACAGGGTTCTTTGCGTATCGGCATCAGGGCTTGTTACCGCTTTCCCGTTCTGCGTGGGAATAGTGAACTGCACATCAGAAGATTTACAGAAATCGATGTCAGAATATCAAAATCCCAGAAAATTAGAATCTAAATTAACTAAAACAACTGGGTTTTATGGTCGATGTCGACTTACCGTCATCGTATCGATTAACTTGATATGAAATTGAGACGCTGAAACTAAGCCTGTTCCTGATCTGAGAAAGTTTTTGTAGTTCTTCTCTCGCAAAAAGCTTCTGCGAATTCCCCTTGCTCAAGAAACAAACAAAAACCGGGTCGGATCCTCTTCCGGGTCAAATAATCCAAGCCCATAGACATAAATATGCAATACGTATTATGCTTAAATTCACCGTGACTAAACTAGTATGTTTTATATGTGCAGATTCATTATAAATCAAGTTAAAAAAATTGTTCAAATCGGGATGCAGCTTAACGAGACAGAAACGACAAATCGAGAACAAATCGAGGCACAACACGCTTTTCTTCTGTGAATATTCTGCAAAGAATGGAAGACTCTAATACTGTGAAATATCTGGAGGAAAAAAAAGTCTGAACAAGTTGAAATTTGATGTGAGGAGCTCGAAGACTATGATTCGTTCAGAAGGTTTTAAGATTGGTTTGAAGAAATTGAAGACTCTAATTGATTCAGAGGGTTTCATCGTCACATAGACTCGTGGATTATCTTCAATCTTTGGCAAAAATAACAACATTTCGAATTCTCTGTATTTGACAGTTTGTCAAAATAGATTTTCTGTTTTAGCAAATTAGTTAGCAAATTAGTTATGCTGATGTGACTAGTTTGTTAAGGCTGAGATTTTATGTTTTAGCAAATTAGTTATGCTGATGTGGCTAGTTTGTTAAAGCTGAAGAATTCGTATAAGAATAGAGATAGAACAATCAATGATGTAACCGATGAAATATATTTTAGAAATTCTCTCTTTCATTTTCTTTATTACTCAGTTTCTTTGACATGTTCATAAAAAACCGGGTCGGATCCTCTTCCGGGTCAAATAATCCGAGCCCAATACGTATTGCGCTTAAATTCACTGTGACTAAACTAGCATGTTTTATATGTGCAGATTCATTATAAATCAAATTAAAAAATTTTCAAATTGAGATGCAGCTTAATGAGACGAAGTGACAAATCGAGAAGAAACGGAAACCGAGAGAAGTCGATGACAAATCGAGAGGATGACGACATGCAACGAATCAAGAGGAGGAAGATAGTGGGCGACGAATCGAGTGGAGGAAGACAATGGAAGGCGAATCGAGTGGAAGGATTGGCAAACCGAGTAGAGGGCGACAAATTGAAAGGGAATACAAAATGTGGTGAATCAAGAGGAGGAATACCGCAATGGGGTCTAAGCGAAAGAATGTTGATTGATGGCAATATGAAGGGAAGATAATCGGCAGTGTGAGAGAAGTAATCTAACTTTTTTTTCTCAATAACCAAAACGACAGTCATTTTGGTTATGCTGTTTTATAAAAAGAATTTTCGGCAGTGTGAGTTAGAGAAGTAACCTAACTTTTTTTCTCAATAACCAAAACGACAGTCACTTTGGTTATGATGTTTTATAAAAAGAATTGCCCAATCGACTGTCGAAGCTTCCGAGACCGCCTAGGCGATCCATCTATCTAAAACCACGATTCTAGGAAAATCAAGTCTTCTGGTGGTCGACCGTCTAGAGCGATTTTTGTACATTAATCGCAAATATAATAATAGGACGAACTGAATATAATATCGTGTTGGTTATGTTGAAAAAATGACTAAAATTTTTCTACAATTTATTTTTGTCTTTTGTGGAAAGACCCACATTGGTTGAGAGAAGAGTTTCACTCTAGTATATATTGAGTTTTGTGTTTTATGTAATCAAAAGGTGATATTAGAGGGGTTTTGAGATTGAGTTGTATTTTATAAAAAGTACCACACGCGTGCTACGAGGACGCCACCGTCCGCGCGCCGCCGCCCGAGCCGGGTTAGATTTTACTCTTCCTACATAATTTTTGTTTTAATTTCAAGGCTTTCTAAAGGACTTTTTCAATTCAACTAGCCTTATATTGTGGAGCCATCTCAGAGGCAGTTACAGGACATGACCATGTCTAATGGTAAGCCTATTATCTGTCAAAGAGAAGGAAGAAAAGGGTATCCGAAAAACTCTTCTGCGGTTTGGCTTTCCAGCCGTGTACCCCTACGACGAAAACACTTTGTTATGAGTCGTGTACCCCTACGCACTGTTGGTTTCCATATGAGTCATTTTTGCTATTCCATCTTTCTCTTTGCAAGTGCACGCGATCGACGAAGTTCTTGTGTAAACCTTGGGGAAGCGATCGGCCTTTTGCATCTCGTTGTGATAATCTTTCACGGATAAAGACTCCTGCACAAGGAAATTCATATTGTTACGCACTTATTCATAATAATATGAAGGTGCGTACCGACTTCTCATGATTTGCTTGAGTTACCACCATGTGTTGACCGGTTGGTCACCATTTATCCTTCTGAAATGGGTGATTTGATCCCACCAAATCAAAGCGTAGTCACTGAATTTAGCGGTGGCTAGTTTGATATTTCGTTGCTCGATGTACTCGTGAAGATCAAACATCATCTCTATGCGTCTTTCCCACTCAAGTATGCCTCCGGATCGCTACCCTCGGTAAACATGGGAATATCCACTCTCACACCACCATTATTATGGTCATGGAAGTCTCTGTGTAGTGCTCTTCCCTCTTGCCTTCGTCTTGCCATGAAGGCTAGGTCATATTCGT
>CM071865.1:41325960-41355705 GCA_036759665.1 Gynandropsis gynandra | reverse complement strand
GGCATTCTTCGCCTTCACAAGCTTTCCAATGATTTGTGCGGGGGTCACCATTCCACGACCGAAATTTTTCCGCCTTAATGTATCACCCCTTTTGGACTCCCATCCTTTGGGATATGGTCCGCATTTAAATCAAAAAATTGTGTGTGCTCCAATATAGAGTACCAGATGGGAACACCGTTTAAGATGAACCACAACTCCTTCTTATCCCATACAATCACGGAGTGATTTAGGAGGATAGACATTTAAACCTTAGTCAATGTGGAGTCACATTGGAAATGGAATAAATGCTTAAATTGTGACTCATTCTCGAAGTAATACAACTCATATTCATCTAAGATTCCTCTCAACTTCTTAATTGTCTCGTGAGGATAACACTTGGTGGTGATCTTTGGCATTCTGTCCATGTGCTTGAATTCATACACAAATTTCTGCTTTGGCGTCACCTGCAAAATGACCAATTAATTAAGAATATATTATACTTCTACCGACTCAAGCGACCCATGCAACTCAACCGACCAATATGGCTCAACTGGCCCATGCAACTCAAACCACCTTTGGACCCTGTGCGACACTCAACCGACTCACTGAGACTCATGCGACTCAAGTGAAAAATGCGACTCAACCGACCCATGCAACTCAAGCGACCATTGTGACCCAAATCGACTCACTAAGACAACCGACTCAAACGACCCTTAGACCCCCTATGACTCTCAAGCGACCATTGCAACCCAAACTGACTCATTGAGACAACCGACTCAACCGACTTTTAGACCCCCTGCGATGCTCAAGTGACCATTGCGACCCAAATCGACTCACTGAGCAACCGACTCAAACGACCCTTAGACCCCCTGCGATACTCAAGTGACCATTGCAACCCAAACAGACATACTGAGACAACCCACTCAAACAACACTTAGAACCCCTGCGACGCTCAAGTGACCATTGCGACCCAAACCGACTCACGGAGACAACCAACTCTTGTGACTCAACCACTCACTGAGACTCAACAAACTCACTGAAATTCACAACCATTTCAAATCCATAAACCATTTTGCGATTCGACAACCTGCAAAACCCTAGAAATCGATCTACCTACACTTATTGATACCATTGAAGATTGACTCGTGCTCTCTTCTTCACTGCTACGGCTGATTCTAGCCATTTCCTTCTTACCAACTTCAAATCGATCCCTCTCAAGTTTGAAATCACTTATTCTTTCTTGCTTTTGACACGGTTTGACAGTTTCACGTCGAAAAACTGCAGAACGCGGGTTTTTTCACGTTTGAAAATTAAGGGAATATTTATCTTTTCTCCAGTTTCTGTTTTCCGATTAAATAATTATTTTAGGGAATGGTATTTTTAAGCGGTTTAGCCCTATGAGGGTATATCTGATATTCCGTCATTTCAATTGTGTTGTCTTTCAAAAAGAAGGTCAACATTTTTTTATAAAAGTCGTTATCCACAATTATTCTTTTTTGGATATGCAATCAATGAACTTTAGAAATTCATATGACAATCCGAAAATTATATCACTGGATAATTTATACATTGTAGATTTGTTTGGTATAAAAACTGAAAAGATGAAGAGAATATGACCAAGACGTTTTGGTGGAGTTTTAAAACTCCAAAGGACTTACTATTTAATTCAAACGGTCTTCCGGGTACATCTAAATACAGACTCAGACTCTCCTTGAGACTCAACCCATATGTCACACACTCCATATGTGACCGCTTAAAACTATTCTCACAATAGCCTTAGGTTACAGAATGACTCTATGAATCACTCTCCCACAAACTCCTAGATACAATATCTAAGATTCGCGTAAATATACTCATAAAGTAAAAGAAACACTATTTCGGTTTCTCCGTTTAAGCTCACATTTCTCTCTTAACTTTTAGGAACAATCTTTTCAGATGGAGAAGTCTTAATTTCGTTCATAGAATCAACACTCTTTATATAGAGGTCTTCTTGATGTGTTTGTTGCTAACAAATCTCCATAATTCATACTCCTTTGTTTTCTCCAACAAATCTCCATGTTTTTAGCTCCCTTGATATTCTCCAATTTGTTAGCCTTTGATTTGTTTATTTTTTACCTATTCAAATATGAAACTTCAACAACCCATTTACGATCAAAATACTTTAACAATCTCTCTCGTTTTGAAGGTGTACTTAAACAAACACATCAACCAAACAAGATTAGCATACGTCAATCATATCAAAACATGTGTCATTAATATCAAAGCATATCAAGGCATATGTCAATCATAGTTATTACTCATCGATGTTAATCTGGTCCAAAATACTCATCGATGTTAGTCTGTATCTAAACAACAAACAAAAAACTATTAGCTACTAGTAAGATTGAGCCATGATTAATTCTACTGCATCCTTTCAACACTCTTCAGGTATGCCTGCAACACAGAAGCAAGGAACCACAGCTCAGTCTACAGCTTAGCTGAGTATCCGGCTCTATGCGTAATCACAAACCATGTGGTGTGGTTGAAGAGGCTATTCGGTGAGCTAGGGTTCGACATGCAAAGGAGTTCCTATATACTGTGGTAAAACAGCAGCTATTGCGATTGGCCGCAACCCGATTGACCACAAATGAACTAAACACATTCTGATCAAGTACCATATAGTACGAGAATCAGAGAGAGACGGAATCATCGAACTATAATATGTACCCAAGGATTTGAAGATGGTGGATATCCTAACGAAGCCGCTCGGCACTAGAAGGTTTGAAGAGCTGCGGTTTTTAATCGGAGTCGCACCGGAGAAGACCAAAAGGGAGACTGAAGCTGTTGATGTCCTCTGGTGTGACAGCGAGGAAGCTTCTTGAGAAAGGAAGAGAGAAGAGATCGAGTTAGGGTTTTCAGACAAAAATGAAGTGGAGATTGAAGACTTACCGTGTGAAGACTTATCTGGAGTGGACAGGGCCTGCGTGAAAGATGAAGGTTGAAGGAGCAAGGAATTGGGCCGAGAAGGTTTGTTGCGGAAGCCCACCAGCAGGATTGAAGCCCAACAAGTATCTCAATATTACTCTAGCATGTTTTCCAGCAAGCAAATTAGCAACAAATTCCAGCAACGGTCACATGCTCGGTTCCATGTCAAAAAGAGAATAAAATTGGTTATTCAAACAGCCAAATCTTCGCCAAATATTGAAGAGCTAATAATGTTTTGTAAGGGGTGTATTTAGATATAAATATGTAAGCACAAACCTTGATTAATCAAGAGAGTATAATTCACAAAAACGAGTAAACTTTTCTGCATTGTTTTCTACCTAAACACCAGAAAACTTGAACACAGTAGAAGCGAATACCTTTCATTTTTATTATGTTTGCACTTTTAGCTCCAAATTGATCCAAATACGCGTAAAGACCTGTAAGAACATGAAAACACGAAAAAGGATGTGTGATAAGGGCAATAAAAAACTATGCGATAAGAACAGTTCGGCGAAAGCAACGAGACAAGGTCCATAGTCGATTGTGTCGACAGTAAGGAGGAGACCGTGACCGGCTATAACAGTTAAGGTTTACAAACAGTAATAACGAGTTGCTCTTATGCAATAATGTATAATTAATAAATTATATAATTCTTATTAATATCATAAGATATATATATAAATAAACAATAATGATAAAATTTAACCTAATTTATAAATAAATTTCAATAATTGCCTTAACTTTTATATAATCTTCCTATAAAAAATTAGTTTGTTTTATGATCATTAGAAAAATAATTAATTTTCTCATTATATTCTACAAAACAAAAATTTTCAGTATTTTTTCAGTTAGTGTATATGTATATGTATATATAATTGTATATGTATAATTATGACTTACCACATTAAAAAACATGTAATTGATATCATTAAAAAATATGTAACATTTTTCCTATTAAAAAAGGAAAAATACAATGTTCGTGTTATAAAACGCATCATTACTATTGTTTGCCAAAATCCACAAAGTTGGCCCTCCAACTTGATAATGCAATGCTTCTTTGTTTCCTCATTGATCCTTTTGTGCTAATACACAATCAATAGTAATGATTGTGTATATATATATTATAAACGCATTGTAGTATATGTATATATATATAAATACATTTTATTATAAACAACATTAGCACAACCCAAAAGCAAAAAGAACCCATCTCTCTTTTTTCACCACTTTGATTAGTTTCTTGAGGAAAGCAATGGCTGCAGTGAAGAATAACACTTTATGTATTCTCTTACTATTACTTCTTCTGATCTCTGATGTTCCCTCAATTTTTGGGTCGAACCGGAGAGTAAGATTAGAACCGGAGCATTTTCACAGCGAATTTCCGGCAACGAAGATCAGGAAAATGGTGGTGGAGACTGATTATTCCGGAGATTATTGTGGTGAAGGATCATCATCAACATCATCACCACTGGATACTGATTATGATGATTTCTATAGAAGACAGGGTGATGTTCCAAGTCCTGGTATTGGGCACTGAGAGATGCAATCATATATATATATATATATATATATATATAGAAATATCTTTATACATATATATATATATGCATGCATGCATACATTCAATTTTTTCATATTTATATATATGTACATGTGGTATCATTGTATTATATGTTCGGGCTGAAAGGTTGCAACATTTGTGTGTTGTTTTTCTCAATTTTGGTGTTTATTTATATTGGGTTATGTTTCCCTGTCTCATTGAGTTGCTTTTACATATATGACCTTTGTCTCCATTTGAGCTTCATGTATGTAAATAAATACTCAATAAAATACAATTTCTATTTTGCTTTTAAGAGGTTATCAAGTTTTAGTTATTCGATGATTATAAATTGTTATATTTTATACGAAAATATAAATTCCTACTAAACTAAAACATATATGAAAATTTAAAATTTTTAAGGATTTCTTACCTATTCGTCAACACATGAAGGAATCTCCTTCAATTTTAGAATTTAATGTTTTATTTTGAATTAAATTACAATTTTATAATTTATTATGAATAAATATTTTTATATGAAAATTTCGACAAAAAACTTTCTTTTTAAATAAATATAAATATGTGATGGATTACTTTACAAATATGAACGTACAAAAGTATCTTCTCCAGCAAAATTCAAATCTTTACGAGTAAGAGAAAAGGGTTTTAATTTAATTTTATGTGACAGAAATTAATCGAATGTCCAAAAATCTAATTTTTTATATAAAAAATTGCCAATAATTTTCAGAATGTGAATAAAATTTTCATTTTGTCGAATGTAACAAATATTGGCCGTATCAACATTGGCCCAATTTTAAAGTTTTAGCCCATTTGGATAACACTAAATATAATGGATTATATCAAATCAAATCACTAGCTTTTTTTTCATAACAAAACATTAGTAATTATTATAGTGAAATCTACAAACTATGGAGAGTAGGAGTGATGAAAGGTTGGTTATTTGGATTTTTTAGGATGTTTGGAATCTGGATTCGTGAGATTTGGATATCCGAATTTCGGATATCCGAAAAATATATTTGTTCGGATGCAAATTCAGATATCCAATCCATACAAATTTAACAATAATGATATTTTTGTAATTATAAAAACATAAGGGTATTTTCGTAATTATCATAAAAATATTCGGGTATCTATAGATACTCGTTTATGAAAGCGAAAAATCTGGACCTAAACAATATATTTAATAGTTTTTATTACCCGAATCCGTGAATTCGAGTATTTTTTTCTTGTATTTTTCGATATTTTGTATATCCCTAACGGAGACATTTCTTTAATATTTTTGAGCCTCACAACATATGTTTTTTATTTTTCAATAAAAATTGATTATCATGTCAAGCCTAGTAAATTTCAAAATCACAATATTTGATGCATCAGATATAATATGGACATTTGATATAAAATGCATCTCAAAGGAAAAACGATCATTGACACAATTGATAAAGGAAATCATTTCTCAAAAAAGAAAAATGAAAAAAAACACAAAAACCATCATATTTTTACAGCATCATTAAGAGTGTCAAATTTGAGCCGGGCACGCGGGCCAACCTGAAATCCCCCCGAAAAATAGCGTGTTTAAGCTTAAGTTTCAAAACCTGAATGCAAATGGGCCTTCGAGCTCAGGATTTTAAAAGCCCGCATATTTTTGGCTCGGCTCGTCGGGATTCGGACCGACTCATCGGGCTATAAAAAATACCCAAAACACCCTAGTCCCATGTGTTCTTCTCTTCTCTTCTCCGCTGTCTTGGTCTGCCGCCTGGTGTACTTATGTGTCTTTTCTCTGCCGACTTGGTCTGTCGTTTCTCTCCTCCGACTTGGTTCGCCGCTTCTCTTCTCCTTGGTCTGCCGCTCTTCTCCTCCTCTTTTCTTCTTCTCTTCTCCTTGGCCTGCTGCCGCTTCTCTTCTCCTTGGTTTTCTTCTCAGCCTTGGTCTGTCGTTTCTCTCCGCCTTGGTATACCGCCTTGTGTTCTTCTTTTCTCATTCTCTCCTCCTTGGTTATTCTACGTTTATTATTCTCTTCTTTTTGGTCCTTTGGCGTTCTCCGTATTCTTCTCCTCTTCATTTCTTCTGCGTTGCACCATGTTCTTCTTTTCTCCTTGGTTCTTCTGATCGTCTTCGTAGATCTAACTTCACCGTCCCAGCATCTCTTCTCCTATGTTCATTTCCATAGATCTAACCATCATTATCTTTTGGGTATCTGCGCCACGGGCTGCCCGAAGCTCTTCGAGCCAGTTTACGGGCCTAAGATTTTGAGCCCGTTTGATTTCGAACCAGCCTGAGCCCGCTTGTCGGGCCACAAGCGGATTCGGGCTGGGCTCGGGCCTGGCCGATCCAAATGACACTCCTAACCATCATATTGTCGATGGGCTTCAATATGAATATCGTACTAAATGAGATCCCATGGATTTTTTTGGAGTTTCTTAAAGATATATTTGATTATAAATAAATATGTGATCAGTTGAATATGAGATTCCAAGATTATAAGTAGATGATAAAATATCATGATGTGATGTTTAATTTTCAAAATGAAATAATGTGGAGAGAAGATAACTGACTATGATAAGTTGAAGAATACATTAGCAACATTCCTTACTGATAATAGCATTTTACACACAATAATATCAAGCAGATGATTTTAAAACATATGATGAGTTATTACAGCTTATCCTCGTTGTAGAACGAAAAAATAAGCATTGCCCATGGAGCGATATTTCGCTTTTTCACTACTCTTGATGCGCGACTGGATCGTGTGTTTCACTCGGTTGTGCGGATGGATGCCTTTGAACTCATAGACGGATACGTGCTGAAGAACGTTGGCCCAAATTTCAGTGAGACCGTCCAAAACCCTTGAGCATATGTACCTCTAGAACTCTTAGGACGATAGAAGACACCACAAGCAACCGTGGTTCGTTACTTGATAAGTCGAATCAAGCAAGTCCTGGACTTGATCGATTTGTGTGAGATGAATCTCTCAATCTCAAGAACAATGAGCTAAGCTCCTTTGGTCTGTAATTGGTTTGAAAATGACTTGTTTTCTTATTATTCATGCGTGCCTCCTTAAAAAGAAAGAAGGCCAAAACAAACTTCTCACATTACACTCTTATTCAAAAGTCTAAGATTCTTATTGACCACTAATCTTCCTAGATTTTATTCCCACTGACAATGCACAAAATAAGCCCTAAATTATAGGTGTTCTTGGTTCAATTTGAATTAAAATTTGAATTTGAATGACACAAATCAAAGACACTTTCTCTTGATGGGTCTTTGTGTGGTCCATGGCCTTGTGAGGCTCTAAACCCTTCAAATGATCTTGCTGTTTAATCTCTTGGGCTTCTAAGGTATCTTGAATCTTCTCCTATAGCCTCCTGGCCTTAGATCTAGTCCAAGGCCCCTTCAACATTCTTGAACCCTTAGAATTTGATTCTAAGTGTGCACTAGAGGACTTGTCGGAAAAGTTGCCGGAGTGTCGCCGGAAAAGTGTCGTTTTGGCAGTGATCCAGTACTCATATGAAATATCTTTGAGTGCTGGTTCCAATGGTCTTGGTTGCATCAAATTTGGACTTCGGGAAGGCCTCAATTTCGGTATTTTCGTAAAAAGTCTCATCTCCGAGTTAGGCGGCCCGCGAATATCGGACGCGACCGTTAGTCCGCGAGTCTTGTCAACGGTCCGCGTGTCTGCATCCTCGTCAGTGTCCTGCGCATCCTCTTCAGCATCCCACACGTCGTCGTCAACCTCCCGTGCATGCACGTGATTGTCTTGCCCGTCCGACCCATCCGCTCCGTCTGTCCGTTCAAGACTTGCTTTCTTTGTGATATCCTCATCATTCCCTCCCCCTTGAAAAGGGTTTGCCCTCAAATCTGCTTCATCTGCAACACAAGGGCTAAGATCAGTGATATTGAATGATGAACTAATGTTGTACTTATCTTGAATATCACATTGATAGGCGTTGTCGTTGATCCTAATCAAAACTTCGAATGTCTTGGTGAAGTCGCGGAGAGATAGGAGAGGCGGGTGGATCAACTTCTCCTTGAGCATTTGGAACGCTCTCTCTTGTGTGTCTTGCCACACAAAGACTAGGTCTTTCTTCACGAGCTCAGTCATTGGTGCCGCAATGGTGCTGAAATTGCGGACGAATCGTCGGTAAAACCCCACGAGGCCTAGGAAGCTTTGGACCTCTCCAACCATGTTCGGTGCCGGCCAACCCTTGATAACTTGGACCTTCTCTTGATCCACAAAGATACCTTGCTCAATAAAAACAAAGCCTAGAAAAACTAACTTGTTAGTAGCAAAGGTGCACTTCTTCATGTTAGCATATAACATTTCCGCTCTAAGAACACCTTAAACCGCTCTAGGGTGCTCTACATGCTCCCTAATGTTCTTAGAGGATACTAAGATATCATCAAGGTATACTACCACAAATTTGCCAATGAAAGCCTTAAGAACATGATTCACCAACCTCATGAACGTGCTAGGTGCATTAGTTAAACCAAAAGGCTGCGATAAAACGTTAGTAGCCTCTTTATTCAATAATGCGTCCTTATACCGTACGAGAACCATCGGCCGGTTTGCAAGCAATGCCTTCTTGGAACCCTTGGTGATGATGAGCGACTTGTTGGGTTCCTCAACCTTCTTAGCTTGCTGCACGATGTGAAGGTGGTCTTTGTAGGCTTGCTTCAGTGACAAGGGAAGTAGGTTGATCTTCTTGCCCTTGTGTCGGATGGAATATCGGTTGGTGTAGCCGTCGTGATGTGCCTTTGCATCGTATTGCCAAGGACGGCCAAGCAAGAGGTGACTTGCTTGCATGGGTACCACATCACATAGAATCTCATCCTCATATCTTCCAATCCGAAATGGTACCAGAACTTGCTTGGTGACCTTCGTCTCTCCGCTTTGTTGAGCCATTCATGCTTGTATGGATTCAGATGCTTGAGAGTGGTGAGTCCGAGCTTCTCGACAAGAATGGTGCTCGCGATGTTGGTACAGCTCCCACTATCTATGATGATGATGCATATCTTGTCGTGGATGTGACCTCGAGTGTTTAAGATGTTCTCCCGCTGTTCGGCCGCATCGTCCTTAGGTTGTGTGCTAAGGACCCGTCTTGTCACCAAGAGTCTTCCAAGCGCTGGATCCTCGTCTATCTCCTCCTCGGAGCTTATCTCTTCTGTTTGTTGCTCTCGATCGGATGAATGATCAGACTCGATATCGTCATTTTCGAGAATGATCATGGAGGATGGCGTTGGGCAATCCCCTGCATAATGCCCTCGTTCGGAACATCGAAAACAAGTGATGTCTCGAGTTCGATGTGTCTGCGGTTCGGTGCTCCCTCATCTAGACTGTTGGACGTCGGGTCTAGGGTCAGGCCTCGGTGCTCGGTCCCTTCCCCTCGGATTCTTCCCAAGTTGTGGTTCTGATCACTGTGCCCGGTCCGTGTTGGGTGGTGCTCGATCTGGACGCACGTCTGTGCGCGCGGGTCACTGCTCGGTTCGGTCCGGGTGGGGTTTTTGCGAAAAGCTTTGCCACATGTTGGAGCTGCTTCCTCCATACCATTGGTGCCTCGACCTCCTTAGTGGTTGTCTCTCATATAATATGGCGAGATCCAGAAGCTCATTGAGTGTTTGGATCCGATGTGGCTCCTTGCTCCAAAATACTGATGTTGAGGCCTCGTTTGAAGCGGTCCATGGTGGTCCGCTCGTCCTCTTGAGTTTGCGCCCTCACCATCAACTTTTGCATCTCCTTGTAATAATCCTCCACGGATAAAGATCCTTGCACAAGGAAATTCAAATTGTTACACACTTCTTCATAATAATTTGAAGGTACGTATTAGCTTCTCACGATTTCCTTGAGTTGCCGCCATGTGTTGACCAATTGGTCACCGTTCATCCTTCTGAAATGGATGATTTGATCCCACCAAATCAAGGCATAGTCACTGAATTTAGCAGTTGCTAGTTTGATCTTTCGTTGCTTGGTGAACTCGTGGAGATCAAACACCATCTCCGTGCGTTTTTCTTACTCCAAATATGCCTCTGGATCGCTACCCCCGGTAAAGATGGGAATGCCCACTCTCACACCACCGTTGTCATGGTCATGGAAGTCTCTATGTGGTGCTCTTCCCTCTTGTCTTCGTCTTGCCATGAAGGGTAGGTCATCTTCGTCATCGGAGGGTCTGTTTGCACCTCCCCCGCCGTATCGGCCAAAATGCAAGTTTGCATTGTGATCTTCGTCCTCTCCTAGATCAGCTCTAGGATGTGGTTCTTGGCCTTCCCTAGGTGGTATTCCAGGCCTGGATTGATCATGATTAGGCCTTGGATGATCCGGTTCTCCCTTTTCGAGCTGCGGTGGTTGTTGTTGAACCGTGAAGAGACGCGTAAGATTTGCGATTTGCTCTTGGAGAGCTTGAAACTCCTCCCGTGTCACTTGAGACTCCGGTGCTCTATTCACTGATCCTTCACTCTCGTTGGACATGATGAATCAAAGGAAATGTGATCAAAACAAGTTAGCACTCACGCAAAAGAAATTGAGAAATAACCTACGCACAAACGAATTCAAGCGAAGATAATCACTCAACCTTCTTATCAAGCTTAGTTCCCGATGATTGTGAGGTCTACTAGGTTCCTTTGGGATTCGTTGGTTGACTGATCTCAGGTTCCTTAGGACTCCCTATCTTTGAGTTCACGTTTCTAAAACGTGTTCGTCGTCCGGGTCCAAGTGCTTTGCCGCGAGTGGTGTGTTTCTCGTGTATTGAGTCGCTCTTTGATGATGAACTTAGGATGGTGTCTCCTTGGTTCAGCCTCTAAGGAGTGGCCATTCGAGCTCTTTGTTTCTACTTTTAATTTTTTTCTTTTTTTTTTCTTTTCTTAGGCTCTTTGGTCGTTTTCTTTGTTTTTCTTAGACTTTTTGGTCGTTTCTATGTTTTTCTTAGGCTCTTTGGTCATTTCTAAGCTCCTTTGGTCTGTAATTGGTTCGAAAATTACTTGTTTTTATTATTCATGCGTGCCTCCTTAAAAAGAAAGAAGACCAAAACAAACTTCCTACGTTACACTCCTATTCAAAAGTCTAAGACTCTTATTGACCACTAATCTTCCTAGATTTTATTCCTACTGACAATGCATGAAATAAGCCCTAAATTATTGGTATTCTTGGTACAATTTGAATTCAAATTTGAATTTGAATGACACAAATCCAAGACACTTCCTCTTGATGGATCTTTGTGTGGTCCATGGGCTTATGAAGCTTTAAACCCTTCAAATGATATTGTTGTTCAATCGCTTGGGCTTCTAAGATGTCTTTAATCTTCTCATGTAGCCTCCTGGCCTTAGATCTAGTCCAAGGCCCCTTCAACATGCTTGAAACCTCGGAATTTGGCTCTAAATGTGCACTAGAGGTCTCCTCGGAAATGTCGCCGGAATGTCGCAGGAAAAGTGACATTCCGGTAGTGATACGGTACTCATCTAAAAGCTCTTTGAGTTCTAGTTACAATGGTCTTTGTTTCATCGAATTTGTACTTCGGGAAGGCCTTGATTTAGGTGTTTTCGTACAAAATCTGATCTCCGAGTTAGCCGGCCGCGAATATCGGACGCGACCGTTAGTCCGCAAGTCTCGTCAACGGTCCGCATATTCGCGTCCTCGTAAGCTTCACGCGTGTCCTCGTCAGCGTCCCGCATGTCCTCGTCAGCGTCTCGTGCATCCACGTGATTGTCTTTCCCGTTCGACCCATTCGTTCCGTCCATCCGTTCAAGGCTTGCTTTCTTTGTGATATCCTCATCATTTGTCCTTAACACTATTTTTGCTTTGGCTAATGGAAGTAATTCTGGTTCTACTTATATCTTTGAATCTGTTAATTTATGGTATGGTAGACTAGGACATGTGATTTATTGTTCTATTAAAAGGCTAAAAATATGCAACTCATAAACGCATCAAACGAAAATGAATGTTCAAAATGTGTTATTTGTGTTGAAACAAAATATGCTAAGAAGCCTTTTAAACATGTTATTTTAAATATGAGTATTGCACGAAATTTCTTGAAGAAGTTTGTAGTGAGAATGGTATCATTCACGAAACTACGGTACCATATACACCTCAACAAAATGGCATAGCCGAACGGAAAAATAGAACACTAAAACAAATGATGAATGCTATGTTATTGAGTTCTAGTATGCCTAATAATATGTGGGGGGAAGCAACATTGTCCGCATGTTATATTCTTAACAAAGTCCCTCACAAAAAGCTAGATAAAACTCCTAACAAATTATGGAAAGGTTTTAAACCGAATTTGAATTATTTGAGAGTATGGGGTTGTCTTGCTAAAGTTGTGTTTCCTGAATTTAGGAAAATGAATATAGGACCTAAGACTTTTGGTTGTGCGTTCATTGGGTATACTCAAAATAGTAGCGCATATAGATTCATGTGTTTGAATGATAATTCAATATGCGAATCTAGGAACGGTGAATTTTTTAACATACTTTTCCTCAAAAAAGGATGATACATCTACATCTTCAATTAGTGGTTTGGATAAGAAATCATCTACGATTGTGCATGATAACGAACCTAGAAAGAGTAAAAGAAAAAGGGTTGAGATAACCTTTGGTTCTGATTTTGTCACTGCATTTCTAGTTGATAATTCAGACAAAATTGATGAACAATTTGTATCTACGTTCTTGATTGATGAAGATCCTAAAACCTATGAAGAAACTCTGAAGTGTATAGACTCTAGTTTTTAGAAAGAAGCAACTAAAGGTGAATTAGATTCAATAATAATGAATCACACATGGGATTTGGTTGATTTGCCTAAAGGAAGTAAACCCATTAAGTGTAAATGGATCTTCAAGAGGAAAAGTAGACCAGACGGTTCAATTGAAAAATCTAGATTAGTGGTAGTAGGATATACTCAAAAGAAAGGTATTGATTATTTTGATACTTATTCTCCTATGACTAAAATCTCTACCATTAGATCTTTTATTGCATTTTTAGATATTCGAGGGCTCACAATACATCAGATGGATGTGAAAACGATCTTTCTAAATGGAGACCTGGAAGAAGAAATTTACATGGAACAACCATAGGGATTCATCATAGATGGGCAAGAAAACAAAGTGTGAAAGCTCAGAAAATCCCTCTAGGGTCTCAAACAGGCACCTAAAAATTGTATGAAAAATTTGATCGTACTTTGGTAAACCATGGCTATGTAGTGATTGTGTTAGATTCATGTGTTTACACAAAGTTGTTTGGGTCTGATTGTGTGATCATATGCCTATATGTTGATGACATGTTAATATTTGGTTCAAACATAGAAGTCATCATTGATACCAAGAAGTTTTTATCATCTCATTTTGATATGAAAGACTTAGGAGAAGCTGATGTTATTCTTGGTGCTAAAATTCATAAAACTGAAAATGGTTTTTCTATGTGTCAATCACATTACGTTGAGAAGATTCTCAAGAAGTTTTGTTGCTTTGATGAAGTGCCTATAATAACTCCTTATGATCTAAGCATGAATCTTAAAAAATAATGATGATAGTGTTTCACAAACTAAATATGCTAAGATTATAGGAAGTGTTATGTATCTCATGAGCTGCACAAGACCAAACATTGCATATGATGTAAGTAGACTAACTAGATAAACTCATAATCCAAACAGTGAACATTGGAATGCACTTCGTCGATTATTGAAATACCTTAAGGGAACTATGAACTTGTTCTTACATTTTAACAAGTTTTCGGCAACATTAAAAAGTTATTGTGATGTGAATTGGGTGACAGATAATGATGAAGTGAGTTCCACCAGTGGATATGTAAACATTAGGTGGAGGAGCAGTTTCGTGAAAATCATCGAAACAAACTTGTATTTCTCGGTCTACTATGGAATCGGAGTTTATCGCTCTTGAATTGGCTGGTCAAGAAGCTGAATGGTTGAAAACCCTATTAAGAGATATTCCATTGTGGGGGGTCTACTGTTCCTGTCTCCTTGCATTGTGACTCACAAGCTACCATTTGAGTTGCAAAGAATTATGAGTATAACGGTAAAAGAAGACACATTCGCATAAGACATGGAGTAGTTAAATATCTCTTAAAGGATGGAGTGATCTCTTTAGAGTTTGTGAGATTCGAAAGGAATTTGGCATTCTTTAACAAAAGGATTATCAGAAGAATCATTCAACAATCTTCTAAAGGAATGGGACTTAAACCTCTTGCTTGAATTGAGATAAGCATATTAGTCCATTCCTATATTGTGGTTGTGAATCCATAACTCTAGTTGTTGAGTGGTCCTATAAAGGACAAACAACCCCTCGGAACCAATAACCTTTTCCCACAAAATCCCCATTCTTGTCTAATATCACTTTATCACCCTCAAAGACAAGTTTTCAAACCAGATCTATTAAGCAAACTACCAGAGACCAGGTTCCTACGCGGCGATGGAACATACAACACATCATGCAACGCTAATGTTTTTCCAGACGTAAGTTTGAGGAAAATTTTTCCTTTACCAAGAACTCCAGCGGTGGCAGAATTACCCATGAAGACGTGTTCACCATCCAGAACTTCTAGAATTCTTGTAAAAGATCCTTGTTGGAACAGAAGTATCTGGTTGCTCTAGTGTCTAGCAACCAGTCTACTTTGTTTTCTAACAAATTCACCTCCACCACCACCACCACGATGATCTCATCCTTTTCAGCAACATTAATCAGTGGGGTAGAATTTGCGTAGGTTTGTTATCAGGTTTTTTATTTTTTTTTTGTTCCAACATTGATATCATTTTTGGTCTGGTTTTCCACACTCATAGCAATGCCGAACTTTGTCCTTCACACTCTTTTCGGCAAGCCCTTTGAAGTGCTTCTTATTCGGTCCCTTTTTGAATTTATTTCCTTTAGCTTTGAATCTGTCTTTCTGTCCAACAGAAGATTCAATCAAGTTATCTTTTACTGAATGTGAAGAGACAGTATTAAACTTATCTTTCTACCGATTAGCCTCTTCGATCTTCATATGACTTATGAGCTCCTGGAATGGCAGATCCTTCTTCTTGTGTTTGAGACGACATTTGTACTCTGACCACGAAGGAGGAAACTTTTGTAGCAGCATGTTCGCTTGTAGAAGTTCGCACATCTTCATCCCTTCGTTGAGTACGTCCGCGACAAGGTTTTTGTACTCATGGATTTGGTCCATGATCCGTTTTTCGTCGACCATTTGGAACTGAATCCATTTTCTTACGACGTACCTCTTCCTTCAGCATCATCAACTCCATATCTTGTTTCCAAGATGGCATGTTTGTATTTGACAAAGATATCAAAGAGTGCATTGGACATGTGGTTTAAAAGATGGTCGCATACCGTTTTATTATCTTTCTCAAATTTTGATTTTGTCTCATCGTCTACCTTCTTGGATTTCTCGGTTTGAGGCGTGGCCATTGGAGTGGAGGGTGCGGCGTGGTGTGGCGTAGCTTTAGGGACGCCCGTGTGGAGGACAAATTCGACGTCTAACTGCTCAAAGAAAATGAGCAGTTTCTGGGACCAGCGATGGTAGTTCATACCATCGAGCGGCTAGAGTCTGGAGAGGTCAGGCAGTGAGCACGGGAGGACGGCAGCCATGGTTACCGGTTTCTAATTAAAAGGAGGTTTTTGTTTTCAGAATGTAAGATATAGTTGAGAAAACCAAGATACGTCGTGGTATAACCACTGCCTGAAAGCAAAATTCCAGCATGATCGTGGTGCAACCGAAGGTCGATCGCTTCCCCAAGGTTTACACAGCAACCCCCTCATACACGTGCACTCGTGAAGAGGAGGGCGGAATAGCCTAGATTACTCGATCCGTGCAGGGGTTCACGGTTTAATTTGAAACAAAACTCGAAATTTCTCTTGCATGTCTCACTTCCGTCTATAGCCGTAATTAATAGGCTCACCGTGGAGTAGTCACCACTAACCACTACCTCCGAGATGGCTCCAAAAAATAAGGCATGTTTGAATTGTTCTTTTGAATAAGTTCTTTTCGAAGTTATTGAAATTCAAAAAAATTATACAAAAAGGACAGCGACGGCGGCGTCGGCGTCGCGCGCGTGTGATATTTTTTTGTAAAACCCACCTCAATCTCAAAACCCATCCAATAATTCGTTTTGATTACCATAAAACATAAAACCCAATATATGCTTGAATAAAATATTTTTTCCAACCAATGTGGGACTTTCCACAAAAGACAAAAGTAAACTGCAGAAAAATTAATCATTTTCCCAACATTTTTCTATATATGTTTATGTGTGTATATATATGTAACTGCAAATGCATATGCATGGATTTAGTGCATATAAATATGTAGATTATTTAAAAATATAGATACGTTTTTCGTTTTTCAAATTATTATGTTCATTACACAAATTATATTTTGTTTTAGTTTCAATTATTGGTTGTATCTGAGGATGATTCTAATACAAATAAACGATTTTCTATTCGACACAACTGTTAGAAATCACAAAGGTTATTTATTGGTGTTTGCAATACAAAAATCAATTAATCAATCGTTAAATCGTAAAATTTAAAAGGCATCTACAATCTTACAATATAATTGTATTTACATCAATTTTTCACCCTTAATTTTTAAACAATTATACATGTACCAATTATACTTATACAATGGACGAAAATTTTAATGCCAAAGAAATTTGTTAATATATAAATTCAAATTTAAAATGTATTTATGAGAATAATAGTACAAACTACTATATAAATTTGTAAATTTATTTTATGCGGATGTGGATGTGTATTAATATTTATATTCTACAACAACTTTGAAAATTGTGTTATCTGTTTTGTTTTGCTAGTAGTATCTTATTTATTAGACAAATGTACAGTCCAAATACTTGTAATTTATGTAAAATAGTGTTATTCCATCTACATCCAAAACGAAATATCTATTTTTTTCCTCTTATAACGGAATCCATCTGTTCGACAATAAACCAAGACCGACCATCAAGTTGACCAATGACCACCCACCATCTTCTAACATGTGCGCACCTTTCATATATAAATATAGTTAATTTTAATAATATTATGTCTAGTTATCCATAATCAATGTTTTAAAAAGAACTAGGTGATACTCACGCTATGCACGGATTTTGATATTTAAAATATATTTATCTTACATTTTATATACAATTTATTGATTTGAACATTGTCATTAGATTTGATATACATACGCGACAATAGAAACACACGAAATAAAATTTTCAATGTATAAATTTGAACAATAGATTTATAAGTTGTAATGTAAACTAATAGTGCAATTTGTTTATAACAATACCTAATACCGGAAAGGAATTGGATTGAAGTACATGTGTGAAAACTCCTACTCGAATATTGTTACATTTCGTAAATATCTTTGTTTTTGTTTTTGCAACACTATCGTTTCATGTGTAATGTCTATATTATATTCTAAAATCAAACATATCTTCTATATAATATATTATTCTCTATTATTATTTTTTACCTAATAATATATTATTTCTTTTATAGATTATTCAATATATAAACATACCAGAATATTCACATTACCAAGATTTGGTCTACTCTCAACATTGCACATTTTATTAATCTTTTTTATATAAAATCATACACCAAATTTATATTAAACTAAAAAAAAGTTTGGTGTACCGATCATTTTTCATGCGAATTGAGATTCAGACTCAAATATTTTTAAATATAACTATGAGACACAAAAGTAATAATACAAAAGATAATATTTCAGAATCAGTTAGTTTCCATTTAAGTACGGATAAAGAGCAAAATATTTTTTAAGCATAATGATGATACCCCAAAAATTAACAATACAAAGAAAATGATACGAAATGAATCGTTCTAATTATATGAGGTGTTAACATTTTGGATATTGACTTATATTTCATATACTCAAACGGTCCTTGTTTAATATCATAAATAAAATTATAATTGTCGCAAATAAAATTATCGATAAACTTACACACTAACCTAAAAAATTAAATAGTGATATTTATTTATTTATTTTATATTTTTAGTTAATTGAACCAATCCGTTATTTAGAAGTTATTTACAATTTAGAGATGAAAATAAATAAATAAATAAATAAATAAATAAATAAACGAAAAAAATTTAGTTAAAAATTGTAAGTAATCTTTACAAAGTAGGTATTTTTGAAAAAAAAAATACACTTTAAAATTCACCAAAGTTATGTTGACTAAAATCAGAACATTCTCTATCCATCAACCAACTTAAAGTTTATAGAGCAACAACAACAACAGAGAGTGAACTAATGCCACCACTAAAGATTGAACATGAGACAATTTTGTTGCTACCATAAATGTTGCCACAATGTTATGATAATTTTGTTAACAATAAAACATTATTCTACATGTTCTATTTTAATGTTGGTAACTGTCTCACTCATGTTGACTCACTGGAGGCTATTTTCGCGATTTTCTTTCCGTTTTCTTACATTCCTTGTAAACGCTTTTCTTTCTGTTTTCTTGCGTTCCTTGTAAATGGTTTATAAATAATGGTTTCAACATCTCAAATTAAATTTTTCCTTCTTTCTTTATCTCTTTCTTCCTCTTTTTAAGTTTCACTCCCTTTCGGCTTTATTTAGTTTGATTAGAATTCCATCTTTATTCACATCCATTTTTTTGTTCTTTGTCCATTGCATCACGTTTATATTAATTTAGGTTTTGAAGATGTATTATATAAAAATATAAGAAAGATATACAAAGCAAAAAGGTTCCAAAGAAATTACCAAATATGTGATGATAGTTACATGTCTCGTAGTAGAATCTTTAATTTTAATTTCTGATAGGACACTCATGGTGTAAGGCTAAACCCATGGCAGAAAGTTTTTTTGTGAGCCTTAACTCTAGCCGCCTTTGGACTATAACATAATCTCGTCATGAGAATCCCCTTTAATACGGTGAATGAGGAGGAGACAGCTTTTATGGAAACCGAGAGAGTTTTTCGGGCGTGCTTGAGCTCTCCACGATCTTCAATGGTGACTTCGTGGTAGTTTCCTCTGCATCCCATCCTTAACATGTTCTCTCGGGAGAGGAGTTTTATAGGCTTGTTTGAGCTCTGCACGTGCTTCATTTTAATTTTTTTCGATTATTATATGTTTTAATAAAAAATTACCATTTTTCGGATTTTTTTTCATAATTATTCCCTTTATAGTATATATTATAAATTATACATTTTTAATATATATATATATATAAATGTTTTAAGCTAAATCGAAATTGAACTTTTTGTCAATCAACTTCTTGACACATATGGTTAACTCGTTTATTGGTTATGATCCCATAATATCTTGCTATCAGCTCGAAACTCATGGACGATGGAGGATTATATAAAAAATTAAAGGGGTAACTCCCGCATGTGTGGCAAGGTTTTCGAAATTGAATTTGATAGATCAAACCTCATCGAGTACAACTGTTTGAAAATTTTGAAAATATTGATTAAATTATTTTATTTTAATCAAATCGAAATCATTTTGTTAAAACCCAATATAAATTAATTTGTAATTGGTTATTTTTAAATAAATTCGACACTCTCTTCAACGTTTGGCTTCGCCTTGCCTACAACATAGTAGATATATAGCACAACTTCATATCAACCCCTATGATTGAAACAAAAAACAAAATATCAGTTGTTTGATTCGCGCGAACATTGTCTTCATATGCTTCTTTGATATCACCTAGTTGATTGTGAAATGAGATTCCATGTCTAAAGCATGCTCATTTTTGTTAAGAACATGAAGTAACTTTCTTTGAGCTAACCTGAACTTGTTTCTGCAAGTTGATGTTGTATAATCTGCATAAAATACGGAAAAATATGGAATTCTTTGTAAAAATGTTCATAAAATTGTGAAGTAATGAATTATCCAAAAGTCTCAAGTTCACATGTTGCTCTACTATCTAGCCTTATGTAATAAGAAGGAAAATCTATAAATTCGAAAGAAATGGATATGAAGAGTTTAGAATATGACGCTTTTATTAAACAGAAACCTGAGTGTTGTACATCCATGGTAAACATATTCATCTAAATTAAAGAGAACTTATTTACTCGAATGAACACCCTTTTACTAAGGCATAAAGAATTTGGAAGTAAAGCAAAAAATATAAGAGAAACTTTTTATCTGGAAGGTCACACCAATCAGCACCTAGCTTTTTTGGGATACTCAAACACCGAATAAGATCCAATTCATTCATCTCTTTCGAAATGTGATCAGTGAGAACAGCCATGTTCCCTCCTATCCTCTTTTGGAACCAGGAGATGGGATCACTTTGATACCGAAAGAAATAGACCTCCAGTTTAAACATAAAAAAGTCAAATGTACTTATTCAAATTTAAAACTCACATTTGGAGTTCATCCCCGTTTGAAGCAGTTCCTTCAAACTACATATTAGAATCAATACTTTGGTACTTCTTGGTAGAGGAAAACCCGCAACGGGTAACAGCTTGACCAGAAGCAAGCTTGCTCCATAACTCCGAAGATAAAATTCCACATAAAGTGAAATCTGATTCAACCTTAAAGTATTGAGAAAGCATAAAACAATTGTCACCAACAACAATATGAAGATATAAAATCACCAATAGAAGTTTCGAATTGCAAGCCACAAAAGGGAGATTGAAAAATGTTATTTTTAGAGAGACTATCGTACACAAAAGCAGATAATCAAAGAAAACCAATTTCAACATATTCTGAGTAGCTCCTGCAGAAATCTCAAATTCGAGCAAATCCAAAAAACCTGACAGCAATCAAAGCAATCAAGAAAGCACAAAGCAGATCGCAAATTCAGTAAAAATCCAACGCCAAAACCCTAGGGCATCGTAAAATCTCATACCCTTGCCTGCATTATCTTGTCTTATCATGCTACCATACTCCATATACACACCTCCATCTACATAATTGAGTTCCTCTAATCGATGAGTCACCCACGATGTTGTAACATCTCCGCGTTTATTTGCATTCAACGGATCTTTCACCGCCTTGATCACCTCCATTTCGAGATTTGGAGAGCCCCCGAAGCATAATCAAATACAAATCAACATAATGTATCAAATGCAGCAACAACAGATATAATAACGATTCACAACAAAGATAAATACAACCTTTGCATCAAAAAAAGAATAGACCTATCTGGAACGGATCAAGAAACCGTCAGTCGAGTACTTCTTGGAAGAGGAAAGCCCGAAACTGGTAACAACATGACCAGAAGCAAACTTGCTCCATAACTTGGAAGATAAAAATCCACCTAAAGTGAAATCTGATTTAACCTGAAAGTATTGAGGAAACACAAAAGAATTGTCACCAACAACAATATGAAGATATAAAATCATCCATAGAAGATTCGAATTTCAAGCAACAAAAGGGAGATTGAAAAAAATGTTATTTTTAGTGAGACGTATCATACACAAAAAACAGATAAACAAATAAAACCAATTTCAAAAGATCTTGAGTAGCACCTGCAAAAGTCTCAAATTCGATCAGATCGAATAAGCCTGACAGCAATCAACAAACACAAATCAGAGCGCAAATTCAGTAAAAATCCAACTTCAAAGCCCTAGGGCATGTAAAATCTCATACCCTTGGCTGCATCATCGTGCCTTATCACTCTACAATACTCCATATACACGGCTCCATCTGCATAATTGAGCTCCTTTAATCGATGAATCATAAAGCTTTAGCAAGTGGGTGAACCAGAACCTTTACACCATGGAGCTTTGCCTCGAGCCTCTGTTGGTTCTCTAATTTCTTCTGCTTCAACCCGCCTTCTGTTACCATACAATTGAACCTGTTACCAGGAAACACCGCAGACATGGATAAGACGGAGTCTAAGAAATGAGAATCTAAGTTTCATTTATGTTCATCTTGAACAACATCAAATTCAGGGACAAGACAACAGAGAAGCCAACTCAAGTACCAAAATCAATTTCAGTCTAAAAGGACACAGATTCAATCAAATTTCCAGAGGTGGACGGCAAAAAACAGCAACTTGAAGAGGTCTAAAGCTAAAAAGATGAACAGATTGATTATGAGCAGAGAGACCGTATTAGTGCAACCAAACCATATAATCCGATCTTGTTCCATTACCTCTAGCGGATTCAAGGGCCTTGATTAATTTCTTGATTTTCAAAATCTCAATGTTCTCATCAGATTCTTGCTCTGCCATTGCTTCAAGCTTGAGATGGGTGTGGGAATCAAGAGAATGAACTACAAAAATAGAAACAAATAATGGGAATCAAGAGAATCAACTACAAGAATGGAAACAAATAACACACAAATTCAGACATTCAGAAATGGAAAAGCCAACCGTAATGGCACGAATTCCTCCTCAACCATCCATCACCACCGCAGCTTCTGCCCCGCAGTGGCTTCGCCTTCCTACTGTCCACGCTCCTCCATCAAGGCGTTGAAATTGGAAGACGTAGTCCAATTCAGGCTTCGTTTAATTAAAAAGGTATGTAATGTAAGAATCGAAGAGGAAGAGCATGGGTCGAAGAGGAAAGCAAAGGAGGAACACACCACCGATACACCGCAATCGCACAGAGACCATCTTGTGTCATTTCTCAATATGATTCTTGTGCCATTTTATCCAAAGAGACCATCAGGGTCTCGTTCGGATCAAAAAAGACAAAATGAAAAACATAAAATCTCACTTTCGAAAGTCTGTGAATTGAGCAATATCAGGCTTTTGTTCAATTAGAGCAAAATACACGGGAAAATATAATCACAATCTAATCTGCAACACAACAGTGATATTAACAACCATCGTCCAGGATCCAAATCCATTTGGATTCATCAAAACATATGCATTGTCCTAACGTTTTAAACGTATTTGCGATAAATATGAGTATTTTTTTTCCTACATTCTTACCATTGTGAAAGTCTTCTCGATGCCTGTTTGTCCATATGCAAAAATACATGCGTTGCAGCCATCAATGACCGACTTGATTACTGGTTCTATCTCTAAGAAGACTTCATCTGCAAATGTTGAACTATCAAGAACACCATCACTATCTAAAACATTGATATCTAAGGCTACACGAAATAAAAGATAAACATCATCATCAAGATCGAAATGTACCAAAAGGAGTAAACTTATATATAAACAACAAAAGTTCTTAGTTTCAAGATTTAGTTCAAATTCAACTTGTCAAAATCTCAAAAGGAAAAGGAAATGCAAGTGGTGTCAAATGGCATATGAAAAATCGCAATTGGAGCATGTATATTATAAATTATAACCTAATATCAAAATATTTTAACCAATACGAAATATATTTAATATTATATCAAATGCGTTAAATTAACTAAAAAAACTAACTCAATAGTTTAGAATTATCACTGATATGTATTCTAATATATATATATATATATTATAATTTACCACATGACAAATTAACTTACATACGTCGTTGGTTCTAATAACCGGAACCCAAATATCCGAATAACCCGAAACTCAATCAATCCAAATCCAAAGAATTCGAACCCAAATACCCGAATTATCCAAAAACTCCAAAAACACAAATCTAATTTGGGTTATTGCGAATCCAATATCTCAAAACCCGAATAACTCGAATTCGAACCAAGATCCGAAAAATCCAAACCGAAAAACATTCGGTTCAATTCGAGTCTTGATTTCAAAAGCTCGAGGAATCCGAGCCCAAACCCGAAAAAGCCGAAATCCAGATTGACTACTCCTAGTTCTAAGTTATATAAGATAACACAATATAACATACATTCAAATGACAAGTTTTTCTTTAAGATCAATATAATATACCTTGAGAAGAATCGGGTATGAAAACTCTGTCAAAGCTATAGACTTTACTCTTGTTTTCTGTTAATTTGATGATAAGGTTTCTTGTATCCGACGCAACCACTTGTCTTTCAGTCCTGATGGGTCTTACACGACAAAACACACGAATGTTACCTACAAATGTAATTATATATATATAAAATAACACAAACCCTAAATCGTTTCTTCTGAGATTTAACACATAAATTCACACATTACTAGTTACCTTTGAGGTCTAATAATTCATTCAGAATCTGTCTTCTTCTTATGTTCAGACCATTTACATAAGCAGCCAAAGCAGATAGTTCATCTATCGCCATCAACAATGGAAACAGAGCAATGAGAAACATGTCAAGATAAGTTTTGTTTTAATTTAGATTCATATATCGTTTCATGTATAAGAAGAAATGTCTGCGCAGCAAAAGCCTCGGTGACGATCGTACACATGTTGGCAGCAGTGCTCAAAACAATGTCAACGCATTAGGAGAGAAGTTCTTGGCATGCCAAAATAGCCGGATCAAAGAGCGCACCAGAATCTCCTCCAATGAGCATATATCGAATGTTTTCGCCAAGTACAGCACGGATCTTCTTGAAGACAACGGCATCCCAAAACATTTTCTCCAAACCCAACGCCCCGAGCCAACTTCCCTCAACGGTCATTCATCGACCCTTGTATGCAAAATTGAAGAGGGTTTTTGCTAGCCCTCCTTTTTCCTTAACCTGGAGCAAATAGAATGAAAATGATTATTCACGGTATGTAAACATACAGAGATCTGATTCCTCCAGACCTACCGATACCTTTTTAAGGACATGGAGAGAGTTGATGTTTCTGGTGAATTAAACTATGAGTCTACCTGTACACTGGAAACAAATCGAGCGAGTGTTTAGACCATGTCCTCCATAACATTTGTGTTCTTAGGATGCCTAGAAGGACACAAAAATTATTATCAACTAATAGAAAAAAAAATGTGCGTCAAAGGTTATTAGACAAAGAAAATTGTTAGAAAACAACAAAAATTCCTAAGAAAATATTCGCAGATTGAATTTCCTAAGAATTGTTTAAGCAAAAAAAAAAGAAGAAGAAGAAGCAAAATACGATCAGAATGTACTGGTATTGATCGTCGCCCTCGCTCTGGTTCATCGTCTGAGCTCACCGTCTGTCTGTCTTCATTGCCTCGTTGTTCTTGCTTCACCCGTGCTTTTGTGCTATTTTTCGCATGTGGTTTGCTGCCTCTCATGCCTCTGGTTCATTATAAATCAGCTCGGATGTCGCATCTTCTTACTGCCCTCGCCCTGGTTCGTCGCCTTACCACGCCGTCAGTGTGCCGTTGTTACCTCGTCGAGCGCTTGTCCTCGCCCTGGTTCGCTGCTCTGGGAATGAGAAAGAGAAAGAGAAACCCTAAAAGAAGAAGATGAATGGATTTTTCAATTCAACCTCGTCGCAGTCTTCTTCGTCGTTTTCGGCGTTTCCATCCATGGCTGCCTCCGGCGTTTCCACCCATGTCGGTGTTGCCATCCATGGCCGAGTATCTTCCGCCCCTTCTTTGGCGTTCCCACGCCCTCTCCGTCAACGAACGCGCGGGTTTGAGAAAGAGAAACCCTAGAAGAAGAGGATGAATGGATTGTACAATTCAACCCTAGAAGAAGGATATGTAATGTAAGGATTGAAGAGGAAGAGCAATGGGTCGAAGAGGAAAGCAAAGGAGGAACACACCACCGATACACCGTCGACGGCACTTGTTTTCCTCTTTGCTCCATCTTCATTTTCTCCGATGCTGCGCTCTCTGTGTTCCTTTGACCCGCAGATGACAGGCGAATGGTCTCCCATCGGGTCTGAAAATGGTTGCCGCGTTGGCCTCGTTCGTATATCGGCCGATTGGAAGAAATGGGCACCTGCTACCGGCGGCGTTTTCCTAGCAGTGAAGAGGAAGAAACGAGCGATTCCTCCCCCGCAGCCAGCGATTCCTCCTCCGCTTCATACCTTAATTGTGCGGGTACAATAACCTCCATCGACGCCTCTACTTCTCAATGGCTTGGCGGAAAAACCAGCACCATCGTCATCAAATCCGTCGCCTGCGCCCAAAGGATGGAGTGCAGAGGATCATTCGAGTAACGACGTGTGGAAGGAAATGGAAGGAAACCAATTTTGGGAAAAAAATCAGTTCAATTAGAAGTCTTAGGAACGGCAAAAATGTGGGTAGAAGAAGAGTTGCAGGGAAAAGGAAAAGTTACAACATTAAAGAAGAAATTAAACTTTTTTTCGCTTAAATTTTTAATGCGCTGATGTGGCAGCACGAAAAAAGGAGCATGAAACCTCCTTTTTATATATATAGATTTAGGGCTGGGCAAATTACCCGAAGAATCCGTCCCGACCCGAAACCCGTCCCGAACCCGCGAAAAATTACTCGAACCCGCGGGTTCGGGTTCGGGTTATAAAATCTCATTACCCGCGGATACCCGAGTAAATATATATATAAATATAAAATTAGACATATATATTATATTATTTACAGGAATGCCACTCTAACCCTAGGTATAACTTTTCGTTTTTTTCCTTCCCAGCCTCCCTCCTTTCTTTTTCGTCTTCCTCCCTTCTCTTTCATCTCCCTCTCGTATGCCTCTCGCAGTAACATCTCCATTCCCTCTTGTCTCCTTCTCGTCTTCCTCTCGCAGCAGCACCTCTTCCGACTTGACCAGCGACGCTCTCTTCGGCTCCCTCTCTTCGTCTCCCTCTCCCTCTCTTCGGCTCCCTCTCTTCGTCTCCCTCTCCCTCTCTTCGTCTCCCTCTCTTCGTCTCCCTTTCTTATTCCCGACACAGGTGTCGGTGTTTGGGATCGGGGTTGGGGTCCCCGCGGGTACCCGGTACATTTGGCGAGTACCCGAGCCCCGGGTACCATAGCTCGTCGGGTTCGGGTTCGGGTACGAAAATGACTACCCGTTCGGGTTCGGGTTCGGGTACCCTCAAAAATCCGGGTACCCGACCCGTGCCTAGCCCTATATAGATTATACCTTAGTGAGATAGTGACCTAACGTCTATAGTTTAAAACGTTATGCCGGTGGTTGGTCAATATCTAATTATATTAAATGATATACGTAAAAAATATTAATGTTCGTATAATTAATTTGTCAGTTGAATATTTATTTATTAAGTTTTATTTATAAAAATCACAACAAATTTTAAAAATAAACCTATTCATCATTATTTTGTTAATATATTTTATTAACATGTGTATTGTATAGAAAAATATATACATTTTTATATAACAAAAGTATTAATGAAATTTCGTATACAAATATCAAGAAAGTTTGTGAAAAATATATGAAATTCTCACTTTATTTTCTGTTGAAATATATTGTAATTTACAATATAATTTGTATAAAAAGAAAGATGTAAAATAAGCACTGTAATCTAAGAAAATAAATATTATATTTATTTGAATTGATTTGAATTGATTGTGATTTAGCCGTGAATATTATATCCTTATAATCTGTCCCTTAAAATTGGAGTATGAACATCTGAAATGTCCAATTTGGATCATAGTTTGGTAAATGATTGTAGTTCTAGTTCCTTTATGAAGATGTTGTCGAGTTGGTATGAAAAGCGTAGATAGGATGTCTAAAGATTCTCACGTTATAGTTCATCGCGTATGAAATGACAATCCACCTTTATATGATTTGTACGTTTATGGAAGACGAGATTTACGCAATGTGTAAGGTTGTTTAGTTATCACAGTAGATGAACATAGGTGTGAGATTGCAAATGCCAAAGCTTTGAGCAATGATTTCAACCACTAGAATTCACATGTTAAAGATGTCATAAATCAATACTCTACTTTAGCCGAAGAGTATGCCACTGTCTCTTGTTTCTTCATTTTCCGAGCAATAGGGAAGGTACCTAATAAGACAATATACTTGGGCGAGCGCCTCAATTTCCTGCATGCTGCCCAGTCAAAGTTGTATTTTCCATATGATCGCAAGTTGTTTGACAAGATCAACATAATATCCTGACTTGATGATCCCTTCAAGTAGTGTACCACACTCAATGCAACGAACTAATGATCTATGTTTGGTAGTTGCATAAATTAAGACAGTACATGAAGACGTAACTTAACTCATGGTGAGTTAGTGTAAGATAAATAAGTCCCTCGATTAGTCATTTGGCTCCGGGTTATCGCATAAATCACTGGTTGAGTCAGTCAGTTTATGATTCTATTCCATCAGAAATTATGTTGGTTTTTCACCCAAAAGCCTACATTCTAAAATGATATCAAATGCATATTTTCTTTGATAAAGATAAAAGTCGATAGAATAGCGAGCCACTTCAATGATAAGAAAATATTTGAGTGTTCACATGTCTTTTATGTGGAAACAAACTTGAAGATAAGCCTTAAAAAGCCTCGATCAATTGTAAATTGTTACCCCCGATAATTAGATCGTTGATATGTACCATCATTGATATCTAAATGTTGCCACGAAACAACATGAATAAAGAATAGTTTGACCAACATTGTGTGAAACTATGTCAGAACAAGATTGTGGTGAGTTTTGAAAACCAATGACGTGGAAAAAAATATAAAGTGATTTCTTTAGCTTACAAACCAAAGAAGCATCAATACATGAAAATTCTAGTGGTAATTTCATGTACACCATCTCGTGTAGATCTTCATGCAAGAAAGCACTATGATCATCTATTCGCTAAAAAATCCACTTTTTAGTTGTCGCCACGGTTAAAAAAATTCAAACCATTGGCATCTTTGCTACTAGAGGAAATGTTTCATCAAAATCGACTCATTTGGTTTGTATGTCGCCAAGAATCATCAATCTTACTTTATATCATTCAATAGTCTTGTAAGATTTATACTTGATTTTGTAAATACAAAGACAACTGATGGTCTTTATGTTTGGTGGTAAAGGCGTAAGATACCAAGTAGCATTAAATTGAAGAGCATGTAATTCATGTTGCATGGTTGTATTCCAATGTGATTTGTAGTAGGCCTCATGATAACTCTAGGTTATGTGCTTGCAGTGATAGCTGCCAAGAAAATATGGTACGAAGGAGATAATTTATTGATAACACGTAATCCGTTGTAGTTTTTATGTCATTCTTAGGTATAGTTTTGATTAGATTTATTAGATTTCACTCATTTATCGTATTTATTCGAAGACTTCATCTACATTTCGTGTTTTGTGTAGGAAACGAAGATATGAGGAGAAACACGAGAGACTATGGCAATTTAACCCCGAAAACGTAGTTGAGTGACAAGGTGCAACTTGTGTAAGGCCATGGATTGAAGTGAACATTCAAACACCGAGCGAAAGGAGCGGAAACAACACCTGAAGTCATGCCCGCTTGGGTGGCTTTGCAGTGCCCGCTCGGGCTAATTCATGCCCAGAAATCGCCGAGGTTTGTGCCCGCTCGGGCTGAGGACTTACACGATCGGGCTAGGGTGCCCG
>CM071865.1:41307748-41325407 GCA_036759665.1 Gynandropsis gynandra | reverse complement strand
TTTAGAATCTACGCCAGGTCAATTGATTGAATCTAGGGATTAGGATAGCGGTCGTAATGCGTCTATGTATGTAAGATGCGCAATGGATACATTGGTATATGCATGCTAGATAGTGGACAAGTCTACGCCAGTCAGTTCCTATAGGAGAGCTTGAATTCCCTGAACTCGTGACAATACCTAAGACCAATTATCCTTTTAGAACTTCGTTACATTGTCGTGCAACTCTCGATACCTATGGTGATTAGTCCTTGAGTCATCCCTATCATTAGTTTAGTTTAGTTAGTTTGCATTTGCATTTGCATTCCATCACTATTTGATTCATCACGTCTTATTCATTAGTCTAATAGCTTATAAGTCGCAGCAATTCCTTGTGTTCGACCCTAGTTGCTACACAATCCGTATTCTTGCGGAAGCGTTAGTCTAGGTAATTTATTACTTGAGTCTACGCACATCATTTATCACGAGATATGTGATTAGAAATCAGAAAAGGTGCGGAACCTTACAATTGAATATGGATGACAAGTTATGCGCAACGGGGGTCATGGGGTATCGTGGAGATTAAGTGACATAGTCTTTTTAAGGCAAATAGAAGGGACACGTCGGCGATGATCTCATTGTGAAGATACTATTTCTAATATATTTCGTTTTAATACCCAAGTCAATAGAAACTTCTAACACCTTAAAATATTCTCGGGACATATTCCTTGCACTCGATGTAACACGCCTCTATCATCATAGGAAACCTTAGATAAATCAAACAATACTAGATGAGGTGTTGGAGAAGTTGTAATGAGATTGTTTTTTTTTTTTTTGTCATGTGAGCGAAAGGAAAATATTCTTCATAAAGAGTGATATCTCTTCATACATAGAAAAACTCTTCAGTCTCAATATAAATTACGCTCCAACTTTTTCGGTGAGCGGATATCAAAGAAAAACATATGAATTCCATTTTGGTGTGAATTTATCATGTGGTACGTGTCCTATGTGGGCAAAGCATAAGCATTCCGAATCCCGAATTCGGGAGAGATCTCATTCTTTTCCGTACAACATTTTCACAAGGAGTTTTCTTGTCAAGTAAGATAGTAGACATATGAATAATGAGATGAGTAGCTGCAAAATTTTGTGAGTAGATGTGCTTGAAACATTAGGACTCATACAACATTGAGGATGTGTTGGTGTTTGCATTCAACACACCCATTCAGCTGAGGGCGTGTGGTCATAACTTGTCTGATGTATGATGTCATTCTCTTCAAAATAACTCCTTAGCCTCTAAATTTTGTACCATTGTGAGAGCGAATAATTTTCATATCCTTTCTAAATTCTTGTCTTGTAATTGAACATAAATTCTGTAAAGATTGCTTAACTTTATCTTTGCCACCAGTAAATGTATCCAAACTTCTCAAGGATAGTCATCTACAATCATATGAAAATATATTGCATCACATGTTGATGTAGGATAATATGAATTTCATACATCACATGTTGACGTAGGATGATATAAATTTCATACATCACAATGTATTAAATCAAAGTTTTCATCAATTTTATTCTCAATATCAATGAAACATACACAAGTTTGTTTGGCTCAAAAGCAAATATCGCAAGGAGAAATATTCTGATAATGCTTAGTAAAATCAAATGTATCACACAAATAATTGGATACTCTTTCTGAAGGATGACCAAGACGTTGATACCACAAATCTCTAGACTGCACTCGTGTAACTTGATTTGCACATGACTTGACCACCCCTCAACATTGATAGAATCTGTTGTGTTGTTCACTCGCTCAAATTAAGATCATCTTAGTATCATCTTGTATCACATAACTTTCATAAGAAATGATCAAGCAATCATTTCATTGATTCAATTTTGCAATTAATATCAATTTGCATGTCAAACTAGGGATAAACAAACCCTTCAATCGAATATATTTATTCAAAACCAACTCTCAAAGACATGTGACTTATGTTTGTTGTTCATTCGATATACTAACACGACATATTTCGATCGTCTCAATGTTTTCTAACATCTCCATAAACATTGTCATATGATGATGCACTCGAGTCAAATAAAATTTCAGATTTGATCGTCTTACCAGAAATTCTTTCGTGATTAGTTGTTAGTTGATGCTTCAGTAAATTCAACATAGTTTTCCATTGCTCGTCTCAAAAACTAGTTTACGGTGTTCTGTCTAGATATGAGTCTGAACTATCTATCAAACCCAATTTTTTTTTGCCTATCCCGTTCAAAAGCACTTTTCAGTTGAGATTGTGGCCCAAACCCATTTTTGTCATCTATAATGTCTTCATTTGGATTTGGATTGTAAGAAAGGCCAAAAATAGATATCGTCTTCCCAAAGTGAAATACTATTCCCTTATTCATTTTAGGGTTTGAGAATCCAAGCGATTGAATGCACAAACCCTTTCGTTGTTAGTGTATGATCTGCACAATCGTTGATCATCTCGTTTTCATACGTATTTCTTGCATATTTTTAGAGATGTTTACGATATAGATGCGATGTTTTACGTATGATTTTGTATCCGTTTTACTTTTTTCGTGTTTTCATGTTCTTACAGGTTTTTACGCGTATTCGGTTCATTTTGGAGCTAAAGGACGTGCACGAGACAAAGTACCAACATCGAGGATCATCACGGGACAAATGGGACGAGAATCGGCAAGGAATAGCCACTATCCGCGGGGGTAACTCCCTAGCCCGAGCGGGCATTTGTTACGGTGATTTTGTCCAGCGAATTGAGCATGGTCGGGCGAGAAATACCACGCCTGGGGCCACAGCCCGAGCGGGCAGAACTTGAGCTCGAGCGGGCAGCACTTGAGCCCGAGCGGGCAGCACCTCAGCCCGAGCGGGCTGCCTCTTTTCTCATCGCGATCCCGCGCGATCGTCCACGCCATACCCGAGCGGGTCACTTACCCTGCCCGGCGGGTCGCGTCCGTCACCTGCAACTAATTTGACTTAAAACAAATGGGAGATTGTTGGGGACTTATACAATAAGGAAAACGACTTTGGAGAAGAGGAATAAGTGATATTTTGCTGGAGGAACGAATGAAAACGTCACCCAACTTATTCAAGAATGGAAACTCATGAAAAGACAACAATCGGTGGCTGCTGCAACATACGGAATAACTGAAAGTCCAAAAGGAAAGAGAGGGAGAAAAGGAAAGAAAAAAGGAAGGAAAGAAGAGGAGAGGAGTGAGAGGTCGAGTTCATTAACTCAGTTTTCAGTTCTTGATCGAGGAGAGAGTACAGAGAGAAGGAGGAGGTTCTAGCGAAGGAGACTTACAAGGAGCATTGGAGATCAACCCCACACTTCGGTTTCGTTTGGTTTTCATGTTCCTTAGACCTTCTATTTCGTTTATGATTGTTTACGGACGCATGAGCGAGTAGTTTGTTTGTTCTAGGAGAAGGCATTAGCCCTTGGCTATCCCGGAACCACTTTTGATTTATCTTTGAATGCATCTTCCCGTTTTCGTTTATATATTCTTTATCTGATTGCTTAATTTACTTGTGTTTGCAATGGCCACGTAGATGCATGTGTTAGGGGTTAGGAGAAGGACCGAAAGGAGAATTCTAGTCCTAGAAGATCAGGTTTAGAACAACCGAGTTTAGGCCACGAAAGTAGGGTAGCATCGGTTGAGGGTAAAACGGATGAATCACAGATCTTATGGGTTTAGTTCAAGGTGTCAGCCACGAAAGTAGGGGATAACTTGATTAGATCACGTGTCTATGCCTTGAGAGAGGGTAGATATCATATTAGGATCGTCTGTCTTAGATAACTTGACTGAGATTGCATGATAGATAGGTTGATTGTTGGTTTCGGTAGTCTTGTGGTGAAACTGGAATCGTTAAGAACTAGTTTGTTTTTTTTAGTATTTCATTCTTAAAACTCATATTTCGTTCGTTAGCAAGTTTGATTCACAGATATAGTTTAGGTTGTGTTGTGTAGTCCCTGTGGGATCGACAGAACTAGTGTTGTACTCGTGCTACGTGCGGGAGAGTTTTTTTAAACAGAAATTGATATAAAGGTCGTATAAAGTTTATGTACATATATGTGATATTACATTCAGATGTGTTATTTACTTTATAAATAAATTACAAATTATGAAATACCTCTTTGAAGACGACGTTTAATGTTTTCGTACATATTGTTCGGTTGTTATCTAGAATTAGTATTTTAAGTTCATCACGTGTTTTAACTCTAGAAATGACAACGTATAATTGTCCATGAGTAAATACAGGACGCGGTAAGTATATACCAACTTTATTTAAACTTTGGCCTTGGCTTTTGTTTATTGTCATTGCAAAGCAAGGTATGATTGGAAATTGCTTGCGTTTAAATCGAAATGGTCGTATAGTATTTGTAGGAATTAAAGATAGTCTTGGAATAAATACTTTGTCACCTTTGTTAGTTTCTGTAATAATTCTGCCTTCAATTATATTCGTTCCTAGTTGCGTAATTTGTAAATGTGTGCCATTACATAATCCAAGTGTTTGATCTATATTTTGTAAAAGCATTACAGGGGTTCCAATTTTTAGTTGCAGACAATGAGTTAGAATTCTAGGACATTTAATTGTATTTAGAAATTCAGTGTTATATATTTCAGTGTCATTATTGTTATTGCTAGAAGGACATAATGTATCCGAACTAAAATATTCTTTAACATGACCTGGTGTCATATCTAATAGTATATTGTTTATTTCTTCGACTCTGTCATTTGTCGGACATAATATTGCTCTATCTTCAAAAAAAGACTGGTCTTGATATTTTTTTGGTAAATCCTCGTATACGTGATGTATGATAGATTGGACCGGGTTATTGTTTTCTGTTATAAGTAAATCAAGAGGAATATCTATATAGCATTCACCGTCATTAGGTTCTGCTAATGAGCCGTCGCCTACTTGTAATACCCAATTCGAAAATGTTTGTATAGTTTCAATGTTGGTATTTGCATTTGTGTGTAGGCGCATATTTTTAGTGAGTTTAAGGACGCGACAGTAATTCCATAGATATGAAGAATTTATTGATGCTGCAACAATATTGTGTCTATTACCTTTTGTGACGACAGGTAATATTTGTTGAAAATCGCCGCCAAATACAACTCTTTTACCACCGAATGGTTTGGTTCCAAAGTTATTGTTAACAGATTTCATAATATCTTTAAAAGATTTATCCAATGCTTCGAAACAATGTTTATGACCCATTGGTGCCTCGTCCCAAATTATAAGTTTTGCGATCTTTATTAGTTCGGCTAATTCTATCCCTAATTTGATAGAGCATATTGAGTCTTCAGTGATGTCAATGGGAATAGCAAATCTTGAGTGAGCGGTTCGTCTGCCTTGTAGTAATAACGAAGCTATTCCGCTTGATGCAACGTTTAAAACAATATCTCCGGATGAGCGAATACACGTTGATAATGTTCTCCATAAAAAATTTTTACCAGTTCCTCCATATCCATAAACAAAAAACATTTGACCAATGGGTTGATAAGCCGAATCTATTATTGTAGTGAAAATTTGATGTTGTTCGTCGGTGAGTTGCTTTTTTAGTTCGTTAAATTCTGATCTCATTGTGGTTAAATTGTAAGACGTTTCTTCATATATTAGTTTGTTCAGTATGAAGTTAGCGTTGTCATTGTTAGGGAATGGCATTACCGGGAAATGTTTAAGTGATTTGCCATTTTTTTGTAAAAGACATTCAATTTGGATAAGCGTTTTTTGTTCCAAATCTTGTGACGAGATCTTTAAATCTGCAAAAGAAATAAAAATAAAAAAAATAATTATGTCATACCTAATCTATCCATACGAAGATATGAGTAGTCAATATAGAAAATAATATAAAACCTGGGAGGTTTAAAGCTTTTCGTTGTTTGTATATGATATCGTCTCCAAGATCTAACCAAATAGTTGACCAAACATGTTTCGGATCTGTCATACATTCCATCGTTAATAATATGGTGAATAATGATCGCAAATAAGATGGGGATGCCCGATTACTTGCTTCTTGTGTGGCATCTATATATTCTTTATCGTCATCTAAAAGGCCTAATGCACGACATGTTTCTTTAAAAGTTGTGTAGGTGATACCATTAATGGTTCGTAAATAGTTGAACGAAGTTGCGCCTTTCATTTTGTTAACTAACATTCTTAGGTAATAAGCTTCTCCTGTTGTAGGAGAGACATGGTGTAGTCGACCAAGTGCGTAACCTTTTTGTCTTGGAGTCCATATTTTTTTAGTTTTGTTCCACACGAATTTAGTTGGGAAATCAATATACGTTAAATCTTTTGCGTCATGATATGTAATGTTGTAACCATCATGATCTATATAAGTATTTTGGTTGAAATTTTTGGGAAATCGTTTTGTGCATTTGCCTTTTTCCATGCATGGCGAAGACTTATTTGCAATACCGCAAGGTCCATGTACCATGATTTCTTGGACTGCATTGTACAATTCTGAGTTGGAAAATTCGTCTGGAATTTCAGCAGATATAATTGAATCAATATTAGTAGTTGTAGGTAGTTTGGATTCACGTGCTAAGAATAGTATAATGTGTGTCTCCGGAAGTCCTCGTTTTTGGAATTCAATTGTGTAGATGACTGCAAAATACATAAAATGCAGCATTTAGTTTATATCATAAAAAATGATGGAAATATATTACATGAACATTTATAGTAATTTACGTGCTAATACACGGCCTAATATCTCATTGTTTTTAAGATCGATTAACATGTTCTCGAGTTTTATTTTAAATACGCGAGTTAGGATATCTGGACGATCTTCTGAGGTAAGATTTCGGTTTGAAAGAAATCTTTGTATCTCTAGCCATTTTGGGTTACAGGTAAAAGTTATAAATAGATCTGGATATCCTAAATATCTACATATAGCCATTGCGTCCATATAATTTTGTCTCATATATCGAGAACTTCCTGTGAATGAGGATGGCAAAATAACTCGATTTCCAATTGTAGAAGCATCATTGTTTCCAAAATTAATGGCTGAACGTATATTATTATAGTTTTCGCAGCGGAGTTTGGTCTGGTTGTTTCTAATATAAGAAATACGTTCAGACTCAACCATACAAAAGCCATCAACAGCAAATTGTTGGAAAAGTCTTCCACAATGTTGTAGAATAGAAAATTCAGAGCGTCGCTCTTGTAATCGATAAGCTAAATATTCCCGAATACTTATTCGGATTCGTGGTTTTTTTTGAAATTGACACCGAGGGGCATAACTCTAAATCGACATGGTAACCGTCTTCGCCATATGGAAATAATAGTGGATATTGAAATGGTAAATAGGGAGGATGGAGTTCAGTATTACGAATTAATTCGTTAGTATGTTTTTTCAATAAAATGTCTCGAGGTTCTAATGATTCATCAAAGTCACCCACCAATAGCGCAGCTACTTCAGTGACCTGGGGTGCCGAGTATGTCTTGTCAATATTTTTTCGGGAAGCTATCAATCGAATTTTAATATTGATATCTTTTTCTGAATTGAACATGTCTTTTGCTTGACGGAATATTTTAACATATGGGTTATACGTATCAAGCATTTTTTGTAAACTTGCCACGAGACTGGGTTTAACTTTATTCTCTTCATTTGTTCTATGTTGTGTACCGTTGCAACGTGAAAGAAGAAACATTTAAAAATTGATAGTTAATTTACGAAAAATTTATAAGTTTCGTTGAGACGTTAAAATAAATATGACCTTATAGAAGTAATTCTATTTTGAAGTTCGTTCATAGTGTCATGTATGTAAAGTTGTGCAAATTTTGGTGTGTCTCCTGGTGAAGGTAATAAACCGCCAATTCGATGGTAATTTTGACCATGTATTTTGAAGATATATGGTCCAGATTTGTCATTCACTGAAGTATCAATCTTTCCACCCATTGATGTAAATGCAAATGCAAACATCGTATTATATGCTCTAATGTATTGGCGAAAATGTTTAGCGTTAGGCTTTTTTTGATTATAAGGTTTTGCAATATTTAGGAGGGTCGGTTGTTTTTAGTAATGATATTTTCCCTTGTAAACAACACAGTGAGAATTTAAAAGATATATTTTTTGTTTCTTAATTCTTTCGTCATACCACATAGATGTGTCACAACACGGACAATAATATTCTTGATCTCCAATGCCATGGTATTGTGTAAAAAAAAAGATTAAAATGTTAATTTAGAAAATACCATTTTTTAATGTAAATAATTTGAAGAAGATTGTACCAATAAATGATGCACTGTGTGATGTTTCCAAAGCATCATTTAAAATAGCTAATATACGTGGACTTCGTATATGCAATTGGAAAACTTCAGAGTTTTGATTTTTGCATGAATCTTGAATATGTGACCTCTGATAAATATATATGTACATATATACGTATGTCAAAGTATTAGGCTATTAATAAGAATGAAAAATAAGTTTCAAAATAATAATATTTAACAGTATACATTATGTATTAAAAAAGCATTATTAAAAAACTTTATTACATATAATATACATACGTATACATACTCCGACGGCACTCCCATCCAAAAAGTGATCACCATGGGCCAAAAAGTTATACTGCCGAGTCTAGAGTACGATAGCACTTGTTATAAAACACGCGAGAATCCGCTCAAAAAATTATATCAACGGGATTCAAACCTATCGCGCGTAGTAATATACAAATGTAATATACACGCTGAAAACGTCGATTGTTCAGGTACGTTGGTTTTCCATGGTTTCAATCCCATCATTGTCAACATTTGTTTGCTTTACCTTAGAGGACGAAGATTGAGATGTTACATAACTATCAGTGTCGTCAACATGTCGTTTCCCGAGAGAATGGAAAGCTGACGTTGAACCATGAGACGATTGTACATTCGAAGGCCCGAGAACTGCAGCCTAATGGAAAAAAGAAAATCGCAGTACATGTTGTTTGAATATGAATAATTTATGAAAATCTTAATATGTATGAAATAAAAATAGTAATAACATTATATCGCCCAAATACATCTTATGAAGAGTTATGTGAAATCATAACCTGTGTAACGTAACAACGAACATCGGTAGCAGATTTATCTATCAATTGAACCATCTCTTTATCAAAGAGGAGTAATGTTGCATTGTCGGTGTCGTCGACAACGTTCACATAAACTCTGAATCTATATATAGAAAAAAAATCAAAGACATGAGAGAATTAATTTAAGTCGGGGGGAGAAAAATTATTGCGAGAAAACATACTTCGGGATTGGCTCAGTTGTAACGTCGTTGCAAACATCACAAATTAACCTTTTTTTGCATTGTGGGCAAGCAAGGAAATACCAGCCGTCTTTAGTGATTACATCAGTGATTCTCGCGGTAATTACACAGGTCGCCCGCTGTAAAAAACACTTTTTGCAACATTAGATATGTATGGTAAAGTATAACTATTTGTAAAAGTCCTAAATATTGATACGACTATATTATAAAAAATATAGTTTGACCTTCGAGATTTGGTAAACATCACTTATGCTCTTTAAAGGAAATCCAGTCCAATATTCCAATGTTTCTGTCGCGGGACGTCGAGGACCCAGATGATTAATCATTGCTGGGATATCAAGTATATGTTCTCGCAAACTATTGCAAGCAAGAGTCAAATAAAGTTTCAGTAATAGATGTCTTTTAAAAAATACTAATACCTCTAAACATAAATCAAAATAATATAACAAAATAGTATTATGTGAACTTAGTGTATATTACCGTTGTTTGAATGCTATGATTGATGGCACATTTTGGTCTGTCACGAGTTTACTTGAGTACTGGACATTTCTTATAATTTTTGAATCTACAGTACATTGATTAAAAATAAGAATAAGGATAATTTAAAAGTACAATCACGCTAAATTTATGTATACAATATTAGGTGTATAAATATTAATACCGCTTACCATTCCAAGGGCGAATTTTGAATAACTGACATATAATGACCAATGGCCCTCTTTCATGATTGTACACGTATTGGTAAAGCTCTTCAGAAATCTATCCCATAGAGTGTATTCCAATAGTTTGTCACTGTTATGCAAAACAATAATAGCTAAACTCAAAAAAATAGGTATCGTCAAGATAACATGATTTTTAAACAATATTAAAGTAAATATTGATAAACCTGTCGTCGCGTAGAACCACTGTCAAACGTTTTGAAAATCGACCAGCGTAAGTTGTGTCCTCTAAGTTCCCGGCTGATTTAATTTCTCCTATACAATCTACAACAAAATCAACAAAATTATTTAATAGTAACATTGACTAATAAAGTTATGTTGTGGTCGTTTGAGAACTAACCAACCAATACTGTTTCATCCAGCAAACCCGTAAAGATATCAGAGAAGTCAACGAAGTTGAAATACTTGTCACGATTAGGCAATTCTTCGCAGGGACGTACTATGGTTGTTGAGTTAAATACAATTTTTATGTCAAATGCAGCGGCTTTGTAATCACCATAGTTACGGTAGACACTAAAGTTAATGACGACAACGCAACTACCCTCTTGCAAATTTCGTTGATGTTTGTTCCAGTAAATAGACCTTACAGGCATTTGCATTCTGTTACCCTGTAAATAAACCAATATAATCAAACCAATAAGCAAATACGTCTACAAAAAGAACATCATCCAAAAACAACTATATCTATGTAACGTATAAAGCATAATATTTTGATGTCCTAGGCGTAGAGGAACAATATCAAATATCATTCCATTCGTAAATCAATTATGTATAACAAAAATTTGAAACACCAATAGAACTCATAAATAATTCGTAACAACAATTGACGCGTCAAGCCAACAAAACATATATTCAGCAGAAATGCAGAGAAACCGTTCCTAGTAACGGGAAATCTTTACCTTTCAACCGGAGTATTCATGTAAAGCAGATTACTCTTATAATTACAGTAGAAACTAATTGCTTATCGTTACTCAATATAAAGACTTACATAGAGAAATTCCACTTTAACAATATAAAAAATGAAATGAATGCATTGTTGCTTTCATTACTATTATTTAAATATTGACTTTGACATGTAACTTTGCTGTTTCTAACAAATGCTCTTTATTATTTATTAAAAAGTTATAGGTTCAAGAAATCAATAAAAGAATAGAACATATCAGCATCAAAGACAAAGAAAAAAATCATAATCTCTTAATATTAAAAGCAGTTAATATCTGGGTTATGTAAAATTAGTTATTGTTCTACAAATATCTGTGTCCCCTTCAGATCAAAGGCAAAGTCATTGTTCTACAAAAACTGAAATCTTCATTCTTTGCTCGTCAAACAGTAAATATCTGTATCGGAATACTGTGTATTGGAATACTCTTCTGGTTTGTTTCCTCTCAAAAGCTTCTCATGATGTTCTGGTTCACCTGTGATATCTTAACTAATAATAATACCGTTAAAGATAGATTTTGAACACAATGAAAGGCCACTGGCATATCATCTCTCCGTGCTAAAAGAAAGCAAGAGAACATTCATTCCCTTTGGCAACAGTTCTTTTAGCACGAAGAGACGATACGCCAGTGTCGGCCTTAAATAGATTTCAGTATCTGTATATATATCATACATCACGTATATCATCAACCAAGATAGTTACAAACAGTCACATGTGTAATATATATCATTAACTAACCACAAACAGTGAACCTAGATCTGTATCATCAACTAAGTAACAAAAAACTTTTAACTATAACCTAGATACGTATCATCGACTAAGTAACAAAGAACTTTTAACTATAACTAATCACGTATATACACATAATGAGCGAATAGAACCAACGAATCGAATAGAAGCATACTTCGAAAGATGGAAAGAACAAAATAGAAAAATAAGTAAAACTACATAAAACGCAATGAGAAAGTTAGGCGAAATACCCATTCATCACAGCCAACCATCTCACGAGTGGTTGACGGTTCACGCGGCGAATCATACGAAAAAGTCCACATACGTATAATTCTAATCCTGATTCTGTATGATACCTCTTGAGTATAAACGATATCAGAGAGGGGAGTGTACATGGTGAAAAAGCAAAACAGGATGACACAAAGCGTAAGGTAAAACAGTAAAAGGTAATTTTTCTTTACATATATATAGTATATTAGATATATATATATGTAAATTAGGTAAAAAATACTTAAAATTTTAAAGATGCCACATGGCAGTGTACAAAAGAGGTGTCGTTTTAACCGGAGGCCAACAAATCAATAAGGAGACAACAGCATATAAATCTAAACATATAAACCTAAACATATGTACACACGGTAATATGTATACACACATGTATATATGTATACACACAAAAATAAATATAAAAAAATGGGTTGGCACAAAGGATAAGGTAAAACGGTAAAATGTACTTTTGTTTTACATTTATATAGTATAATAGATAAGTATATAAATTAGGTTAAAAATAGTAAAAATTGTAAAGATACCACATGGCAGTATATAAATGAGATGTCATTTTAAAAGAAGGCCAACCAATAAATAAGCAGACAGCAGCTGCTTAACCTAAACATATAAACCTAAACATGTAAACCTAAATGTATATACAGACGTTAATACGTATACACACATATGTATATATGTATACACACAAAAATAAATATATAGCTAACTTAAAGAAACATTACGAATTTACCAAAAAACAGAAACAAACAGAGTAGAGAGAGCAGCCAACGAACCTCATAAATTTGACATAAAGAATCAAAGGTTAATAAAGAAATTGCGGGAAAGAGAATGACTTACATTTTACGAATAAAGGAATTTCTTTCGTAAGCATTGTCTAAATAACCTGCACGGCCAAACAAATCAACCACACACACATAGTGCTTCAAGTTAGGGTTAATATATTGTACACTTTCATTGTGCCAAAGTACATTAAACCTTCTCTTACCATCTGAAATTTGCTGCAAGCGCATAACAGTGACATGAATGTAATCTCATCCTAACATAAGATATTACCTTAAATAAACAAATTTTCTAAATTCGATTCTTAAAATTTTCCAGACTTCTAAGATCAATATCAGGAGGCAGTATCTATAAGCAAACAAATGCACCTCAAAAGTGTAAGTGAACCCTCACCAGTGACAGGTACTGTTGTGTTTGTTAAATAAGTTTATTCAGTAAATTCATCACTTTCGAGCTTTACAAAGATAGGGAAAACGTCTCTCGAAAGAAAGAATGTAAATGTAACTGGAAAAATACCTTCCTCTACGGCAGCTTTTGTAGCATTCAAAGCATCCATCACTCCATCCTTCTTCTCACCAACTTCAGCCTCGCTTGCTCTTCCAATCTGTGCAATCAAACCCAAATTTCCGCAATGCTTGTTAAACTTACCGCACAATTGGGCTCGTAATTATATTGAAACAACGGAAAAATGTATTACCGACCTTCAACATAGCAACACCTCCAGAAAGCTTGGCCAATCTCTGTTGCAGTTTTTCCTTATCGTAATCTGAGGTGCTTAATTCAATTGCTGACCTAATCTGTTTGGCAAGCAATCGAACAATGATTAAACATCTTGCACACAAAATAAAGTATACAAAATGGGAAAAGAACTCGAGAACGGGAACATAAACAAACCTCTTCACATCTTTCCTCAGTGGATTTCTTCTCGCCCGATCCATCAAGAATAACAGTGTCGTCCTTTGAGATTGTAACCTACAGTGGCCAAGCAGATCTTGCATCAAAACTATATGAAATAGAGAGATTCAAGAAATTCCATGATCAATCTTACATTTTACAGCAAAAAGTTACGACGGGTCATCAGTCAAAGTATGGAAAGATACCTTCTTGCAGTTGCCGAGCATATTGAGATCCACCTTCTCAAGGTTCATCCCAAGCTCTTCAGTGATAACCTAAAAAGAAATTTAAAATACTAATTTATATCAAAAGTTACAACGTTCACAAAAACAGAGCACTGAATTCAACCATTTTTTTACCTCTCCACCAGTAAGTGCAGCAAGGTCATGCAAATTGGCCTTCCTATTCTCCCCAAAGCCAGGAGCCTTGATGGCACATAGAAAGAACCAAAAAGAAGGCAATTTAGTATTTAATTCATGAAATGTGTAACCGAAGATCGAAAGCGAATCAATATACTTGACAAGAAAATGGGCACGTCTCTCCTTCGTGCTTCTGTGAAAGCTTTTTCTCCCCATGAATACCAGTCAACCTATCACTCGAACAACAAAATCCTATCAGCAAACTAACCACTTTAAATAGTCAAAACCACGATAATTTAGCTCAAAACTATATACATGAATCCCAAAGTTCATCTCATAGTCGATGTAGGACAACTCATGATATTAATACTGGTAGCATGCATCTAAACCTATGGTTGATCATCCAGTCAAGAGAAACAGTCTTCTTGAAATTAAGTATTAGGTCAACAGCGAACTATACACCTCATCATAAAGAACATTTTACCTTATCGACGTCAGACCTCTTTTCTCGATCCACATGTTGAATGAATAACCATTAAATGATCATTATGATTGATGACAAAATACGGAAACAGATCAATCTAACTCAAAAACTGACCTTAACACTAATAAACCAATCTTTTAAGAGTTTGGCCACTCCTTCATCTTTAAAAGATTCCACTTCCATCACGTGAAACCTAACAAAAGGTATTACCCTAAATAAACAAATTTTCTAAATTCGATTCTTAAAATTTTCCAGACTTCTAAGATCAATACCAGGAGGCAGTATCTATAAGCACGATTGGTATGCTTATGGGAAACCGATGAGGTGGAAGGCGATGCTTCTTCTTTCGCCATGGCTAAGACCTTGGCAGAGGAAAAGGGTCTCGAGGGAATCGACGATATCTGGGGAAGGAAAACGAAAAAGGCGAGAAAACGAAGGAAAATGACTACGGAGGAGATATCTGGGGAAGGAACATGACTTGAGATGGCAGAATCAAAATGACTTACCCAACGGCACAAACAAATCGAAGAATACACCGGAGACGGCAAAGAATCCACCGCAGAAGCGGCCGCGCGACACGATCGGATCAGAAGCTCCAACCAAAACCCTAGAACCGAGATAAAAACGAAAAGACACTACAAAAAAACACGGGCTTTCCAACAGACGGGGCAACGGATCCGTCCGTTGGAACGTAAAACCAACGGATTGCAACGGATGACGGGATATTGCAACGGGCAAAAATCCGTTACAATTTGCAACGGATTTGTAACGGATATCTTCTGTTAGAAAGTTCGTTGGCAGTTCGTCGCAAAATTTAACGGATGGCAATGGAAACCATTCGTCGGCAGTGTTTGTTGGAAGTTCCGTTAGAAATAGATCCAACGGTCGTCCGTTGAAATTTTTAACGGATGGCCGTTAGAAATCGCAACGGATAACCGTTGATTTTGTGAATTTCGAGGGCACCGGTTTAAATAATTTAACGTGAACCTACAACGGCGATCTGTTAAAATTTGCAACGGATGTCCGTTGGAATATAAACTATTTAGATATTACCAAAGAGTGCATCAAACCATCAATAACAAAAACATTTTCGAAAAAATGTCGTCGTCTTCAAATCGAAATATATATAGATCAAGGGAGTGGATGTATAGAAGAAAAGATCCTGTAACCAAAGAGATTACGCAAGAATTCTTACACGGATTAGAGCAATTCATGAGTTTTGCATCGATGCAGCCTTTGTGTCAAGAACGTGGGACAATGTTATGTCCATGCAAAAGATGCAAAAACATGAAGTATCGAAATCAAGAAATTGTTTGCAAACATCTGTATAAGGTGAGATTCGTTGAAAATTACGAAATTTGGTTTTTTCACGGCGAAGATTGCGGTGTTAGACATAGTGTGCAAGATGCACAAGTACAACGAAATGAAGAAGTTATTTATGAAGAATCAACGACCAATCCATATGTGGAAATGGTGTCAGATGCTTTCCCTGGAGTTGTTAACGAACAAACGCATGAAGAGATGCCGAACACCGATGCACGTTGATTCTTCAACCTATTGGATTCGGCGAAACAACCTATATATGAAGGTTGTCGTGAAGGTCAGTCTCGTTTATCTTTATCTTCAAGATTGATGAGTATTAAAACAGACTACAATGTGGCTGAAAATTGCATGGATTCATTTTGTAAAACAATGCGGGAATATTTACCGGAAAATAACCAAGCTCCCGAGACATACTACGAAACAAAGAATGTGTTAAAAGACTTGGGAATGCCACATGAGAAAATTGATGTTTGTAGAAACAGTTGCATGTTGTTTTGGGGAAATGATAAAGACTTGTTGGAATGCAAGTTTTGCGGTGCAAGCAGATTTCGGCCTAAAAAACCATCTTCACGGAAATACGTACCATACAAGAAAATGTTTTATATGCCTGTAGCAAACAGGTTGAGAAGGTGATATGAATAAAAAAAACCGCTGCAGCAATGAGATGGCACGCCGAACACTCCACGACCGAAGGTGTAATGCAACATCCATCGGATGGTCAGGCTTGGAAAGATTTCAATGTAATATTTCCCGAGTTTGCACGTGAAACGAGAAATGTTTATCTTTGCCTGTGCACGGATGGTTTTAGTCCCTATGGACAATCGGGAAGTCAATATTCCCTCTGGCCGGTGAATCCGTTGGAACTGCTAACGGTCATCCGTTGCACCGTGTTTCCCGCCAAATCGTTTTCTACCATTTTACAACGGACATTCGTTGGCCGAGCTAATGGGAGTCCGTTGGAATACGTTTCCCGCTAAACCTTTCCCGCCAGTTTGCAACGGCCGTCCGTTGAAGTTTCCCGCCACATGGCAACGGATGTCCGTTGCAAAAATGATTTTTCCCCGCCTAATTTTGCAACGGATAACCGTTGTTGTGCAACGGACGTCCGTTGAAACATGGCAACGGTGATCCGTCACAACTGTTTCCAACGGGCGTCCGTTACTGCGTTTCCAACGGCTGATTCCGTTGCCAGTCCGTTGCAAAGTTGTAGCGGATATTATCCGTTGAGACACCGTCGCGAATTACAACGGATCATCATTTGCAACGAACTTTTCGCAACGGACGGAAATCCGTTGGCGTCCGTTGGAAACGGCTGTTTCCAACGGATTTTGGGCGCTTTCCAACGGATATGTCCGTTGGAAAGCACCAGTTTTTTGTAGTGAGAAAACACCAAAACGACCGGCCATGAACTCTGAGGCGAAAGCAAAGGAAGGAGCTTACCCGAGGACGAAAACAAATCGAAGGGGACGCCGAAAACGACAAGCAATCCGGCGGAGGAGCGGCCGAACAGCGAAATGGCCGAAGACGAACACTGAAGAGGAGAATCACTATCTTTTGTAATCCTAAAAGCAAAGGGTAAAAGGGGAAAAAATCAATGGCAAGGATCAATCGAGAGAAACTAATCCGACAACTATAAAACGCAACTACCCGTGAACAGTATCCCTTTCTCATCCAAGGGCTGAGAAGACGCCAATACATGCAGAGGAAGTGGCGTGTACACGGACAAAAAAGCCGTCATAATGCCAAGTGAATCAGGTGGATCGAACAGTTTAAAATGGGGCATTATCAAAAATACCCCTGTAGGGCTAAAAGACTTCATAAATACCCTTCCCGAAAAAAGAAAAAAAATTTTGCTTCAAAAATACCCTTACAAATGCCAAAATGCCCAAAAT
>CM071865.1:41275078-41296839 GCA_036759665.1 Gynandropsis gynandra | reverse complement strand
ACAAGGGTCGCAGGGGTCCAAGGGTCGCAGAGGAACAAGGGTCGAAGAGGGACAAGGGTCGCAGGGGTCCAAGGGTCGCAGAGGGACAAGGGTCGCAGGGTCAAACTGGGTCGCTGGGTCAAACTGGGTCGTAAAGTCGCAGGGGTATTTTGGGAATATCAACATTTATACGGGTACTTTTGAAGTTAGAAATATTTTCTTTTTCGGGAAGGGTATTTTTGAAGTGTTTTAGCCCTACGAGGGTATTTTTAAAGTTACCCCACTTTGTTTCCCTCCTCTCAATTTTTTGTTTTCCCTCTTCTCATATTTGCCTTTCCCTCCTTTGTATGTGTTTTTCATTAAGGGTACATATGTCTTTTCTCCAATTTTTTTTTATCAGATTTAGGAGGATAGTCTTGAAGTGTTTTAGCCCTAAAGGGGCATTCTTGATATTCTCCCGTTTAAAATAGTCGACATCAAAACGGGATAAATATAATGACACACAAGATATCATATATACGGTTACCATTCGTTTCTCGAACTCATTGTTTACTTGACTTATATTTTATAGTTAGTTAATATATATTTATATATTTAGTAACATACAGATATATTTATATACACATACACTCATAACGTATATATAATCATTATAATGGTTAAACATGTATATATAACATATATTTATACCATATATACATTGAGATAACACAAATATTTGTATATAGACATGTATATACATATATACAATAGTATATATATACAAACATATAAACATATATATACATATAAATACATATATATATATACACATATCTATACTCACTATATACACATGGCCATATACAAATCCATATATCTATATACAATCATAAGCAAATATATACATACATGTATATAAACCTACGTATATATTGATACACATATATACACATACACAAACATATTCACATGTGTACATATATATTGATTATTTCTAGATTAGGTTAAGAATTATCATAATTAATATTAAAAAACACATCATTTTAAATAATTTATATAAAAATACGATTAAAATAATTTACTCACATTCATCCATTTCAAATCCCAACAATTTGATATATAATGATAGGGCAAAACATAATCAATTGCCATTAATCACCTTAAAAAACATAACCAATCAATGGAAACTTGATGTTACAATCAATTCTGCAATGTCAAAATTATCAAAAGAGGATAAACCAGATATATTTCCGTAAGTATTTGTTATTGTTAAATATAATTCAGATTGAGTAGCTTCAAATCTAATCTTCCGTAGACCCCACATCAGAATACACTAATTAACTCTTTTAGAATTTTCTAGATGAGTAAGTTTGAATCTAACGACTGCAATCGCATCATCAAATCATGTTCTACCAAAGTACAATAAAAAATATCGCAATATCTACCGATTCTATCCAACGCCCACGAGAGACGCATTTCTTTACTTATTAATCAACCATTCATATTCCGTCACGTGTACGCTCGTGCCGTTAGTGGGTCCACCTCTATTCGTGGATGTGGATGAGGTCAATCACGTGATACCATGTCATCTCCATGACAAGTAGCGATGACGTGTCACTTAGTGATTGGTTTACTTGGTAAGACGTGCCATGTAGAGCGTGCAGTTCATTTGCGGCTCCTCCTGGTATTTATCTCTCGGCTTTTTTACAGCATTAGTCGCACTCGGGGAAAAGGCTCCGATCTGAGTTTTTAGCAATGGCGAAACTAAACCCTAACTTTGTTTCCCTGGTCCTCCTTGGACTCCTCGTGATCGCCTCCGCCGATGTTTTCTTCGAGGAGCGCTTTGATGGTATCTACTTCTCTCTGTCACTGTATGTGTGTGTGTGTGTGTTGATGTTTCTATTTTGGTTAATCGGTCACCGATCGCGATAGCGATTACGTTTTGACGAGATGATGCTACGATATAATGATTAATGTTCGATCTTGAGTATATGATTGATTGTGCGAAGCGAGGATGATTACAGACTAGATCTATGATTTTTGGTTTTTAATTTTGCGTTAGTGTTCTCTGATGTTATAATGCGGATGAGTGTACGAAAATGTCCAATAACTTTTGTTGAGTATTGTGCATGGAATAGTGGATTCTGATAATTATGAATTCTGATATGGTCGTTTGCAATGGCTGACTTGCTTGAAGCAATATGCTAATCTCTCTGATCACTGAATGTGTGAGCGTTGGTAGTTGCTATTTCAGACCTTTTGGTGTTTTACGATCAGGAGATCCGTTTATTATCTGATAATCTGTACCTTGTGAGCGCATGTGGTCTATGAAACATACTAATTTGTTTATTTGAATGTTTTGCATAAACTTCTAGGTGGGAGTTATCTTTTACTGATATCTGTTTTCCACAAAAAGCGTTCTTGTAAGATTACACGATATAGCCTGGCATTTCTCCACGTCTAATGTCTGTTATCTATTGCCTTTCTCGTCTCTATGACTGAAGATGGATGGGAGAGCAGGTGGGTTAAATCTGACTGGAAAAAGGATGAGAACACTGCTGGGGAGTGGAACCACACATCTGGCAAATGGTTCGGTGATGCTAATAACAAAGGTACCTTTCTGGACTAAAAATGGTTCATTGACTTTCCTCTATGTTTTATATCACCATGTTAATGATGTGTTACAATGGTTGGTGTGTTGCAGGTATCCAAACTAGCGAGGACTACAGGTTCTATGCTATTTCAGCTGAATTCCCTGAATTCAGCAACAAGGACAAGACCTTAGTCTTCCAATTCTCTGTCAAGCACGAGCAGAAGCTTGACTGTGGTGGTGGATACATGAAGCTACTCAGTGGTGATATTGACCAGAAGAAATTTGGCGGGGACACCCCATACAGGTGTGTTTTATGTGTGGGATTTCTCTTTCTATGACAATATCTATGTCAACATCTACCTCTAATCTTTTCCCCATCTTCTGCAGTATCATGTTTGGTCCCGACATCTGTGGCTACAGCACAAAGAAAGTGCACGCTATCCTCACCTACAACGAAGCGAATCACCTTATCAAGAAGGAGGTCCCATGTGAGACTGACCAGCTCACCCATGTTTACACTTTCATTCTCCGTCCAGATGCCACCTACAGCATTCTCATTGATAATGTGGAGAAGCAAACTGGCAGCCTGTACTCTGACTGGGATCTCCTCCCACCAAAGAAGATCAAAGACCCCGAAGCCAAAAAGGTAATTTTACTTCTGTAATTCTGTCTTGTTGCATTCTCTCTCTGCTCTGTAGTTGAAGTATTTGTGACCAGTAAAACCATTGATAATCTCTCATGGGCCAAAATATGGAATATGTCCTTTAGATCAAGCAGCAGTAGGTCACTGAATATAATTAAATGTGTGCTAATATCTACTATGCCGACTGTCACTTTTGCAGCCTGAGGATTGGGATGACCAAGAGTACATTCCTGATCCAGAAGATAAAAAACCAGAGGGATATGATGACATCCTGAAGGAGATCCCAGACCCCGATGCCAAGAAGGTTAGATCCTTGGGTCTTAGTGAGATATACATCTTTTTCCGTCCATCTTGGTTGATATATTTGCATCCTCTCTGTCAGCCTGACGACTGGGATGATGAAGAGGATGGTGAATGGGCTGCCCCGACCATTCCAAACCCTGAGTACAAGGGTGAATGGAAACCCAAGGTTAGTCAATTTTGTTATTAAAAAGTATATAGATAGTCTACTCTGTTCTACTCTTTACAAGTGTCATAACACACCCCAGAAAATCAAGAACCCCAACTACAAGGGCAAGTGGAAGGCTCCAATGATTGACAACCCTGGTATTTTTCTCTCCATACTATGGTTTTCAGTATTCATATTAATAATTTTTAATGGGTTGTTAGTCAAGAATCTTAGATCCAGGATTCACACATATATCATTGAGACATATGACTGCAGGGCAAAACACATCATGACTTTATGATTGTCTGATGAATTCTGAATTAGGTACTTTCGATGTAATGTGAATACCAAGTAATCTTAATATGAGATTTCTACAAAGTAGGATGAGGAAGACATGTACTGTTTGAGTCAGTAAGAAAAGTGAGCGAGTGTCTTGAATTGATCTAAATAATATGGAATAAAATGTTCTTGGTTGTGTTCTTGTGTAGGCTACCATATAATCTGAAAACACACCGATACAGATGTGTGATAATCTCACAGTTTGTTTTAATGGGAGAAGAACATTTGATACACATTTCATGTACTCAAGTAGAGGGAAATTAATTACCCAGGGGTTGATATCCGACATCCATTTTATGCCTAACTTTTCAACAATCTCACACAGACTTCAAGGATGACCCAGACCTCTATGTCTACCCGAAGTTGAAGTACGTAGGGATCGAGTTGTGGCAGGTAATGATATTCTACTCATTTCAACAAATCATCTCCACAGCTACCATCTTTGCATAGATAAACACGATTCTCTTGCCCATCTTTTTTCTTTATCAGGTTAAATCCGGATCATTGTTTGACAACGTCTTGGTCTGTGATGACCCGGATTACGCCAAGAAGTTTGCTGAGGAGACTTGGGGAAAGCACAAAGATGTAAGTAGTTGCATATATATATTCTATGCCCATCTCTGTGACCAAAATATTCTAATGTAACCTCGTTTTACAGGCAGAGAAGGCTGCTTTTGAGGAAGCTGAGAAGAAGAGAGAAGAAGAGGTAATCAAATTATATACTCCAATGAAACCTGGAAAACTGAATGCTATTGTTACAAAGAGAAACTGTTACAGACACTGACAGCATGTATTTTGAATTTTGTTTTAACTAAACCAGGAATCAAAGGATGATCCAGCGGAGTCTGATGTAAGGCTTTCCTCCTTCGAGAACACTAGTGCCTAAATACCTGCTGTCATAGGGTGTCTGATGTTTTCGTTTATGTTTTTGTTGTAATGTACAAAGGCTGAGGAAGAAGGGGAGGAGGATGAGAATGGAGAAGACTCGGACAACGAATCTAAATCAGAGGAGACCAAAGCAGAGGGAACATCAGAGGAGGAAGAAGAAGAAGCTGCTGCTCATGTATGTGTTTTTTTCTGAATATACGAGTACAACAAGTATATATAGTCAGCGTTTTCTTTATCGAAATGGTAACATGTGAAATATGGTGATTTTGGTGTGTGCAGGACGAGCTCTAAGCATATCTACAAGTGGAAGAGCATTCAGATGACCAAAATTTTCGGGTGACTTCTCCTCCTATTTCTTTAAGGGAGATTGTTTAGAGATGATGGAAACTTATGCGGTATCAAAGAGGCCAATTTTATGTACTTTTTTTTCTTCGTATGTTTAAGTAGAGTAAAAGGGGGTTTTGCTAGTGATGTTCAAAATTTCATGTCTGTCTCACTCTTATCGTATGGTTTGATATTTTAGGAAAAATATAAAATTGGTTAAGAGAATTTAATGATGTTAAACATTGCCTTCTCGTCATTTTGAACTACCAGAAAATCTATCGGCCAAGTTATTCATCATAAGTCGTTCATCTTAAAATCAATAGAATTTTTTTACTGAAACTATATCGTCTGAAAATCTCTCTTAACTATTTTTTTGAAATTTTCAGAAATTTCTTTAATCACATCATATATCTTCAACCTTTTAATGAACAAAAATATCTTAAAACTTTTGAATTGTTTTCAAGTCTTCAAAAAATTATTTCTACAATATCAAAATATCAAATTGATTGACGAATTAATATGGTGTTTGCGCATTTCTGCGAATAAATGTCGAAAATTTCTTGTTGATTTATCACGCCATATATCCTGTCAGAATTGAATTTTCAGATATTTTTTATATATATGTGCACACACTTCATATTTAAAATAAGTTGGCTTTTTTCAAATAAATTCAATCTCCTGTAAGAGTTGACATGTGAATTGAATTTTTTTTATTTATAATTATATAATAATTAATTAGTAAAAATATTTAAAAATTCAAACAAATCTAAAATTTTAAATTAAAATATCTGAATACATTAAAATTTTTAAAATATAAAAATAATTCATAAATAATATAAAAAATCCAAATAAAAGTTTAAAATTCTAAATAAAAATATTTTTTCTCCAATTTTTACTTTTTTTATTATCCATATCTATAAACAAAATAAAAAATAATACATAAATTAAAATAATATATTGAACCAAATTATAAACAAATATATATATATAGATATATTCGAAATTATGTTACATTTTTCGCTATCTTTAAAACTATACATCCAACAACGAGAATAAAGTAAAATTTACACATTTTTAGAGAGAAGTCGACTTCTATATTTATTCAAAATTCGAGAACCAATACTAAAAGATGATTCAGAAACAACAGTGGTTATAAGAATACTTAATACATCACAAGCCATGTACGTCAACTCACGGTATCGATGTTGATTATCCTTCCAATAACCCCAAGATATCCAAATCGAGATAATTGGCATTCTCAAATTCTCTTCATCCAATATATATCCAAAAGTTATTTGCATTCTTCATTCGCCTCAGAAATATTATCAAATTCATAGAAATCCTATAATGATAATAAATCCATATCAAATAAATTATATTAAAAATATAAATATTAAACTTAAAATGCAAACAAAGTAAAAAAAAAAACTTACTTCAAGAATACCCAAATGTTGGTTTTGTTGGCTTGCAATACAAAATTTAGAAGACGATGCAACGTTAATGACATTTACTAAAGAATTGAACTTGTTTTGAAATGCTTTGAAAAACAAAGTCATATTCATCTTCACATGCTCTAACTTGTATTTAGAAGTGTCACTACTAGAAATATTGGATTTTTGGATAGCAAAATTTGTCCTTAATTTGTCTGAAATACGGTTTACATACATTTTTCGGACGAATTTTGTTCGTCCGTTAATGAATATCGCTAATTAATATACGTTTGAAATTCATCTGAAATTCCACACGGTGAAATTCGTCCGGAAAATTTTTCCAAAACATAAAAGAATCCAGAAGGACCAAAAAATAAAATTAAGAAAACTCCTCTTTCACTGTTGTCGCCTCCTCTACCGTCGTCGTCGCCCCCTCCTCATTCGCCACTGTCGTCGTCGGCTCCTCCTCCTCCATCGTCGTCGTCGTCTCCTCCTCGTCCGTCGCCTCCTTCTCTCTATTCTTTCTTTCTTCCTCCTACGTATTCTTCTCTTCTCTATTCTTCTTTTTTCTTTCCGACTCAATTTATAATCTTAAATTTCATAATTCTGATGGATTAAACAAATTCATCCCTGATTCAGGACGAATTAGAAACAGATTCTATAATTTTCTATTTTTTATTTTGGTTTTTAAATAATTTTATTTTTTGCCTTTTTTTTTATTTTCACCTTTTTATATAAAAAATTCAGCACGTATGAATAATAATTATTTTTTCGAAAAAAATATTAAAACAAAATTAAATTAAATTAAATTAAATAAAAAATTATATAATATGTCTTTAATATGTTCGAAATTAGGGACGAATTAGCGGCGAGTCTTTAATCCGTCCGGAAATTAAGGACAAAAAGAAGTTCGTTTACAAAATACGGACGGATTAAAATTCGTCAGGAATTTAGGGACGGACCAAAATTTCCGTCCAGAATTTAGGGATGGATCAACATCTGTCCGAAAAATTTGTCTCTAAATTAAAAATTTCTAGTAGTGTGTTTGCATCAATCTTATTCAAAGATTGTTTCACGAAATGCCATTTCATCCTAGGATCAAGTATAACACCCATGGCTAATATATCAGTGTATTCCTCCCAATATTTGTTGAACTTCTCAAGCATACTATAAACCATATTCTTGATGTTAACATCATTACTTTTCATATTTTCCTTTAGCAAAACTCGATCTTACAAAATTTTCCATCGTATAAATTTGGAGTTGAATAACTTGAACCTGGCATCAATGTGGTAATCATTTCAAAAGACCTCAACAAATCACATATCCTATCTGTCCTAACCCATTCTTCACTCGAAAGACAAAATTTGTAACATTTATCAACCACTTTGAGCCTACTAAAAGCTCGTTGATATTACGAGCTTTTTCAATCATCGGAAATGTAAAATTCCATCTAGTAATCATCCATTGACAAAACAACTCCTTTGTCGCAACCTTCTAATTCCACACATCTCTCTAAAGCAATCATCTTTGATTGCCAACCTTTGATATACTTCACGTTTTCTCTTATCTTAGTCACGACATCACCAAACACATTTAAATAATCTTTCACGATACAGTTTAAAATATATGTATTATCTAAAATAATGGTGAACATCTTGTTTTCTCAAAATCTCTCGTAAAGCATCATTAGCGGAATCTCTTGTAAAGCATCATTAGCGGAAGCATTATCTAAAATAATGGTGAAGACCTTGTTTTCTATTCCCAATGTTTCACAAACTCATGAATCTTATTAGCCATGGCTTCATGAGTCTGTGGAGGAGGCATACAAGTAAAAGACAATACATTACTATTAAGTTTTTATTCATCATCCAAATAATATGATGTCAAACATATGAAACCTTTACCATTGATACATGTCCAACAATCAAAAGTCAAAGATATTCTACTATGAATTCTTTCCAATTCAAATTAACCCTTGCCTTATTTATTTCAAAATGCTTCAAGACACGAGATTTTAAGTTTGCCTACTATAAGGTTTATAACTAGGATTCAAATATGCAACAAAGTCTCTAAACTCCTCATACTCATTACAGCCAAATGGGAGATCATGTGCGATGATTAACTTGATAAATTTTTCCTCAGCGATTTTCTGATTAAAATTCTTCGATTACATCTTTTTTTCAACATCTCTAAACATTATATCTTAAACAATGGCTTATTAGGAAATTTGTTTCTTAAATGACGATCTAAAGTTGTAGTTCCATTTGTAGACGTCTTTTCTGCATATTTTTGTTTGCAATCTATTTCATCGCTAGATGTTTCAATATTCTCGTTCAATGCCAATGCTACTTATGCAGTAGTGTGATACTATTCATCTAATGTTGAAGAAGCCATCTACAATCATAGGAAAACCAAATTTAATTTTATGATATATGACAGACAAAGAAAACACAACAAAACTAACGACGGATAAACTAGTAACAGACGACACACGAAGGATGATGGACAAACCAATACCAGACACACGACAAACGGCAACGACAGACGACGATGACATACACACGATGGACAATGATGAAAGATGACACACGATGGACAAATAATGAAGGCGAACAGAACAAAGCAGAACTTACGACGGACGACGAAGAACAAAATAAAAGTGACGACAGACAGCACACGACACACGATGGGCGATGATGACAAATGACACACCACGGACGACGGCTGAAGATGAACAGAACAGAACCGACGGATGACCAGACACACGACGAATAACGATGACGGATGACCAAACACACGATACATAACGAACGAAGTCAAACGACACACATACATAGAGAACTCACCGACGAAGACGACTAGGGGTGTAAAATGAGCTGCCGGCTCGCGAGCCAGCTCTGGCTCGGACCATATTTAAGCGAGCCGAGCTGGGTATTTTAAAAAAAATCAAAAAAATAATATATTTACTTTTTTATACCAATATCATATATTATATTACATATTATATAGTATTTTTCCTTTTCTAAAAATTAATATAATAAAATAAAGAAAGAATAATATTTTAATTTTTACACATATACGTATTGATATTTATATAGCAATTACAATATATTTTAATTTCCTTTTTTCTTCATCTTCTCCAGCAGCACACGACGTCCATCCGTCTTCCTTCCTGCTTAGTCCTGGTGGTCGGTCTTCCTCTTCCCTTCATCTTCTCCAGCCGCCGTTCATCTCCATCGATCCTCTCTCCTGGTGGTGGTCGGTATCTTCCTCTTCCTGTGAGCAGTTCGTCGTCATCTCTCCTAGCCGAGCAGTTCGCCGTCGTCTCTCCCAGCCGAGCAGTTCGCCGTCGTCTCTTCCACCAGTCGAGCACAGCATGTCGTCTCTCCCAATCGAGCACACCACGTCAGTTGTTTCCTACGACTGTTCCTGTTTCATTTTGTCTTCGGCTCGGCTGTTCCATACAACATCACCGCATCATTCTGTGTCGTCTTTTCCTTCCTTCTGCATTAAGATGATGACGTTAGTTTTTTTACCTTGTAACTTCTGTTTTGTCTATTTATTTTCTCTCTTTGTTGTTAGTTAAAGTTTGGAAACTAAATTATTTTTTGTTTTTTACTATATGCAGTATCATTGAGAGAGACGATGAAATGGATTCATACGAAAGAATGGTAACAGAGGAGGAGTTAAGAATGTATGAAGAAGATGATGAGTATGGAGGTATCGAATCGACTGAAGTTCAAGTAAGTCTCTCTTCTAAAAGGAAAAAGAAACGTACATCAGATGTGTGGAAACATTTTAGAAGAGTAAATGAAACACATGTGATGTGTATCCATTGCAATCAAAAGTATGTTCAAAAGCCGAATTCTCAAGGAACTTCTACTTTGGCAAGACATTTGAAGAAAATATGTCCTACAAAACCTTTAGCTAAGGATATTAAGGGAATGTTTAAGGATGCCGAGGGAAATTTGAAGGTAACAAAAAAGTTTGATCAAAATGTTGCTGAAGAGAAGTTAACTAAGTGCATTATATCACATGATCTCCCTTTCGCTTTTGTTGAGTATGAGGATTTAAGAGATTGGATACACTATCTGAATCCGGAGTTTAAGTTTTGTTGTAGAAACACTATAGCTTCTCGTGTTTATGAGTTTTATTTGAAGCATAAAACAAGAGTGAAGTCTGAATTGGAAAAAATTCCTAGTAGGATATCTTTGACTTCGGATTGTTGGACGGGTATTAATGGTGAAGGTTATATATGTTTGACAGCACATTATGTTGACGAGGATTGGAAGTTGAATAGTAAGATATTATCTTTTGTTGATATGCCTCCTCCACATACCGGTGAAGCATTAGCTAGTAAAATCCATGATTTTTTGAAAAGAATAGGGGATAGAGAAGAAAGTGTTCACCATTACCCTTGATAATGCTTCAGCTAATGATTCTTTACAAGAGGTTTTGAAGGAGAGATTGTGCTTAGATAATAACTTGTTATGCGATGGTGAATTCTTTCATGTAAGATGTTGTGCACATATCTTAAACCTCATCGTGCAAGATGGTTTAAAGTCGCTTGGTGATGCTGTGAGTAAAATCAGAGAGAGTGTGAAGTATGTCAAAGGGTCGAAGGGAAGAATGGATGCATTTGAGAAATGCATAGAAGTAGAAGATGGTATTGGTAGTTATGGAGTTGTTTTATCCATGGATGTTGCTACGAGATGGAACTCAACCTTTATTATGCTTGAGAAAGCTCTCAAGTATCAACGTGCTTTCAATAGATTCAAAGTGGTGGATAAAAGCTACAAGTACTGTCCATCGAGGGATGAATGGAGTAGGGCAGAAAGAATATGTGAATTATTGAGTCCATTTCACAAGATTACTAATTTGATGTCTGGATCTAGTTATTCGACTTCAAATCTATATTATGGTCAGATTTTTAGAATTGAAAAAATTGTTAAAGAAGCATGGAGATAGCAACGATGATCATATAAAGAAGATGGCTTCGAGTATGCAAGTCAAGTTCAACAAATATTGGGAGCATTATAGTATTATTCTTGCCATGGGAGCTATGGTTGACCCTAGGATGAAGAGCCAATTTATAAAGTGTTGTTTGAGTGAACTTGATATAGATTCTTCTAAGGAAAAGTTGGACCTCGTGAAGATGAAAATTTATACCCTCTTTAAAGCATATCAAGACAATTCAACCATCGGCGGAAAAGGTAATTCTAGAGATGCATCATCTTCTCAACGTGCTATCTTTCCGAGTGAAAAAGGGAGCGACTTCGAAATGCTTGATGTAAGTTTTTTTAATAATAATTGTTTTACTTATCAATATGTTACTTTAAATATTTACATGGAAATGTTTTGGTATAGGATTTCTATTGTTTTGATGAATGTCCCGAAGTTGGAGAAGATGAGGGAAAGTCACATTTGGATATGTATTTGGATGAAGAAAAGCTTAAGATGTCGGATTATCCCCATTTGGATGTTTTGGGGGTTTTGGAAGGAGAATAGACATAGATTACGTGATTTGGCATACATGGCTTGCGACATATTGAGTGTTCCTATAACTACGGTGGCATCCGAATCATCATTTAGCATTGGTTCTCACATTCTAAACAAATATAGAAGTCGACTTCTTTCTACAAATGTACAAGCATTGATTTGGACACGTTCTTGGCTTAAAGGATTTGAAGTCGAAAAAAAAGGTAACTTTTAACTTTTTCGTTAGTTATTTATTGTTAAAATGTGTATTAATATATATTTGCTTCTTTTTATATAGATCTTGAAGGAGAAGAAGATACCATTACTAAAAAAGGAGATGAAAAGAATGTTACAAGTAAAGTTACGAGCGGTCGAATTTAGTAAATGATATTTGATACTTTTATTCGAGAGAGTTAATTTTATTTAGTACAATGATATTTACAACATTATGTTTCAATTAATATTTTCATATTTTCGATATTTTATTTGGTTTGTTTGATATATTTATCATATATGTTATTACAAGTTACAACTAATTCAAAACAATTAAATAGTCTGGCTCGCGAGCCAGCTCGTTTTTTGGCGAGCTAGAGGCGAGCCGAGCCGAGCTAGGATTTTCCAGCTCGTTTAAAAAACGAGCCGAGCCGAGCCAGCTCGTTTTTTGGCGAGCTGAGCCGAGCTGAGCCGAGCCAGCTCATTTTACACCCCTAAAGACGACACAAAAATATTGTGATGAACACCGGCACAACAAACTATTCAGTAAAATAATAGTCTTAAGTCACTTCGTTTCTTTTTTTCCAAGTTACTTCCTTTCTTTTTGTCCAAGAAAGACACATTAAGAGGATGACGTAGAGCAATCTGACGAACACCCACACAAACCACGACACCGAAAACAAAGAAACAAGAAGAGACCAAAGCAAATACTCACCGATAAAGCTCAAATTCAAATCGCATGAAGAAGAGTTGCAGGGTTCGTAGAAAAGGAAGACAAAGAAACATTAACATGAAAAATTATTAATATATATATATATATATTATATTTTTTAGAAGAAAAAAAGTAATATTAAAAATACTATAAGTATATTTTATTACTATATATAAATTAGAAATATATATATTATACATATAATGTATTTTTAATTCTGACTCATGAATTGATCTGTAACTCATATGGACTAATTCATATGGGTCGACTAAAATTTTAGTCCAGTCCATGAGCCCATTTTATATATGTAAATTCATCCCTGCCCGCATTTATATGAGTTGGATCAAGGTCAACCCCGTAGATTGACGAATCATGTAGCACCCTTATATATATAATGCAAAACAAATATACACACATATATGTGTATGTAAATATATCACTTTTTTGTGTTTATAAATATACATGCATATATGTGTGTGTATATAGATAATATGACATGAGAAAATCATCAACGCCTTCGAATTTTTCAAAATCTCTTTGATTCTGAATCAGATCTTGTATTCCAAAGCTTCTTGACTTGGCATTTGACGTCAACAAAATTCGATGGGGATTAAATTAAAAAAGTAATTTTGTTTGTTTCATATTTATTAGGAAATTTGTTGAGGAGTCATTTTTGTCGCACCATGTCGCGCAAGCACCATTGAAATCATCCGTCAATCCAATGTGACACAAAAAGCTTCCGAAAAATAAAAATTCGGAGGTAGTTCAAGTGTTTTGGGATAATTGTTGATTGGTTCATAAAAAAAATAATCAAGTGATTTCAAGTCTTACTATTATACATGTCGAAAAAATCATGGGCGACCCTGAGACACTCTAATAACACATCGAGATTTTTTGAGCCATGAAATATTGATATTTCCAACCGTGACATTTCTTCTATTTTTTTTTGCTTTAATTTTTTTTATAATAATTGTAATAATCTGTTTAATGTCTATCTCTTGTATGGTACTCCAGATTCTCTTATAATGTTGATTATAGTGCAACATTGAAAAACCACGAGCTGAAATGTCGAAATATGAAATGAAACATCGAAAAAACATGTCTAGCACAATTGTGTGCACTTGCTCTGCTTTTAATGATATCAATGTTATATGTTTTATATTTTTCTTTCATTATTTGTTATAGTTGTCTCTCATGTTAGATTGACATCGAGGACAATGCCTAAGTATGGAGGAGGCATAGATTGACGTCATAGCCACTATATATGGTCATTTAGGTTGCATTTAGATGCATTTTAGGAGTAACAAAATATTTTTAAAAGAATCTAAAGATATAAGCGAGCATACACTTAGCTTAGACACGAGGTAATTGAATGATGTATAGGATATTAGAGAACTTTTCCAAATAGCTACATATGTCGAACTTAGTATCAACTAAGTATTTTGAATAAATTTTCGAGCATAGTTGACTTAAAGGATTCGAGCTTAGGTTGATTTTATTATTATATGGGATAAATTGACATTTAATCAGTTTAGGATCGTCCTAGAATCTTAATTTCAAGTGTATATATTTTCTTAAGAGTTATTCCCCATTATTTGGAGTATTAGATCATTTTCATCTTGTTCGAGTCCATCATTTTCATAGTTATAAATTTTAACTCGAATAAGAGCCAAACATTTCGTCTGAAGTGGCGACAATCATATGTGTGAGTGTTAGCTCTGGTTTCCATTCTCTTTACCCTTTTTCATATCGTTATAATTCCATACATGGAAAAAAAAAGATGAAAAGGCAAAAAATTCTAAAATCTCGCGTTCAAAATAAATAAATAAATAAAAGGAATGAAAAGACTAATCCTAGAAAGAAGAAAATTATGCAGAAAATAGTTTATATGTTTCACCAAGCCTTGCATTAACCATTTGGACTGAACTACTCCGTAATACAATGATAAATAGACTTGAAAAATGTGTTTGGTAGGATTTTATAGTTCGTTTTCTAAAGAATTTTAGTGTTAGTGTAAATGCCAGAACTTATAATATTTCCATAGTTAGAATACTGTATAGAAAGATATTTTGGTTTTATATATGATTAACATAGTTTAAGTGGACATGGATGTTCTTCGAATCCTTGCTGATCTCGGTTTTCATTGTTATCCCTTTCCAGAGCTATCCATTGAGTATGTTTGCTTGAGGATGAGGAAATGTTAAGTCAGAGGGAGTTGATCACACAATTTTCGTTTTATAATTTGTTACATGGTTTTGGATTGCTTAAGTTATTTTTTACGTTTTTTTATCATTTTGTAATCTTACAAGCACATTATGGAGAAACATGGTAACATTCAACACAAAACGAGAATCATAAGCACAAATAGTGAAAATGTTAGAATCAAGCATCAAAATCGATTGGTAAAGCATGAAGAATTGAGATGCTAAAAAATTATAGAGGAATCACTCAGGCATAATGGTAATTAACCCAGTCGATAAAATACATCAAAATATTTTGAGAGGATTTGCTCAACTCGAGCAAAGACCGGCTCGGTCAAGCGATCAACCAAGTAGGGAAGTTTTTCACACCTATAGATTCGCTCGACCAGAACACTGCAACTCGGTCGAGCATTTCGCCTAACTATATTTCAAAAATGACTCCTATACTCATGGGAAAAGCATGGAATATTAACTAAATACTCAGCCCGATAAATGGAGGACACCTAAAAGCATATAATCAAGACGAGGAGAGGTGAAAATAGACAGGGGAGACGAGAAAAATGCAGGAAACTGGTAGAAACACTCCAGGATCGTGCAAAAGAGTGAAGAAGCTAATTTCACTATATTTGAAGGATCAAATTACCAATTAAGACGAGTCGAAGACGAGGTTACGACAGTAATTGATCGATAGATCGGCTGAGCTTTCTTAAACCAAATCTTATTACTTATTCATCATTGCAGTTTTGTTCTAAAATCCATATGCTTAGGTTTGATTTGTGCTTTTGGCTATAGTCTAGTGTATATGAACTTATTACACTTAGTGATCAGAATTGTTATTTTTGCTTATAAGATTTAAGACATGTTTTATTCTTTTGGTTATTTAATAGATCCTATGAATTGATTTTCAAATGGTTTAATTCATATGGAGACTTCGGATTAGACTAGATCGTATACATTAGATAGATATCAATAATAATATCGATCGATAGGTTAATCAGTTTAGGAATGAAGATATCATACAATTATGTGCATTAAACATGTAGGTTAGTGCACAATTATTTAGATGTTGGATAGGAATCTCCTCTGTGAGAGGAGGTAGATTTATTGATAGCATGTTCCGTATATAGGTCATTAGATTGAAATATTAATGATCTATATGCTAGAATAGGATCTAGAATATAGATCAACTTATGATGATTGAATTTCTCCTTGGGAACAAATTGATATTTTTCAGAAATCTTTAGAGAGTCTTAATTGTAATTTAGTGTACTTGCTCATATTAGATACATTCATACTTTTTATTTTTCATGATCAAAACTTTCATAAAATTATTAGTTTTAATCCTACTTAATCCATGTGTCTAACCCTTGTACTATACGATTCGTATCTTTACGGAATGTCTAGTCTAAGTATAAACTTTAAAACTTGATAGGATTATGTTACACCTAGAAAAAATATATCACATGATAGCCCAAACATAATCCACCGACGTCCACCTAGGCAAAATTCAAATCAATTTATATAAATGTGGGTTAAGATAAACATACCAAAACTAGATTCCAATTTGGACTCTATATTGGCCTAATCCTAAATTGTGAAATCCCCGAAAGGTACATAATCCAAAATCACCAAAGTTTTTACCTCAACCCCATAAATCCCCAAATTTACCATAAACCCTTCTTCATTCTTGAACGTTATTTCTACCCAAAAATAATGTTTTTGTGTTCGTCATCGATATTTTTATCACAAGGTGGTGAATATTTTATTCAGTTTTTAATTGTTCTTGTTGATACGTAATATAATATTGTTTGTGTTGTCTTTTATAGGTTTTTAATTTGATATTACAATATAATGTTTGTTTTTGTTGTGTTTCTCGTCGTCAAATTCTAAGTTATTTTGTCTTCGATTTTTATATCGTTATCATTTTTTGTTCGTTTGCTCTAATAAAATTGTTCTTTGTACTATGGTGAAAATCTTTCATAGTAACAATAAACTACGATTGAGTTTCAACATGTGAATGACTATTTATCTTATGTTTTGTAGTACTTTCGTGGATGATTTGCATCTCTAAAAGTTTGTATAATACATATCTGAAGAGGTATTTAGATCTATTGGTGTTGTTCCAATTCAATCTTTATGTATAGGTTACCCCCTAAATATTTAGAGTCTCGAGTTAGGATACACAATCATACGAAATATGTCAAGTGGTTACCTCAATGCAACTCATCAAAATCTCGATATCACATTGTATCATCCGATTTCATCCAATCTACCATTACAATTGCGTGATTGGTTGGTTCATGTTGTCTTTCATTTATTTTGGAACATTTGAATATGGTTCATGTTATCTTTATTTTGGAACATATATTTGCTTATATTTTTTTAGTATATATTAACAAGCTTATGTATTTTGGAATATTTGATGTCTATTATGAACAAACCTATGTAATTTGGATCATATATTATGTGATGCAGAACACAAATATTGAACCGCAATATCATACAATGTCATACATACGTCAAAACATAGCAAGTTCCTTATAACCATTACATTTCGTATTCATATCTATGCATTACCATTATAATGACCATGATACAATAAGAGACACCAATAACTAATACAATTGATCGTAAGTTTGCATTTATTTTCTTTATAATGTTAACATTCAAGCAACATTTTTCCAATTTGTCTCAAAGATCACCGATTTTCGTTCTTCCATGAATCGTTATGGTGGTCTACAATTTGATGCTCAAGTATATGTATTATGTCCTGAACTTTTTCCGTCTCAATTATTTTTTATATAATATTGTCATGTTTCCACTTTTGGCCATCATCTACTTCATTTTAGTCATACCATCGGAAAAATCCACATGATTTCCCGTCACTATAACAAATGAACTATCTATCTGGATTATCCTTTGACCACGAGTGATGTAATATGACCAGTGTGTAATATCTACACCTATAATCCAGAATACGAAACATTTTTATTTACCGTACTCAATAACTCACCACTAAAAACCATCTAAAAAAACACAATATAACAACCTTAATAGACTCTTATCATTCTTCCATAGATACATGAATGTTCATTGACTATACCATTTATTAACCCCGAAATGTGTTAAAACATCCATTTTCAATTTACATAACTAAACATGAATCCAAGGTTGATTTATGTAACCAATCCAATATCTATGATCGAAATTATGCAAATTTATGGTTGATGCATAAACCTAGATGACGAAGACAGTGAAGTAGAAAAAAAGAAAAATAAAAAATTAAAATGCCTATACAAGATGATGATGTGGTGTTTGGGTCTCTATGTATGAAATTTTTAAGAGGATTTCACCCTTAAACAAATCTGAACCGTCGACCCGATTTTCTACCTTAAAACCTTCACCAAACCCAAAATCATGCCACTCATATACAACCTTGGTTTCATACCATTCATGACCTAATTTTACGTACATTGTGAGTTTTGTTTTCTAGGTGGACACCGGTGGATATAAATCGGATGCTAGATTAGCAAATTTCGACGTTCGTTAACACCTTTGTCCATATGAAGTGGCTCATGCATGATGAACCTATTCCATATTCGTCCTAAATCAATCCCTAAACGCCCATGGATCTAATGCCTAAAATTGGCTTATTGGGTGAGGGTGCCTATGACCTTATAAGGTATTTCTCACTCCAATTAATGAACAATGTGAGACTCTTAACATTATCCATCAGTTTAAGCCTTAACGTTCAAGTTGACTCATTACACTATTTTCACTTATGATTAGTTATATATTTCTATTACATTTTAAATTGTTTAATTTTCTTCAGTTTCTTTGTATGCATTATTTGGTTTATGGTATATTTTTAGTTGGAAACAATGACTAAGAAGCACATTATGGAGAAACATGAAATGTTTTCAACACGAAACAATCATCGAGGGAAGAAGCCTAAAAATCGCTCGAGTATCGACTCAACCGAGCGTATAAGATTGAGATGCACAAAAGTTCCTGAAAAATCGCTCAAGCATGTCGATTAATCACTTGACTATAATAAAGCAACATACTTATTGTGAATCGTTTCGTTAATCCATTTTTGGTTCTTGTCTCCTTCTAATAGAGTTGATAGTTCCACTAAGTATACTCTCGATTCCCATTGTATAATCTTTTTCTTTGAGTTCAAATATACTTCACTAAGCTAGGATATCCATGGACTTCTACCTTCTTATTGCCAAGTCTAAAACTAATTCGATGCAGCTACCAGTTTACTCATCTTTCTCACAAGATTGATATCCACTTGTAACCAAGTACAACATCTGTAGTCCCTAGATCAAACATCAGCAAATCGTTGATGATAGTGATTCCTTAAATAATAATGTCCAAGCATTTACATTTCCCTATGATGGAGATTACCATTTCATTGTTATGTTATGTTGTTCCACATCGACTAGAACATGAATTATGAACTCATATATATGGTACTGGGTAATCCTAAGCTCTTGAGATAACTTTTGAGATTAATTAGACTCAACTCATATTTGACATGATACCAAAGCTTGATCTATCCCCATTTAAATTTACCAATGTTGGACCCCTAGTTGCGATATCCATGCTCAGGGTCGAGTTTGGGTGTGAGAGTGAGTGTTATGTTGTGTTGTCCTATATCAGTTAGGACATAAAAGATTAACTTATATATATAATACACTTGAACTAGCTTTTGAGATTAGTTATACGCAAACCCATACTTGACGCCTCAAATTACTTTTACTAACATTTGTATTTTTTTACTATCTTCTATAAAATAGAACTATTGGTTATCCCAGAATTAATACAATCATCTACTCTTTGCATATTTTACCCTTCATCCTTAAATTTAGCATTGAGAGATTACTCTATCATGTCCTTGTCCTCTTTGTCAATTGTATTGATTTTTTCTTTGGTTGTCCTTCAACGAATTAGTATCAACTTCAGGTTCATTATCTAATGCCAAATATAGATCTCATTGTATTTGCATCGATGTCCATGGTTGTATTTCTCTTCTCATCGAAAGCATGACCATTTGACCTTTCTGTCAATAATCTCAGATGTAGCTGTAATTAGGAATGATTCTTCATTGATTGATTATTGTTAAGGTTACATATTTAAACTACAATAGATGAGACAAATAAGGAAACTAATAACAAGACAATAATATTCAAAAATATCTATGATCTTGTATACTAACTAACACTCCCCCGCAGTCGAAGCGGAGGCTGGCGTGACGCAAAGACTGGATGTGAACTCGTGGAATAGCACAGCAGGGAGTCCTTTGGTGAAGATATCCGCGAATTGTCGTGAGGACGGGACATGGAACACTCGAAGAGATCCTAGGGCCACTTTCTCGCGGACGAAGTGGATGTCGATCTCAATATGTTTCGTGCGTTGGTGTTGCACGGGATTATTGGAGAGGTAGACAGCGGAAATATTGTCACAATAGACCACTGTGGCCGTAGCAAGGGGACAGTGTAGCTCCGTTAGAAGGTTGCGTATCCAGCAAGTCTCGGCCACGGCATTTGCCACGGCCCTGTACTCGGCTTCTGCACTTGATCGGGATACCGTCGGTTATCGTTTGGAGGACCAGGAGATTAGGTTATCTCCGAGAAACACGCAGTACCCGGACGTTGAGCGTCGTCCATCAGAGCAGCCCGCCCAATCTGCATCGGAATAAGCCGTAAGGCCATGAGTGTGAGACGGACGAACCTGTAGACCATAGGTCGTAGTTCCTTTGACGTAGCGTAGCACCCGTTTCATGGCGTGTAAGTGAGGTTCACGCGGATCATGAAGAAAAAGGCACAATTGTTGGACTACGTATTGAATCTCCGGGCGTGTGAAGGTGAGGTATTGTAGGGCTCCTACAATGCTCCGATAATGAGACGGATCATGGATCGGTGGACCGCAATCTGCCGTGAGCTTAGATTTGGTGTCGCATGGTGTGGCGGTAGGGTGGCAGGAGGCCATGCCCGCTCGTTCCAAAATGTTTTCGGCATATGTCTTTTGATGGAGAAAGAGTCCCGTGGATGTGCGTTCCGCGGTGATGACGAGAAAATGGTGCAATTCTCCAAGGTCGGACATTGCAAATTCGGCTTTGAGGGAGCCAATGATATCTTGAAGGAGCTCTTTAGTTGATGCCGTGAGGATGATATCATCCACGTATAGGAGGAGCATGGCTTGTGTTGCGCCCCGTCGGAGAATGTACAAGGAAGAATCACACCGGCTTTGAGGGAAACCAAGCCGTGAAGCATAGTCCGTGAACCGCATGTTCCACGCGCGGGGTGCTTGTTTGAGCCCGTAAAGTGACCTATTTAACCTGCACACATGATTCGGATGGGATGAGTGTCGAAATCCGGGGGGTTGGAACATATATACCGTCTCCTTGAGGTTTCCATGGAGAAACGCATTCTTGACGTCAAGTTGATGGATGGGCCAATTTCGAGAGACGCAAATGCTAAGGACCGTGCGAATGGTGGCCGGTTTTACAACCGGGCTGAA
>CM071865.1:41254181-41271808 GCA_036759665.1 Gynandropsis gynandra | reverse complement strand
AAGCGATTGCAGGCGGCCGAGTCTTAGTATGGTGGTGCGGCGCCACGCTAGAGAGGCGGCCGACGGTGGAAGAGAAAGAGGGAATTTGAAATTCAAAATTTGAAATCTGATACCATGTAATTAGGAATGATTCTTCATTGATTGATTATTGTTAAGGTTACATATTTAAACTACAATAGATGAGACAAATAAGGAAACTAATAACAAGACAATAATATTCAAAAATATCTATGATCTTGTATACTAACTAACAGTAGCAAGGCCTCAACAAGGAAAATATGTTTTTATCTCATTCCGTTTGTTTGGTTTATTGGATTATATGTCTACAATGTATACGAATCTTGAGGCTGAAAGTTTTAATTGTAAGTAGCTCTTAGTTTAAACTTGTTCCAATCTTGGGCCTCAATCAATAATGATTCAATTATTTCATCGATTATCACATGATCATGTATTCCTTGTTTTAGACCATTTAGAAAGGTATCCTCTAAAATGCCATCTAGTGGGTGCGAGGCCACTACCACGAGTTTTTCAAATCTTTGTCTATACTCTTTTCATTGATAGTGTTTGTACCATCCTTATCATTTAACGCAAAAATCGATATATCATACGTGTTATGATACCTCTTACATAATCTGTTATTGAAATCATACCATCCTCTCAACACATATGATCTTGCACTCATCGTGACCATATAATGGATCGACCATCCAATTGAAAAATTGCAATCTCTAGTTTTTTGCATTCTTGGGTGTTGATAAGTGCAACTAATTTCGCCGTTAGAAATATCCAATCATGTGGATGATCTACGAAAAAACATTGACAATTCTATCTTGATAACCCTTGTTTCAATGTTGCGTGATAGAGGGATATTGTTTGGGTCTTAGTTCCCTTGGAAATAAGTTTCGCTCCTTGTCTTACTTCTCCCATTGTATGGAATTTTCTATTGCAATCTTTTTGGATTGATTTTGTTTTGTTTCCATCTTCATTAACACATCCTAAGAACTTATCATGATTTTGAACCCTTAATCACAAATTCAAACTTCTCGATGATGACATACTTTGTTGTCTCCACTGCTTATTCGGGTGGGACTTTGGATGTTGTTTCATTTTGGTGAGTTATGGTTATAAAATCGATTTCTGATATCAATCGCTAAGAATATACGGTATACTAGATCTAAATCAATACTTCTAAATCCAAAACATAGTTTGTAAGGCTATGCATTATAAGACATTCCTTGTTTTTACTACTGAACAATGTGAGATAATTGTTCCAATTCAGAAATTAAAAAAAATTTGAGGTATGTGAATTTTGAGACCATTCTACCTTAATCAGTCCATTATAAAAATTTTCCTTCTTCAATTCACACTCCTCGTGTAACTTAGTGGGCTTTATTGGGTTTGTTTCTCTCATGATCCAACTTCTACTGAAAGCCCGTAAATAATACTCGACCACTATTGGTCATTACGTATTGACGCGGATAACGATCAGATAGGTTCAAATCTGACCGTTCGTTACGACGTTGATGTACGGCTCATATGTCACCTTATTAACACATTCAAAACGCGAGGGGAACACCACGGCTCTGATTGCGACCTTTTTTTATTCGCTGACCTCTCTACACATGGATCGATATCAGTCATTTTTGTCCGTCGATCAATACGAAATCTACGGTCAAAAATAAACTCCCAACATTAATTTTTTAAAATCTGAAAAAATATTTCCCGTTCCTCGATGCATCTCTCCGTACTTAAAAGCGCCTCTAGGTAAGTCCTAGTCAGTCAAATCACACTTTTCGGCGGATTTCTCCAATTTCCTGAGAAGCGAGAAGCTTAGCAAAACTGAAATCCTCATTTCCGTTCCTATTTCACTTTTGAAATGGCGCGTACCAAGCAGACGGCAAGGAAGTCGACCGGAGGAAAAGCTCCGAGGAAGCAACTTGCGACGAAGGCGGCGAGGAAATCGGCACCGGCGACAGGAGGAGTGAAGAAGCCGCATAGATTCAGGCCGGGAACTGTGGCGCTGAGGGAGATCAGGAAGTACCAGAAGAGTACTGAACTTCTTATTCGTAAATTGCCGTTTCAGAGATTGGTTAGAGAGATCGCTCAGGACTTCAAAACGGATCTGCGTTTTCAGAGCAGCGCTGTTGCAGCTCTCCAGGAAGCTGCAGAGGCTTATCTTGTCGGATTGTTCGAGGACACCAATCTGTGTGCGATTCATGCGAAGAGGGTTACGATTATGCCGAAGGATATTCAGCTCGCTAGGAGAATCAGAGGTGAACGTGCATAGTTGTAGTAACTTTGAATGCCAAAATGTACGCGTATAGCTCTGGTTATCGGAATATCAATTGTGTCCAATCAAAATTCAGAGGTGTTTTACTATCAAGAACAAATTCGACAATATTTTTGAAGACATGTTTTTTTTAAAAAAAAAACAAATTGGACAAAAATATAGTATAACATTTATAGGTTTCAGCATTTAGGCATCTTCACGATCAAGACAGGACACTTCACGTTTTGAGCACAATGGTTGCTCACACTTCCCAGAAATGCCCTGAACCCAAAACCACCAACAAAAGAATTGGCATAGGGCAAAGTAGGATTTATAAGAATAAGTATATAAGGGGCTTACCGCTTGATGGGCCCATATCCATGTGAGCCCATTACCAAAACGTCAGGGTTTAGCTTCTCCGCCACGTCACATATGACGTCCCTCGGGTCACCTTCTTCTGCAACCGTCTCCACCCGAACCTAAGGCCAAAAAAAGTCATGTATGGATCGAAATTAGACCGAAGCTCGTTAAGGATCGAATATACACGTGTCTGAATCTAAGTTAATAAGGGGCAACGCCACTTACGTCGGGAGCCATCTCTCGGCATATTCTCTTAGCTTTCGCCAACACGGAGTCTGCCACGTCATTATTGTACCTCCGAATTGACGCCATTACCTCCGGGGAAAACAAATGCCCTGGAAGTACACCAAATTTCACCAAATTGCCACTGAATGTGATCTGTGGGAAGAGTACCGAAAATGCCCCAGGGGATGGCAGGAAATAACGAGCTTACCAGTGCCATACATGGCGCCCTGAATGTGTCTGGGGGGTATGGAGTAGAGGAGGAGGAGGGTATCATTGGAATTCGGAGAAATTACGTTCTTGAGACACCATGAGAGCGCGTTCATGCTCTCGTCTCCTTCGTCGACGGCCACCAGTATCGTCTTCTTCTTCACTGCCACGTCACTCATCTTTTTCTTGTCCTAATTATGATCGGATGGTCCAGAAAGTGTGTTATATAGTAGTTTGACGTCTTGAAGAATCTGTTGGCGCCGGTTTCATGGATTATTTTTAGTGGTTTTCTTGAAGACAATGGGCTTTTTTTTTCCTCTTCCAAACATTGTACTCTTTTTGCTGGGTTTGGTTTTTTCTGATTATTGATATCCCTACCAATAATTATGGTTTAAATCTGATTTTGAGTAAAATTTTGTGTACTTCCGACAAAAAAAAAGAAATAAATAAATAAAACATACATAAAGTGAAAATAAAGAGTTTAAATGTGAAAACGTAAAAATGAATATACATTAAATCCATATTTATATATACGTTCAAAGTTGGCAGTGGGCCAAGCTTGGCCAGCCGAAGAAGGCTTCTGTGCTTATAAATACGAGTATAAAATATTGAAAAGAAAACATATCTCTGATATTTTATATGGACCTTTCTTTCGATGCGTAATATTTAGTTTGTATTTTAGATCTATTATATATCAACTAAGAGTTTACATGTTGGTTTGTATTTTAGATCTATTATATTTGTTGTAATTCGAGTGAATCTTTCTTAGCTCAAAAACTAGTTTGAAGTAATTTCGTGAAAAAGAGAGTTGAGTGAAAGATTATATACGGTTGTTTACGAGTTCGATTGAATCTTTAATTCAATCTATGTCTCGGAAAAAAGAGACATAGATTCCTTTTAGTATGACGTTATTCGGTTACAAAAGAGAGAGAAAGAACTGAACGAAGAATGACGAAATTGAGTTGTGCTCACTATACTGTCTTAAACCTGAGACCTAGCCTTATGTATAAGGTTTCACCTTTACTTTTTACTCGTTCCGATTTTGACCCCTCAAGTAGGGGTGGCACCCGCGGGTACCCGCGAGAATCTCATTACCCGCACCCGAACCCGTCCCGCACGGGTAACTAGTTTTAGTATCTGTACTCGTACCCGCAAGATACGGGTATCCGCTGTTCGGGTACCCGCAAAAACCCGCCAATATTTTTAAAACCCCCGGGTACCCGTCCCGCAAAAAAAACTCAAAATTCAATAGTAACATTACAATATTTAAAAAATTACAAAGCATAACAAACAACATAACTCTAAAAAATTACAAAGCATAACAAACAACATAATCTTGTAACTTCAACTGGATTTGTTTCTGGATTGGGAAGAGTTTTGTGGCGTATCAGTATTCTCAGCCATAGAAGACATCTGTAACTGTAAACCATAAACAAAAAATAGGTGAATATGCGTATACAATCGAGCAAGTGACTGTAAACCAAACGTTTCAATAGAGAAATCCATCACAGATAAACTAAACATCTAACCTGGTGAGCAGGGCACAACGCAGAGGGTGGGAGGCGAGCAGCGGGGGAGGGAGAGTGGGCGAGCGAGAGGGAGAGCAGGCGAGATGGAGAGGCTATCGGCGCAAGAGGGTAAGCGGCGAGAGGGAGAGACTTCGAGAGGCTATCGGCGTGGGCGAGCAGGAGGGAGAGCGGCGAGAGGGAGAGAGCAGGCGGCGAGAGGGAGAGGCTTGAGAGGCTATGGCGTCTGGGAAGGAAGTGGGAAGGAAGGAAACAAAAGGTTAGATTAGGGTTAGTAAGGGGTATTTAGGTAATATAATTTAAAACTAGGGGTATTTTTGTAATTTTTGCGGGTATCCGCGGGTACCCGTTTATGAAACTAAAAAACTCGTCCCGAACCCGAACCCACGGGTATTGAAATTATATTACCCGAACCCGAACCCGCGGGTACGAGTAATTTTTTGCGGGTTTGGGATGGGTTTCGGGACGGGACGTGTCTTGCGGGTTTTTTGCCCACCCCTACCCTCAAGATTTAGTAATTTGCAAAATTACCCCACAACCCAATTAACCAAATTTTCCGAAGAATATACTGAAATGCCCTTGAGAAACCCTCCCTTTCATTAAGTGTCTCTCCATGCTTCTTTTTCTTCCTCGAACACTTTAGCTCAAGAACACGATTATTCAATCATCAAATCTTCACCTTAATCATGTTCTTTGATGACATTAATGAACATAACTCCATCTATCTTCTCTTTCCCAATTGCGTGGACTAAGATTTAGTCGTGTGCGATCCTCAACATCTTTAATGTTGAGTTAAACTTGTTTATCGGAAGGGTTTTAGTGAAAGCAGCCGTCGGATTGTCTTGAGTCCCAATTTTCACAATTTTCGCATCTCCTTGAGGTATAATATCTCTTATAAAATGAAGACGAATATCGATATGTTTTGTCCTTTCATGATGAACATGATTCTTTGATAGTGATACAACACCTTGTGAGTTACTATACACTTCAACAACCTTCTGTTGCATACCGAGTTCATTCACAATTCCGTTAAGCCAAATAGCCTCCTTTACTGCTTCTGACAAAGCCATGTATTCGGCCTTAGTTGTTGATAGTGCCACCACATGCTGGAGATTTGATTTCCACCTTACCAAATTACCTCCAACCATGAATACAAAACCAGTTGTTGATTTGCGTTTGTCTTGGGCTGCTGCATAATCAACATCACAATAGCCTTTAATCATGAAATTAGCACCACTTCTGACACTAGCTTCTTTTTTTGTGATCCCTTAATGTATATCAACACCCATTTTAGTGCATTCCAGTGACATTCATGAGGGTTGCTCAAAAACCTGCAAATAACTCCAACTGGATATGCAAGATTAGGTCTTGTCCCAATCATTGCATACACGATTGACCCAACAACATTTGAGTATGGAACTGCCTCCATATGTGAACTGTCCACCACTTCATCTTCTGTGATGGCCTTGAGTTTGAAATGAGCTCCTAACAGTGCAGAAACTGGTTTAGATTGGTCCATGCTAAATGTCACTAACACCTTCTACAAATATTCTTCCTGTGAAGTTGTCAGTTCACCAGCATACCTATCTCTTTCAATAATCATTCCTAGAATCCTTTTTGCTGCTCCTAAATCCTTCATTTCAAATTCTTTGCCTAACATCACCTTAGGTTTTTGTAACTCTGCCACATTTCTTATTGCTATTAACATATCATCTATATAGATCAATAGGTAGATATATGAACTGTCTTGCAATTTACTGAAGTAAACACACGCATCATACTTGCTTCTACTGAACCCTTGATCTATCATAAACATGTCAAATCTTTGGTTCCATTTCCTAGAAGACTGTCTAAGACCATATAACAATCTCTTTAGTAAACAAACCTTATTACCCGAGTCCTTTTCTTCAAAACCTTCTGGTTGTTTCATCAGAATTCTCTTCTCGAGATTTCCATGAAGCAAGGCTGTCTTTACATCAAGTTGTTCAAGCTCTAATTCTGGATAAGTGACCAAAGATAATATGAGCCTGATAGAAACATGCTTTACAACTAGGGAGAAGATTTTATGATAATAAACCCCTTCAATATGTGAATACCCTTTCACCACTAACTTGGCCTTGAATCTTCGTTGTTCTGTCCCTGGTCTTGCTTGAATTTGAAAATCTACTTACTCCCTATGACCCTTTTTCCTTCTCTGTTTTGTACCAACTCCCAGGTTTGATTTTTCTTCAGAGAATCCATTCCATCTTCCATGGCCTTTTTCCATTGATGCCGTTTACTTTCTTTTTCTTTGATCATCTCGTTTTTATACGTATTTCTCGCATAATTTAAGAGATGTATCATATAGATACGATGATTACGTATAATTTTGTATCCGTTTTACTCGTTTTCGTGTTTTCGTGTCCTTACAGGTTGTAATGCAAATTCGGTCCATTTTGGAGCTAAAATACGTACACGAGACAAAGTGCTAACATCGAGGATCATCACGGAACAAACGTGATGAGAATTAGCGAGGGATAACACAGCCCACGCGGGGCATTCACCTAGCCCGCACAGGGCTTGACTCCTAGCAACTTCAGCACGAGTCGGGGAGGTCCTCAGCATGTACAGGTCTTCAAGACACACTTCAGCCCGCGCGGGGCACTCCCTAGCCAGCGCGGGGGGCCTTTGGTTCAGCATTTAGTCTAGCAGAACGAGCACGGGTCGGGCAAGCCATTAGCACGCACGAGCTTCACTATGAGCATCAGCCCACACGGGGCACTCCTTAGCCCGGGGTGGGGGGGGGGCTTGTTTCAAGCGTTAACAGCACGTCGCAGCCCGCACAGGGCACAACTCCAGCCCGTGCGGGTCGCGTCCGTCACCTGCAAAAACCAGAAAAGTAAATTTGTCTAAACACGAAAAGGAGCTTGTTAGTTACTTATACAAAAAGGAAAATAACGTTAGAGAAGAGGAATAAGATATATTTTGCTGGAGAATGAAATGGAAATGATGCCCAACTTAATCAAGAATGGAAAACACACGAAAAAGGTAAAATAGTGGCTGCTGTGACAAAGAGGAAGAAGTGAACGGCCAAAAGAAAAAACCAGGAGAAAAGGAAAGAAAAGAATAAGGAAAGACAAGGAGGAGAGCGAGGGTTCGTGGACAGGAGTTAGAGGAGAAAAAAGACATACGTGAGAGAGAGGAGAGAGAGTAGAGAGAGAATCGGAGAAGCAGAACACTCTTGCGGAGGAGACATTCAAGGGGCATTGAAGATCAAATCATGACTTCGGTTTCGTTTGTTTTTTATGTTATTTAGACTTTCTACTTCGATTATGTTTTGTTTTAAACGCATGAGAGAGTAGTTGTTTTGTTCTAGGAGAAGGGATTAGTCTATGGCTATCCCATAACCATCTTGATTTATCTTTGAATGCAATTTCCCGTTTTCATTTATCTATTCTTTGTTTGAGAGCTTGAATGACTTGTATTTACGAAGGCCAAGTAGATGCATGTGTTAGGGATTAGGAGAAGGACCGAAAAGAGAATTCTAGTCCTAGAAGATCAGGTTTAGAACAACCGAGGTTAGGCCACGAAAGTAGGGTAGCAGCGGTTAAGGGTGAAACAGATGAATTACAGAACTTATGGGTTTAGTTCAAGATGTCAGCAACGAAAGTAGGGTATAACTTGACTAGATCACGTGTCTATGCCTTGAGAAACAGTAGATATCATATTAGGATCGTCTGCCTTAGATGAATTAATCGGGATTGCATGATTAGATAGGTTGATTGTTGGTTTCGGTAGTCTTGTGGTGAAACCGGATTCCTAGAACGTTTGTCTCACTGTTAAGAACTCGTAATTTATTTGTTTTTAGTTATTTCAATCTTAAAACCAATATTCGTTCGTTTGCAAGTTTGATTCATAGTTTGAATTTAGTTTGTGTTGCGTAATCCCTGTGGGATCGACACCTAAAGTACTACACACGTGCCGTGCACTTGCGGATAGTTTAGGTTATTTGTGTAACTTTGAATACGCATCAAGTTTTTGGCGCTGTTTCCGGGGACTATTGTCAACACGTCTTAGATTCGAGCCTAGACTCATTCTTGTTTTGTTTTTGTTTTTCTTTTCTTTTCTTTCGTTCTTTCTACCTAAATCGTTTTATTTGTCCTTTCTTAGAGCCGTCAGATCAACGAGAGATGGATAATCAGAACGGCCATGGACATATGCAGCAACAACAACTCGCACCACACGGACCACAAGCTTCTCCACCATATCGCCTCAGAGATTACGTGGTGCCAAATATGAACAACGTGCAAACAACCATACAAATGCCTGTTGTTGCTAGGGAACCGTTTGAAATTAAGCCGGCGATGATCAACATGCTTTATCAGAAGCAATTCATGGGTGGAAATTACGAGGATCCCCATCAGCACCTTAGAGACTTCCTAGAACTTTATGGTACATTCAAGATACACGGAGTCTCAGAGGACGTGATCTTACTGCGTCTCTTCCCCTTCTCAATTGGGAGGGGCGAGCGAAAACATGGCTGCAATCGCTTCCCGCTGGTTCAATCACGATTTGGGACCAGCTCTGCACATTGTTCCTCTCACGTTTTTTTCCTCCGAGCAAGGCGATTCAGCAGCAAGAGAACGTAGAACATATGAATTATGACCAGCAGCAAGGAAACACACACTTCGGGAATACCTACAACCCGAATTGGAGGAATTACTCAAACTTGTCATAGACTCAACCGATGAAGTATTCGGGATTTCAGCAACCACAACAGCCGTACCAGCAAAATAATCATCAATTTCCGAATGCTCAACAAGTTCCGCAAGCTCCTCAAACTCCTCAAGCCCCTTCGTCAAACCTTGAGGCGGTAATGCTCGAATTTATCAAGGAGCAAAGGCAGCAACATTCGACTCAAACCAAATTCAATACAGATGTGGGAACAACGATCAACGAGCTCAAAACTCAGATAAAATCCTTGAGCAACCATGTGAAGAGCTTAGAGAACTCCGTAGCACAACAAGCTGCCTCATCCTCTCAGAATCTTGGACAGCTTCTCGGTAAACCTGAATTAAACCCGAGAGAATACGTTAACGCTATTTCCGTGTACAGCACTGATATGATCGAGCATTCGCCCTCAAAAGAGCGAAAGCAAGCTACTATTAGTTTTCATAGCTCTAAACCCCACTAAACATTTTAAGACATGTGTGCTACGGTCTCATGGATTTATTAAGACATTTCGTAAAATATTTTGAAATCCAGTGAAAACAATAAATACGAAAAAGACAACCAGAGCTCTGATACCAATTTGTAACACCTCCATCCCAGGACTACCTCGGAACTAGTAGTGTCCACCATCACCCCAAGAGGTGACCGTATATATCACCGGTCAAACACATTAATAAAACAAAATAAATAATTTATTCCGAAATAAAAGTGGTTCAAACCATATAGCAAATGAAATACGTAAAGATCATAGTCACAGTAAGTAAATAAAATAAATATGAAATGCAAAAGAAAACTCATCGAGACCTCGTGTACGCCTCTCCAATCAGTCTACTGTGAGTTATCATGTTGTTGTTCAACCTCATTGCTATTTTTACTCGCCATATCCTGTCCATCCACGACAATCCATAAATAGGGTGAGTACGAAATACGCACACAGTGAGATCAATACATGTACGTACTATGTGTCACGTATTCTCCCATTCTGAACTAAATAACATAGAATAACGATTTATCCAAAGTCTAAACTAAAGACGTAAGGATATTCTACCCAATCCGTCTGAATATACAAGGTCTAAGACTAGTACCACACTGGATCATAACACACAGAGTCCACACGACTCTAGCTCAGGCATACGCTCGCAAAGTCCAAAAGACCCCAACACACTAAAGATCTTGCAAGATCACAATGTATCCCAACCATCAGTACAATACATCATTCCGTCGCTCGAAAGGTTACTACAACCCCAACACGGCATGATGCTGACAGATCCACTGATCTGACTAACTTGATGCTCTGTCGCTTGAAAAGTTACCACAACCCAGCACGATCCGACGGCAGCCCAGATCCAATTGTCGTAATACTAATGTCGTCGACCCGATACTCCTCATGTGAAAACTCTCATCGACACGCTCGCACATGCCTTCTTCCGAAGGTTCCAGTGTGAAATCACTCGATCGAGAATACTAACAAGATGTTCACTCGACTTTAACACCGAACCTAAATATCGATGTTCTCTTACCCCAACATTTGGTTGAACGTCAATTATCTAGATCTTCTCTAGTCACTTATACAACTCATATACTTGTCAGCAATTTTTATGCAACAAATCTAAGGTTTAATCCAATTTCACTTGTAACGTCTCATATTTTCCATTATGATCCTACAAATCCTATTGTGATCATACCTCATTTTAAAAGTAGAATCTTTTCCATAAATCAACAACAAATCCGAAATTAGGCTGGAGAAAATTATCACATTAGCTTCTCCGACGATTTGACGATTCTTGATAATATCGCTAACAACAACACCAATAAGTTTTTCCCTATTATAGATCCATTCAATTAATCAAGTTATATAATATAAATCTTCGAATTAAGAAAACAATCACAAAAATATTTTTAAAGATTTATCCTTATCTCGATAAGAATTTATCCACGAAGGACGCGATGAAAAATTGGATATGATTCTCCAATTTCTCTCCTCTTTTCTCTTCTTCTCTCTTTTTTTCGTCTTTCTTTTTTCTTCTTTTCTTCTCCTCGGCCAAACATACGGCTGCCCTACTCTTTTTTTTTCTCTTAACCCTAATATAATTAATGATTATATATACATATATGTGTATCTACCGACTCATTTTTTACCTTACAGGTCTTATAATGATGATGATAATTTTATTAAAACTATTTGCATACCATGTTATCTACATATTATCGTAGTTGCACGGATATCTAATATTTAAATTATTCGTGAACTAGTAATATAAAAATTTGAAATTTTCATAATTTCTTTTTACAGAGTGTTATTTTATCTTTTTATTATTTTTAATTTAACCCTTAATTTAAATATTGTATATATTTATCTATATATTTAATAAATTGAAAATTAAATATTTCTAAATATAAATTATTGAGATAATTCAGAATTTATATTTATATTTTATGAATATCTAACTTTAATTATTTATATTTGCTTATTTAAATATAAAATAAATTTAATGTATATATATATATGTTTATTCTCATGAAACTAATTTAGATTTTTTATATTTGATATAGATATTATATTTTAGTGCTGAGCAAAATATCCGAAATATTCATATCCGATTCGTATTCGAATCGAAAATTCAAATATCTGCTGATAGAAATACAAATATTAGAAATAAGATATTCGAAAAATACAAATACAAATACAAATGGTAGACTCAATTATCCGAACTATTTGTATCCGTAAGTACTAACTAGAAAATTTAGTTAATATATAGATACATATATAAAATATTGATTTTAATGATCAAATTGAAAATAAAAAAAAATATTAATCTTATTTAAACACTTATTATATGAATATATAGACAAATATGCAATATATTTATGATTCGAGGACTAAAATATCAAATACTTTAAAATAACTAATATTGTTAAAGATTTTATTTACACTTAAGATTGGTTCTAATCCAAATGGATTGGATAATGTCATAGAGACATTGCAATATGAAAAAAATAGAAATCACTATATATATCTTTTTTGCGAATTTTATTTTAATGTATAATCTAACAATTTGTTTCATTATTTTAGGTGAATTGACGATATTCCTATAGTCGTCGACAAAACTAAATTAAAATAACTGATATGGAGATGAATGTTAAGATTTTATGTTTTATTTCATTTATATTATGCATCGTTGCATCTTTGTACGATTTGAATTTTACTTTTAGATTATATTTGATGATTATTGGTTTTTCTATTAAAATTATATATATATATATTATACGTTAAAAAAATAGGTTCAGATACGGATATCCGTATATCCGACAAATATTCGTATTTACAAATACAAATAATATATTCCGATATTTGCTGAATACAAATACAAATACAAATAATCAGATATTCAAATATTCGTTATTTGCCCAATCCTATTATATTTGAGTCTTCTATTATCTCATACATCAAGACAAATTTTTGGCCATACATTATCTGGAGTCAAACTCTACAACATGCCAAAGACTAATCGTGTTATGTTTTTCGAAGTTCAGATTTTATCTTTAGATTAATAAAGCCTTTCTAGACTTTTAAAAAGTAATAAATCCATTACATATAATTAAGTAAATCGCAAAACAAAAGAAAGAGAGTTGAAGATCTAGATCCTTTTGGTTACAAGTCCATTAATAATTTAATAGATATTGCTCATACAAACAAGGGGAAGAACAAAAACATCCATCATCCGTCTTGAAAAATATTTTATCTTGGCAACGGTCACTACAAATATTGCAAATCGGTCGAGTGTTTCTACCATTCGAGACAACCTCAATCTCAACACATCCGAGAAATTTGAAGCTGCGACCAACCTTCAAAAATATGGAGTCGCCATATACGCATCCAACATGAAGCGTGGCACAACATTGGTCGCATTCGTAGTACATTTTAGCTTTTGCATCTATTCTTTTCTCACATATCTCACACCAATATGTGGTACTCTTACCTTCGTCGTAACTTAAAGTGAGAGGATGACGGTCATACTTGTAACGTATCTCATGTGGCAAACTAGCGCAGGCAAGACACATAGTGAAGTTGCATCCATCATCAAAACATCTTACATAAGAGGCTGAATGTTTGATTTCACAGATGCCACACTTGCCTGCTCTGTTTTTACTGGAGTCAATGAATATGGAGTGTTTATGAAGTTTATGAATGACTGGATCAGAAATTGACAAAATGCATCTCACATCTAGATGAAAGTCCTCAGTACAATGCTCTTCAATGCACTTGTACCAAAAGTCAAAGGATACTCGATGACAAGCTGAACAAGATGTATGAAACGAGTCTCGTGCGAAAACTGGATCTAGGACAAGCGGGTGACGATGTAGTTCATGATACTTCTTTCGAGCAATATTTGCACATATTGAGTGGAGGATGAAATCGCATTGCATGCAACTGTAGAAACTACCAGAATCGATAGGAAGGATGCATGCTTGGCATTGATTGTTTGCTTCATGAACACCACCATTGTCGTCAATAAGATGCAGAGGATGCTGATCGTGATTGAAATGTAATATTTCCTTGTCACCTAATTCCACGAACGGCTCGATGTCTTTAGTTTCATCGGGTTCCTCGGGTTGTCCTTTGAGGTCTTTACCATCCCAAATGTCATCACGAGTTGCACATCTGGAATGGAGGGCATAAGGACAATTCCGTGTGCAAGAATATCACTAAAAAAAAAACTAGCGATTTCCAACGGACGTATCCGTTGGAAACAGCCGTTTCCAACGGACACCAACAGAATTCAGTTCGTTGCGAAAAGTCCGTTGCAAATGAGGATCCGTTGCAATTCGTGACGGCATTCCAACGGACAATATCCGTTACAAAATGGCAACGGAGTAGCAACGGACTAGGCCGTTGGAAAAGAAGTAACGGACGACCGTTGGAAACCATTGTGACGGATCACCGTTGCATAATTTCAACGGACGTCCGTTGGACCGCCGTTGCAAAATAAGGAATGCTTTGCAACAGACATCCGTTGCCACGTGGCGGGAACTTGCAACGGATGACCGTTGCAAACTGGCGGGAACTTGCAACGAACGGCCGTTGTAAACTGGCGGGGAAGATTTGGCGGGAAAAATGTTTCAATGAAAGTCCGTTATCAATGGCAACGGATGTCCGTTGCAAACGGGTGGGAAATGATTTGGCGGGAAAGCATTTGCAACGGATGCCCGTTACACTTTCCAACGGATGCCCGTTGGAATTTTTGAAATAAAAAATAAAAAAATTAAAAAAATTAAAAAAATTAAAAGTAAAATGTTTTTAATAAAAATATTAAAATTATATTACAAACCACCTAAATTAAAACTATTTCCTATTACAAATCGTTTAGGTCGGTTGCGTTGTTATCATCCCCACCATCATCACCACCATCCCCTCGCTGCCTTTGTGGAAACCCCGAATACTTCACCGGTTGAGTTGTTCGATATGACAAGTTCGGGTGATTCCTCCAATTCGGGTTGTAGGCTACCATCCCCTCGAGACGGAGTTGCATCTGAATCGAGCCCCGGTTCTTGCTGCAGTGTTGATCCCCTCACCTGGCCCAACAATAACTCAATGACGCTCTCCAAATGTTGTATTTTAGATGATTGTTGCGCCATTTCAGCTCCGTGGGTTTCTAATACCACTTCAAGAAGAGTCGGTTCTCTTCCCATCCGTTGCGTCTACAATATAAAAATTATTGTTAGATAAATATTTAAATGAATAAAAAATCTAAATAATTTAAAATTTACCAATTCTTTGTTTCTTTTCGCGAATGATTTTGATCCCGACGTATGGCGATGGGGACCATCTCCGGGAACCTTCTCACCGTAGCGATTTTGTTTGGCCTTCTCGCTCTTGGCCTTGAACGACGCGGACTCCCAATGCCCAATCAATTTGTTGAAGACCGTTTCGATTACCCATTTCGGTCTGCTGTTGTTGGCGTAGTAGTTCCGCTTCGCACCATTCATCATGATGCGCATCCGAATCTGCATGTCGCGCACCCATGCATTGAAGATGCGCGTTGTATGAATTCGACGCCATCTGTATGAACACTGCAAACAAAGTTATATAATTAGTAGTTTTCAAATATATATATATGTAATTATAAAATTCAAATAATTACTAAAACTTACCACAAAAGTGCGCCACCATCGCTGGCGCACAACTTCTGGCGTAACTTGCCAGGAGTAAAAGAGATCATCTTGCAGCGATGACCAAATCATGTTGTTATTAGTGTGTCTTAAGACATCACTCTCATCAAACCTGCATAACAAAATATAAAGTTAGTAATATTTACGCAATTTAAATGAAATTCATAACAATTACATTAAAATTACCATAACGTTCCAGGAGAACGTTCGGGATCGATGATCGGAAGGGTTGGACGCCCATCGAAATCATCGATCAAGGCATCGATATCAACCATATCGTCCTCGTCAACAAATATCGGCGGTGACGATACTGGTGACGGAGGACGATATGGTGGTGGTGGCGGCGGGGAGGCGCTCCCGCGGAACCGGCCAACATTCCCCCCGTGCCCGTAAAACGTCTAGGCCTCATTTTCGTAAGTTTTGGTAGTGTTTGAGATTTCTGGATTTGTTTGGCGTTGAAATAAGAAAAAATCCGTCGCAACATATATATATCGGAATTTCCAACGGGCATCCGTTAGTATTTGTAACGGATGCCCGTTGGAAACATGCGTCATTGCAACGGAGTCATTAAATTGACATGACGTTTTAGATTCCCAACGGGCATCCGTTACAAATTGTAACGGACGCCCGTCGGAAATTTACATTCCCGATGCGATTACGGCTAAATGGCGGCTCGTCTGCCTTTCCAACGGACGTCCGTTACAAATTGTAACGGAAGCCCGTTGGAAAACTGAAAAAACGGTTAAGAAAAGCTGCAAATACGGTAGTAATCATTACTCTTTCCAACGGACATCCGTTGGAATGCTAACGGATGACCGTTGGAAAATAACACGTGGTGTCAACACGTGGCATCAAGCATCAACACGTGGCGGCAATTTACCATTAAAAAGTGCCAACGGATATCCGTTACAATTTCTAACGGATATCCGTTGGGATCTGTGAAAATCGAGAATTTTATATAAGTGTCGGGTGCGAATTTAGCCTTATAACGGTCCAACGGTAATCCGTTACCCTTTTCAACGGATCTCCGTTGGGATTGTTGGAAATCCTTAAATTTTTTCTAAGTGTCGGGTGCAAATTCAACAACCGTTAATAGTTTCAATTCAACATTGTTTATATAACATGTTCGATTGTTTTAACATTTCGATTTTTCGATTACACATCATACATCAAACGTGAAACATCGTTCATTGACGGTATACACATAATAAACATTATTGTATTTACATTTCTTCTTCAGTAGATTCATCGATGGGCGAGTCGTCTTTCGCTTGTTCATTGTGCGTGCTCCATCCTGATAACATTCCATACGCAGGAAAATCGCGAATTGTCCACAACAAGACCGCTTTCAATCTAAAATTTTGCTTAGTACTGACGTCATAAGCAAGGATTCCTTCGTTCCATAACTGTCGTAATTCATGAATTAAGGGCCGCAAAAATACATCGAAACTTTTCTTCGGATGTTCTGGTCCTGGAATAAGCAACGTCAGAAACATTACCTCTCTTTTCAAACACATCTCGGGAGGTAAATTATAAGGAGACAAAATCACCGGCCAGACACAAAGGCTGCATCGATGCAAAACTCATGAATTGCTCTAATCCGTATAATAATTCTTGCGTAATCTCTTCGGTTACAGGATCTTTTCTTCTATACATCCACTCTCTTGATCTATATATATTTCGATTCGAAGACGACGACATTTTTTCGAAAATGTTTTTGTTGTTGATGGTTTGACGCACTTGTTGGTAAAGATCTAAATAACTAACGTTCCAACGGATTTCCGTTGGAAATTGCAACGGATAGCCATTGCAGATTCACGGGTACTTATTTCGACCCGTGAACCTCGAAATTCAAAATATCAACGGTCATCCGTTGCTATTTCTAACGGCAGTCCGTTAACAATTTCAACGGATGCCCGTTGGAACGCTTTTCCCTGGTTTCTTACGATCTATAACGATCAATATCCTTTCCCGTTGTAAATGCTTACAAATTTGTTATAATTCGTTATTTTTTGGATATTACAATAGTTTAAGTTTTGATAATTATGATATTAATGATATAAGTGGAACTTATTTCATATCGGACTCAATCAATACGCAAAAAACCGAAATATAGAGTCTAAAATTTCATTCATATCTCTTTTTACATAATTAACATA
>CM071865.1:41204705-41226321 GCA_036759665.1 Gynandropsis gynandra | reverse complement strand
TTATTATTTGATTTTCATATCATTTATTCATTGTCTTGTTAAACAATTACAGGTACTGCTAAGTTGACTACTTCTTCTAGCGTTGCCACCATGACAATAGCTACAACGGAGGAAGATATGCAAGTTCATATGTTTGAATGTTGAAGTTTCAGAATTTGATTTTTCTTTTGATTATCGAATGTTTCTATTTTTATGTTAGTTAGACAATTTAAGGATTTCGTAACGTTTTTAATGTAATTCGAAACACTTTAATTAATGAAAAGACATTTTAGATACGTTTTTACATTAGTTCGTGGACTGTCCGAAGCCCACCCAAAACTCGCAGGATCAGGCCGCGGGCCACATTATTTCGGCCTGTTTGAATTCGGGCCAGACCGGACCCGAACCCGAAAGCACCGGACCAAAACGGATTCGGGTCGGATTCGGGCCAGGCCGGCCCGAATTACACCCCTAAATCTGATTATGCCTGGTCTGGGGCCAATTTTCTCATAAATGTTAAATAATCATGTATAAAATAATACATGAATTTATAAAACTGAATCCATATGTTTCACAAACCTTAACACCGTTAAATACTTCTCACATTCTTTTAAAATATGTTGACTTGATTATGACGTCACACGCTATGTCAAAAACAAATATTAAAATTTAAAAATAAAAAAATAAGACCCATCATGTCTCATTCCTCCTTGATTATTCGATCCTCGATGCTAAACCAACAATATTTTTTTTTCAAGAACTACATCACATTTATTTCAACCACTTCAACAAAATACCTTTTTCTTCCTTGAATTGATAATTTTCAATGAATTTTGTAATTTGTGAATAATCTCTTATCTTTCATTGAGTGATGTCAACGGTATATATACACGATAATAATAGTATCAAGAAGCCTAAAGAAAATGAAACTAGTTACACAATAAAATAAGAATTCTAGAGATATGAAAACTAGTTACACAAGGAAATATTCTAATAATTCTAAAGATATGAAAACTAGTTACACAAGAAAATATCTTGTAATCATAATACTAACACTCCCCGCAGTCGAAGCGGGAGATGGACGAACGCTGAGATTGGAACAGAACTCTGTGAATAGTGAAATCGGTAATCCTTTCGTAAAAATATACAAATCGTTGAGCTGATAGTATGTGTAGCACACGTAGTGAGCCAAGTGCAAAGTTCTCACGAACAAAGTGGATGTCAATATATGTGCTTAGTACGCTGATGATGCAATGGATTTGAGGACATATACACTACGACGACGTTGTCACAATATACCAAGGTGGATCAGGACAACGGACAATGAAGTTTGACAAGGAGATTGCGAAGCCAACATGTCTCGACAATTAAATCATTAACCTCTGCGCTCGATCGTGAAACAATGGGTTGTCGCTTAGATTACCAAGAAACCAAGTTATCACCAAGGTATACACAATAACATGACATAGAACGGTGCATATCTGTGCAGCCTGCCCAATCGGCATATGAATATACCGTGAGACCCGTGGTGGTAGAGGGTTGAAGTTGGAGGTCGTAGGGCAATGTACCTTTGATGTACCGCGATCCCCTTTTCATGGCGTTCAGGTGAGGCTCGCGAGGATCATGTAGGAAAAGGCACAATTGTTGAACAACATATTGAATGTCGGGTCTTGTAAAAGTTAGATATTGTAATGCCCCCACTATGCTGCGGTAAGAGCTCAGATCAGTCACTGGAGATCCCTCGGTCGCAGACAACTTCGATTTTGTGTCAACTAGAGTTGTGCATGGGTTACATGATTCCATTCCGGCCCAATGGAGAATATTTTCGATATAAGAGGTCTGATGGAGAAACAAATCCTATGAGTTTCTTCGAGCTGTAACATCGAGGAAATGATGCGTTGGAGAAACTCAGCGGATGATGTTGTCAAGATGATATCATCGACGTACAGGAGCAGCATGGCCTTGTGTTGATCTCAATGGAGGACAAAAAATGACGAGTCAAAGAGGAATCATGCCTCGAAAATGGTAGCTATGGGTCGATAGAGGAGTGGATATGGCGAAAGAGAAATTGTTCTCATCAAATGTGACATGCCGTGATATAATGATCCATCGAATTTTGATATCGAGGCAATGAAAACCTTTGTAATTACTCGGATATCCAAGAAAAATGCACGGGGTAGAACATGGAGAGAGTTTGTGCGGTGAGGTAGCATGGATGTTGGGGTAACACAGACATCCGAATACACGGAGGTGATCATACGAGACTGGTTTATGATGAATTTTTGTGATAGGTATATCATTGTCTATGGAAGCCAGGAGGAGAAGATTAATGAGGTGGACAACAACATGTAATGCTTCCACCCACAAGTGAGGCGGTATAGAAGCTTGGAAGAGGAGGGTGCGGATGAGATTGTTGATGGTACGAATCATGTATTTGGCCTTGCTATTTTGTTGTGAGATTTGAGGACATGAGAAACGAACCAAAATCCTATTGGAATCAAAGAATTGTTTGAGTGACGAACCATCCCCCATGATTAGGCCTGACCATTTCAAATTTCGGTTCAGATTAATGGGTACGAGTTATTCGGGTTTTTAAAAATAATAACCAAACAATAACTGAATTAAATCGGTTCAAGTGTAGAACGATTCGGTTCGGTTATATCAATAAAATATTGTAATCAAAGTAAGACTCGAACTCTAATTTATTCAGTTATTATTCGATTATTTCGATTTTACCAATCATTTTATCATGTAAATTATCAATAAATAATAATATTCAAAATATTTGAATAATTAATATATATTTTACAAAATATAATATAATATATTATTTAAATTTTATATTTAATTTTCATTATTAATTATATTAGATAAATATTCATTTGATAAATATCATTTTTATCTATATTTAATATATTTTTATATAACCAATCGATTATCCACGGTTATTCGGTTAATAACCGAGCCGAACCGAATCCAATCGTTTTTAACTTTTATACCCGATCGATTATTTTATCTATACCCAAACCGGACCCAATGACCATGATTTGGTTCGGTTTTATATAAACAAACCAAAATATCCACCCTTACCCATAATCACATTGAAAGATTTTAATGTGTTTCCCGAATTGAGTTTGAAAATAAGAGTGAAAATGAAGAAATTTTGCAAACAAGTCACTCTTTCGACGTAGAGGATATACCCAAACAAAATGTGAGAATTTATCGAGGAATAGCACGTACTATTGATGCCGCTAATGCTTGGAATGGGAGACATCCAAATATCGAAATGTATAACATCAAATGAGGAATTAGGAAGGGAATTTGATTTATTAAATGGTAACCTAATGTGTTTCCCAAGTTGACACACATGAAAAAGAGAGTTTGCATTGTCATTATTATAGGCAAATGAACCCAAAGAACGTAGAAAATGAAAAATGGAAACCTCAGGATGTCCAAGACGACGGTGCTAAGTTGAACCCGAGGTGAGAAAAGAAAAAGCAGAAGAAGAGAGTCGAGCACATGAAACAGTGGGTGAGAGTGAATAGAGAGGACTCGATGATGAGGACATCAGACTCGAAGCAGAACCAAATGAGGGTCACACGAACGAGAAGTTACCGCAAGGAAACGAGCATACCGAATCTTCTTACGGCCTACTAACACGTGGACGAGCTAGGAGCTTAGTAACAAGATAACAAAGATTGTGATGAAGGCATGGGAGACTCTTAACCACAAAGAGGATTCGAGCCCAACCCAACAAGCATTAAGTCGGTCTTTTGCATTGAAGCGGGCTTCATTCCGCCCACCTAAGAACAAGCGATACGGATAAGGAAAGGCGGAAGATAAAGATCTTTCCTTATCCTTTCCAAATGGCTAGAAAATCCTCTCCAACGGCTAGGAAATCTTCCAAACCGATATTATCCCATCGGATCAACATCTTTCCCGTTGCGAAGATTCCCAACGGCCATAAAGTCTTCCCAACGGCTAGTAGATCAATATGTTATCTACATTTACGCATTTTCCTTATTTTAAGATAGAGCCTGTCCTATATAAAGAACTCTATTTCATTTGTAATAGACAAAAATTTGAAGTAATAAACCTTTTTTCGTATTCTTGAGCAGTGCCAAGAACACGGTGACTTCAACTTGTTCTGGGAAAATTTGAAACCATTATCGACTGTATCAAGAGGCTTCTACACCTCTTGTGGTGTCTATCACTTCATTCCCAAACACATCGACTTTATCCATCAACCACCATCCTCTACCTTTGTTGGAACGAATCGTGAGGAGTGCCCTTAGTCAAGTAAAGGGATCCTCCACCATCCTCTACCATCAACCACTGTCAGCAGACGACTGTCTTGAAGAGTGCCCTCAGGTCAGTCAAGAAAGTCAATGGTGATACCCCGAATCCTACTCGAGTGTTTGAGATTGACGGATTCTCCATACGCGTTCCGAGTTCCCATCCTAAGCCGTGTTCATTTTTGGTATAAGAGTCTGGTTCAAAGACCAAAGGTATGTTTTTATCTCTTTTGATTCGTTTTATTGTAATGATCCTTTCTTTGTTTTGTTTATTGTTATAAAAAAATATAGAGAAAATGGCCGAACAAGGAGAGAACTCTACACACTACAACCAAATCGACGCAATCATGCAAATGCTCCAGCGAATTGAGTCAAGAATGAATCGCCTTGACGAAGAACGGAGGCAACCCATACGTGACACACCATCCATTCATGAAAATGGTGTGGAAGAAGTACAACAATCGGATCCTCAAATTAGACGATTAGAACGTAAAGCACTACCATGACATAATCTTGAGGAGGAGGACGAAGAGTTGCCAAGACGATCAAGGTGACACCTCATCATTCGCGAGGATGAAGATTCGGACGAGGCGTCACCTTGAAGACAACGACATGAACACGACAGTAACAATTTAAAGTTAAAACTACCTAATTTTGCTGGATGTGTTGACCCAGAAACCTATCTCGTTTTGCTGGATGTGTTGACCCAGAAACCTATCTCGATTGGAAGAGGCAAATGGACAATATTTTTTGAGTGTTACATGTATACGGAGCACAAGAAGGTAGAATACGTCACGACCTAACTCACGGACGGTGCACTCACTTGGTGGGATCGAGAGGTGAGCACTCGACTACGTAAAAGACTTGAACAAGTCTCAACATGGGATGAAATGAAAGCCCACATGCGTAAAAGGTACGTACCCCAAAATTTCCATCACGAATTAAAACAAATATATCGAAAGTTAAACCAAGGAGGTAAAATCGTTGAAGAATACTTCGATGAATTTGAGCATCTTCGCAATAGGCTAGAAATTGACGAAGATGAAGAAACTGTGATGGCTGAGTTTCTAGACAGATTAAATGAACAAACCGCTAGAAAGGTAGAAAGACAACAATACCATGATCTACAAGATATATTGCATTTTTCGATTCAAATTGAGCAACAGATAAAAAGAAAGCAAGCGACAAGTCGAGGAAGGACACAACCCCCATGATCGGTCGGATAACCCCCAAGAATGCTAAAAAAACCAAGGATGGATGACCTTTCCAAGGGTAAAGCTCCAGAGACATCAAGGAATGTCAAAGGAGAAGGTAACAATCTACTTCCCTCGAAACCAATTCATACTCGGGAATTTGTATGTTTTAAATGCAAGGGCATAGGGCACATAGCGCGAGATTACCCTAATCCGAGAGTCATTATCGTCGTCGATTGTGGATAATACGAGTCTGCAATTGAGGAAGAACCAAATGAAGAAGGAAGTGATGAGATTGAGTATCCAGAAAGTGGAGAACTACTGGTAACACGACGCGTTTTGAGCACAATGATCAACCCACAAGAGACCACCCAACGATCTTCCACGCAAAATACATCGTCAAAGATAAGGTATGTGGATTTATTATAGATAGCGGTTCTTGTACTAATGTTGCAAGCGTCAATATGGTCAAAAAGCTAGGTTTGGAAATAAAGAAACACCCCCACCCGTATAAGCTACAATGGCTCAACAATCAAGGGGAGCTTAAGGTAACCCAACAAGTAATCGTACCCTTCAATATTGGTAAGTACCATGATGAAGTACTTTGTGGTGTCGTATCAATGCAAGTTGGACACATCCTACAAGGTCGACCATGGAAATTTGACCGCGAGGTAACGCATGATGGAAGGAAAACCTTCTATTCCGTCATCATGGATAAAAGGTAGGTAACACTAGCACCTCTTAGTCCTTCACAAGTACGAAATGCAATTCAAGCTAAACCGTGAGGAAAAAAAGAAATCAAATTTTTATATAAAAGCTAGTATTGTTTGTAAAGCTTTGAGAAATCGAAACCCAATATTACTAATGGTCTAAAAAGATGTCTTGATAAGCCAAAGCACGATGGAGTATCCTCCAAAAATCACCAACATGTTAGAAAAGTATCGCCAATTGTTTCCCGAGGACGTACCAGCTGGACTACCACCCATATGAGGCATCGAAAATCAGATCGATCTCATCCTAGGAGTACCATTGCCAAACTGACCAGCATACCGCATGAACCCCGAAGAGAGAAAGGAGTTACAACGGCAAGTCCAAGAGCTCATGGACAAAGGCTACTTGATGCGATTCAAGTTAAACTAAATTAACCTAAACTACCCGCAAGTGCACGACACGTGTGTAGTACTCTAGGTGTCGATCCCACAGGGACTACGCAACACAGACTAAACTCAAACTATAATCAAACTTGCTACGTTTAAATAATGGTTGTGAGATGCAATAATGAAAATGCAGTATACTAATGAGTTCTTGACAAATGAGACAAACTTTCTAGGATACGGTTTCACCGCATAGCTTCCCAACAAACTATCGATCTATCTAATTATGCATTCCCAATCACTATATCTAAGAAGGGCGATCCTAATGTAATTCCTACCCTCTCTCAAGGCATAGGAACATGATTTAATTGAGTTATCTCCTACTTTCGTGGCTAATACCCCAAACTAAACCCATACCATCTATGATTCATCCGATTAACCCTCAATCGTTACTACTCTACTTTCGTGCCCTAGTCTCGGTTGTTATAAGCCTGATCTTTTAGGACTAGAATTCTCCTTTCGGTCCTTCTCCTAATCCCGAACACATGCATCTACTTGGCCTTCGTAAATACAAGACATTCAACGCTCAGATAAAGAATAGATTAGCAAAACGAGAAATGCATTCATGAACAAATCGAAAGAGGTTCCGGGATAGCCATGGGCTAATCCCGTCTCTTAGAACAAATCAATTACTTAGTCATGAGTTTGAATCCAAACAACACAAATGAAATAGATAGAGTAAGGAGTATAGAAATATCAAACGAGGCGTAGTCTTGAATCGATTTTCCTGTCTCCTTGTATGTCTCCCGTCAAGAGGGCTCTCCTATGATGGATGGTGAATTAATGATGAAGAATGGATGAAATGAAATGAATGGATTTCTTATGTGCTCTTGACGTCTTATTATTTAAAATTTGAATTGTTGTCGTTTCATTTCCACTCAAAACGGACATAGGACGTTCTACCAAGTCATGCCCGTCCGTGCTCCAAGTTATGCCCGGTCGGGCATGCTTCATTCCCTTGTTTGTAGAACGGATTCCTTGAACACCCGGCCATGCTGTGTGCATGCCCGGGCCGTGCATAAATCTTGGGGCTAATATCATGATAAAGTGCCCGACCATGCACCACAACATGCCCGACCGTGCTCTATGTCAAGAAGATTGCTCGACCGTGCTCCATATGTGCCCAAGCCATGCATGACTCTCGGGGCTATTTGCTGCAAAAGAGCCCAGTCGTGCATCATGTTATGCCCTATCGTACACATGGTGTTTGGAGGAGTGCTTGGTCATGCTCTTGCTCATGCTCGGCCGTGTTGTCTCCTTTCTTGCATGCTCTGAGTTGTGTGCTCGGCCGGGCTATTTTTGTCCTGGAAGCTCGGCCGTGCTGCAGCATATGCTCGGTCATGCTTTGTCTGTTTCTCGTCTCGTTTATTCCGTTGTATGTTCTTTAGCTCCAAAACGAACCAAATACGCATTAAAACCTATAAGAACATGAAAACACGAAAACAAGTGAAACAAATACAAAATTACACGTAAACATCGCAACAATCATCATAAAAATCTCTAAAATCATGCGAGAATCGTGTAGAAAAACGAGATGATCACTACATCTGAGAAAGCTTAAGTCCATGCGTTGTCCCATACTACTTGTACCAAAGAAGGACGAGACTTGGAGGATGTGTGTCAACTGTCGGGCGATCAACAATATCACGATCAAATACTGACATCCCATCCCGCGGTTGGACAACATGCTAGATAAGCTAAATGGGGCAACTATCTTCTCCAAGATCGACCTCAAAAGTGGATATCACCAAGTCCGCATGAGGAAAGGCGATGAATAGAAGACGACCTTCAAAACCAAACAAGGATTATAGGAGTGACTCATCATGCCTTTCGGGCTTTTCAATGCCCCCAGCACCGTCATGAGGCTCATGAACCATGTTCTAAGAGCCTACATCGGTAAATTTGTTGTAGTTTACTTTGACGATATTCTTATTTATATTAAAACTTTTAGGAAACATATAGTACATCTTGAACTAGTGTTAAAGACGCTCCAAAAGGAACAACTCTACTGAAAGCTCAAGAAGTGCTCCTTTTGCACTAATGAGATTGTTTTCCTAGGTTTTATAGTAAGTTCGTAGGGACTACATGTAGACGAGGACAAAATCAAGGCTATACAAGAATGGCCAACACTGACAACCGCCGCACACGTATGAAGCTTTCATGGGCTAGCAAGCTTCTACCGCCGGTTTGTGAAGGACTTCAGCAGCATAGTCTCACCCCTCACCGTGGTTATATAAAAAGACAAGGCATTCGAATAGGAGAATCACAAATCATGGCATTCGAAGCGCTGAAGGTGAGTCTCACCATCACACTTGTTCTAGCACTACCGGACTTTAATAAAACGTTCGAAATGGAATGTGACGCCTCAGATATCGACATTGGTACGGTCCTTGTTCAAGAACGATAACATGTGGCATATTTCAGTGAAACGTTAATTGGGACCACACTTAACTACCCCACGTACGATAAGGATCTCTAAGCCTTTGTCTGCACATTGGAAACATGGCAACACTATCAACAAGCGAAAGAGTTCATCATCCACACTGATCACGAGACCCTTAAACATCTCAAGGGTCAGACCACACTAAAGCGGCGACATGCTAAGTGGATGGAGTTCGTTGAGTCCTTTCGTACATAATCAAGTACAAGAAAGGGAAGGAAAACATGGTAGTTGACGCCCTATCAAGGAGACACGCCCTCATCATCACCATGGAGGCTAGAAATATAGGGTTCGAGCATATTAAGGAACTATATGAGCAAGATCCGGAGCTTGGCGAGATATTTCGAATGTGTGAAGAAGGAGCTAGCGGACCATTCTATATACACGACGGATATCTCTTTCGCGACAGACGGCTTTGCATTCCGCAAAGCTCTATGAAGGAATTTTTGTTTCAAGAATCACATGGAGGAGCAGTCATGGGGCACTTCGGCATGGAGAAACCTTTGGACACCATAAAGGAGAATTTTTTGTGGTCACGCCTCAAGCGAGACGTAGAACATCTTTGTGCATGATGTATCACGTGTCACCAAGCTAAGTCCCGCATCCATCCCCACGGTTTGTATCTTCCTCTACACATCTTGACTCATCCATGTACTGATTTGTCGATGGACTTTGTTCTCGGATTTCCAAAGATCCGAAACAAAGAGTTCGTCTTTGTTGTTGTCGATTGGTTTTCAAAGATGGTGCACTTTGTACCTTGCTCGAAGACCAATGACGCGACTAGTATTGCAAAACTTCAGATGTCCTAATCCATGGGCTACCAAAGATGATCGTATCGGATCGGGATAGCAAGTTTTTGAGTAATTTATGGCGTACCTTTTAGTAGAAGCTAGAGACAAAACTCGTGTTTTCCACCACGTGTCATCAATAGACTGACGACCATATAGAGGTGGTCAAGTGTACACTAGCATCCTTCTACACTCATTAATTGGACAGTATCCGAAGAAATGGCTTGACTACCTACCCCATGCCGAGTTTGTTTACAACCGAACACAACACTTTGCAAAGCACTCGCCATTTGAGGCCGTATATGGGTTCAATCCCATCACTCCCTTGGACCTTGCGGCTATACCAAGCAAAGAAGTCACCAACTTGGACGACGAGAAGAAAGCTGAACTAATCAAGAGGTTGCATGAGAAGGTTCGGGAAAACTTAAGGCGAATGACTAAACAATACACTAAACAAGCCAACAAAGGGTGGAAAATGATGGTATTCGGCGAAGGAGATTGGGTGTGGCTTCACATGAGGCCAGAACGGTTCTCCGAAAAAAGGAGTTCGAAGCTACCACCAAGAGAAGACGACCCATTTCACATTCTAGAGAGAATTAATCACGACGCCTACCGTCTCAAACTACCAGGTGAGTATAACGTGTCCACAACATCCAATTTTGCTGATTTAGACCCCCTTTTGATGTAGATGATAATATTCCGAGGACAGAATGCTCGCAAGGGGGAGTGAATGATAAGGACATCGGACTCGAAACGGAACCAAATGAGAGTCACACGAACGAGGAGCTACCGCAAGGAAACGAGCATACCAAATCTTCCCACGACCTACTAACACGTGGATGAGCAAGGAGCTTGCATAATAAGGCATCAGAGATTTCGATGTGATAATGTCTATTTTATTATAGTATTTTGGTTCATTCTCGTAGTTAGTTCACCAAGCATTAAGCATCATTTAGTCATTTTTCATCCCTTTTTCGTGTACTTGCAAGAAAAGATTACATCAAACACGAACACGATCAAACCCGAGCGAATATGGCAATTNNNNCCCTACACTTCCTTCACTAGCACGATCAAGCACACAAGGGAGGCAACACCCCGGCCGTGCATCCATTCCAGCCTGCCCGTGCTCCTGAAGATAACCTGAAACCCGAACGTGCAGAACCACAAGCCCAAGCGGGCTCATCAAAAGGGCACCAACCCGACCGTGCAGCAACCAATAGCCCACCCGTGCTCATGTTCCAGAATGCATGCCCGACCGTGTTCATTCTCCAGCCCGACCGGGCTCATGAAGCAACTCCGCAAGCCCGACCGTGCAACCCTCTTAGCCCGACCGGGCTCTCCAAACAGAATACATCCCCGAAGATGTTGCACGACCTGGGCTGATGAGATGCACGACCGGGCTATGTTTAAATGAAGAGCCCGACCGAGCTCACTCTTGTGTCCGGTCGGGCACATTAAACCTGCGCGCCGCCATGAAGAAAAGGAAAGGTTTGGTCGAGGAAAAAAAAGGAGGAAACTCACGACAAAGAATGGAAAAGACTCGGCAAAAGAGGAAAAAGAAGAAAAGGAAAGAAAGAAGAAGAGGAAAGAAGGATACTCAATCCTGATTGAGACTGGAAACGAGGGAGACGACACAGGGCAGATGCAGAGAGTGAGAGTAGAGAGAGAGCAATACGCCAGAAGGCTGGAGACTGGACGACGAATGCAGCACGAGGAGGAGCTTTTGAAGACTACTGTATTGGGATAGGGAGGAATCTCGTTCTATATCTATGTTTGCAATAGTTTTCTTTCGTGCTTTGTTTTTCGTAATCCATGTCTGAGTAGTTTAGTAGCTAAGGGTTAGAGTTTTTTTCGATATGTAATGGAGGCTCATGCTTAATGCTTGGTTATAATATTCAATCATTTTTCAGATTGATCGGTTGTTCTTAACGCTTTTGTTCTTATTGGTCGTTTGAATGAATGATCATAAAAGTTTGGTTGTATTGGAAGATGAAGTGAACTTTGGAACGTAACCATGATATGAGGTCTAAATTGATTTAGAACCGTGACTGGTCGGTTAATTGGACTTAGGAATTAGGATAGCAAACTCAATGCATATATCGTGTGAGATTACACAATTGGAAGATTGGTAATACGCACGCTAGATAGTGGGATTTGGCATTAGGAGAGTCATTCCCTAAGAAAGAGATTGAATTCTCAAATATGTGATAATATCTACAATCATGATCTTTGTTAACACTTCATTTCATTATCGTGCATCTCTCGAAACCTATGGTGTTCTCGAAACTTGTAGAGTTTAGTCTATTGAGTTTATCCTGTTAATTAGATTGTTTAGTTTCATTCGCATTCTACACACTTATTGACTTTTACCATTTTTTTCATTAGTTACTAGCTTTAGAGTTGCATCGATTTCTCGTGTTCGAGCCTGGTACTATACGATCCGTATTCTTGCGGAAGCGTTAGTCTAGATAAATTATTACTTGAGATTAACCACGTCATGATGAAGGCATGTGAGAAATTTTAACCAAAAAGAGGATTCGCGGCCAACATAAACAACCATTACATCTATCTTTTTCATTGAAGCGGGCCTTAATCTGCCACCTAAGAACCGATGGGCTCAAGAGATACGGATAAGAAAAGGCGGAAGATAAAGATCTTTCCTCATCCTTTCCAAACGACCAGAAAATCCTCTCCAATGGCTAGGAAATCTTTCAAACCGATCTTATCCCACCAGATCAACATCTTTCCCGTTCTAAAGATTCCTAATGGCCATAAAGTCTTCCCAACGGCTAGTAGATCAATTCGTTATCTAGCATTTACGTATTTTTCTTATTTTAAGATGGAGTTTATCCTATATAAAGAACTCCATTTCATTTGTGATAGACAGAAATTTGAAGTAATAAACCTTTTTTCGTATTCTTAATTAGTGCTAAGAACACGGTGACTTCAACTTGTTCCAGGAACAATTGAAGTCATTACCGACTGTATCAAGAAGTTTCTGCACCTCTCGGGGTGTCTATCACTCTACCAAACACATTGAATTCATCCATCAACCTCCATCCTCTACCTTCATCGGAACGAACCTTGAAGAGTCTCGAGTTCCAACCCCGAGGCATGTATCACTCGAGCTATCACATCAGAGCATAATCGTTTCAGATGGATTGTCCTTCATAGAAAAACTATAAGCATCAAATTCGATAGAACAATTATTATCATGATTAAATTGGCTAACTGAAATGAGATTCTTGATAATGTATGGTGAAACGAGAACGTTGATGAGCTCATAGGTATGGTTGGGTGTGAGTAAGGTGGTTTGGTCAATTGTGGTAACAAGAATAGAGGATCCATCACCAACATAGACACGCAGTTTAATGCTCGAATGAGAAATAGTCTCGAGAATACTTGGTTGCGACGTGAGATGAGAAGTGGCCTAGGTATCCATGTACCATGAGGCATCGGCTGAGTTTGTGATGTTCCTAGCATAAACGCCTGAATGAGGTCTGGTAGGGCCGCAACTGCTATGGGTACATCCAGAGTAAGCCCTGTCAAGGCGCGGAACTGTATGGTGCTGCGTAGGGCTCGTGTTTTACGCCATGAGAGTTGTATGCTACTGTGTGGACGGTCATAGTGGGGAGGATGCATAAGAGGAGAACCTCGACGGAGATAGAGCGGACGGAGCAGAGTACCATTGTGTGTAGGGATTCCAACCATACCCGGAGAATGGTGGGCCATAGGGGCGAGTCCAAGGCGTCGGCAGTGGAATCATATATTGTGGTTAAGTCGAGTTTGGATACCACACATGTGAATTGTGTTTCCCTATCGCGAGATCAACCTCTGTTCTGGGTGTGATACGGTGCCTGGGATTGGTATTGTTGTTGGTTCTGATACGACAGTGCTGGGGGGTCATGGGGCTGAGAATCAGATCATGCATACCGAACCGAAAAAGGAGAACAATGATTATTATGAGAGGCGTTTAGCCGACGGTTCCATGAGAGACGTTGTTCCTCGAGCAGTAGCATCGATTTAGCATTGTCAAACATGGAAAATGGTTTCTGCTTTTGAATGATGTTGACGATGTTGTCGGACTTATCGTTCAACCCGTTCAATGTATACATCACAAGCTCGTTCATTCACCAGTGCCTCAAGGTTGGAAAGGAGATCTGATATCTTTCGGATCTTTTGGCACTATGCATGGATCGATAGATCACCAACGGTGAGAGTACGAAGTTCAATGTCGAGGTGGATAGTCCGTGCTTCCTTGTTGTATCAAAAGAGACGTTCACATCGTAGCCATGTCTCACGAGCCATGGACATGGTTTTGAGGATATCTTGGAGAATATACTTTGAGATTGTCCCATAGAACCATATCTTAACAAGGTCGTCAATGCGCTTCTATTCATCGGATGGCCGGGGCCAGAGGGACGGAGCCGTCGATGTGTCTCAAAATGCCGAAACTCTAACAATGACTTTCAAAAACATCACGCCATGAATCGTAATTCAATTCTTCCATGTTGAGGATTATGGGGATATGGGATCGAATGTTTGTGATCCCAAAGGGTTCTCGGCAGATAACGTTGAAGAAGTGACCATGAGGACGATAGGAGAGGAGGGCATCGACGGTGGGCAAATGAAAAAAGAAAAAAATCTAGGGTTGCTCTGACACTATGTAATTTTTGAATAATCTCTTGCCTTTCATTGAGTAATGTCAACGGTATATATGCACGATAACAATGGTAATAAGAATCCTAAAGATATGGAAACTAGTTACACAAGGAAATAAGAATCCAAAAGATATGGAAACTAGTTATAAAAGGAAATATATTAAAAATCCTAAAGATAAGGAAATTAGTTACAGAAGGAAATATTCTATAATCATAATACTCACATATTTATGACCCATTGATATTGATTCGTTGAAAACAAAAATCTATTGTAATTTTCAATAATAACTGAACGACAATAATTCATTGATAATTATCAATGGTAGTTTAAGATTGATTATCTTTCTATCTTATCAATTTATCTTCAACTGTATAATCCATTGATAATACAATGTATTCTTGAAATTCATTAATAATTTTTAATGGCATAACATTTGAAATCTGTTGGTATTTATGAGTAGTATCAATAGATGATGTATCGATTTTCTGTTCACTTTCGTTGATTATATTTTAAAAATATCAACAGATAGGGTATTGACACACCGTTGATAACATGAAAAGAATTGTCGACGAATTTCAATTGATTAAATGGTGGAAAGTTTCAATTTTTCAACAAAGCTTCCTTGATAATGTAGACAAGAAAATTGAAATATATCAAAAGATGACAATTGAAAATGTATCGAGTAACTTCAAAAACTAAAAAAGAAAAATTTCAATTTTAATTTTTGAAATTGAAGAATTTTTTTTTGGTTTAATACAAAACCTAAATATTATATAATCCATTGCCTTATTCTTCTCCGTTGATGTTTGTATGGTTGGTCAGCCAGGAGGTCTATAACACTCTCCATATTTTGCATCTACATAGCATAATCTCGAATCATTATTTTGAGATACTCACTTCAGCGTGAGTATATCTCATGAAATGAAAGGGATACGACCATAACATCTTTTACAATATATTTTTGTAGAGAGTCAATGCCATATAATTGCCCTATTTATGGACAAACTGACTTAAAAATATTTATTATAAGTATAATAACGATTAGTAAAATTATAAATTAAAATTTGAAGAATAAAATTTCACTTGCGACCAAAATTTATCTTTTGGAAGCGAAGTCAGTTCTTTTGGAGATAAACCAACGACTTCTGATAATGTGATCTTCTTGATCACAACTTTTACCTACGTCATGCGTGAAAATAAAAAAAATTTGTGTTCTTTTACCTTTTTTCTCAGTCATAATAGACATCTTTTTCGCATGAGTTTCAACCACAAGCTTTGAAAGTGTCTGTTCCTTTTATATTATCTATGTAGGTACATGAAATTAATTTAATAATATATTTTTTAAAAAATATAATAAATAAATTTAATTTTTATTTCCTTTTTTGCGTTTCTTTTATTTTGAGAATGATTTTACCCTCGAGGTATGGTGATAAGGTAGATCTTTACGGACCTTTTTCCCGTACCGACATTTATTAGGCCTTGAAGTCTTCGGATTTCTAATGTTGAACAAATTGGATGAATACTTCGTTTGTAGTCCATGCTAGTTTGGCGTTATTCTTGATGTAATTTTTCATCATTAACTTTAAACATGATTGCATGTCGCCATTAGGTGATATAGACACTATATGTGGTTCTTAGCTATGTATAAGATCTCTTCAATAAAAAGAATAACAATATTTTTATAAATAAAACTATGTTTTTTAATAAAATTTAAATTAAATTTTAAAATAATACACAATAAAACTTCATCACTGGTGTAAAACCTGTAGCGTCATTTTTCAAGAGTAGTATAAACGGTCCTATGTCGACGTTTGGTGATGTGATTGTTTGTATGTTTCAATTCATTTTCATATCAAACCTTACATAAAAATATTAATTAGTAATCATTAAACATCATTTAAACTTATACACTAAACTTAATTTATAAAGTTTTACCATCCTATTCGACCATTTATTATTTATAATTGACACTTTGGGACAATCATCAAACTTATCGATCAACTTATTGATATCCACTATATCATCATCGAAAATCAGAGGAGCCAAAATCGGTTACTGAGGAGGTGGTGGTGGGGCTTGAATAGAACTCGCTAACAAATCTCAGTGACCAATAGATCGCTTTGGATGCATGGTTTGTATAGTTTATGCTAAGTGTTTATAGGATGAAGGTGTTTTGTAGAGACATTTTAAATAGATTTGTATTTTCTTTTTGTTAATTTGAGTTGTAAATGAATTTGTTAAAAGTGATTTTGTAAAAAAAAATATTAAATGATAAATCAATGGATATATGTTGAAATATCAACGGATGTATAGTGAAAGCGATGTCCAATCATCGAATATTGTAATGAATGCACTTATAAACGAGTTTTTGTTTATATTTTTAATGGATGTCAATTGATTAGCCTATTCTATAGGCAATGAAAATCAGAGCCCGAGATGCTACATTTTCAATGGACATCAATGATATTTTCAACAGATTCCCGTTAATATGTACATAAATAGTTACGATATTGATATCATTAATAAATTCACTTAATAACGTGCATCTGTTGAAAATTAAAAAAAAATACCCATTGATTAGTACATAAATGGTTATGACGTCCACAACATAATAAATACACTTATTAATGGACATCCGTTGATACTTTTCAATGTATACCCGTTGATGTCCACTAATTTTCTTTACAACGTTTTAATGTTATTGGATATTGGACGTAACATACTTGATTGACTTGATCTTCTGTAATAAATGAATCATAATTTGAATTTTGAGTGAAGGGTTGATTTGAGTTCCTCCCATCTATTTTTTGCCACGTGCCAAGTTCTATTGTTTTGGTCAAACAATTGAAGTGTGAAGAACATTATCTTCAATTCAACTATAGCATATATTCAATTTGTAGAATTTGATATAAAAATTCTGTAGAAACTATCATCTTTTAATTAAATATAATTAATGCAAACGTCATAATTGCATGTACTTATATGTTCTCGTGTTTGTATGTGTGTAATGTGTATCCACGTGTGAACATAATTGTTCAACACAATCATTTGTTCTGGGAATATTAGACAAATATCTCAACCACGTAGAATATCTCCCATCGTTACCCTGAACCTAACCACGACAAAATTATATATTTTCAATGTATATAATATAAGTATGTAAAGAAATTGGAATTGAAATAAAAATAATTTAAATACTATATAACATCTAATCCATGAGATATAATGTTGTAATTTTATTGTATTGGACGCATCCACGCTTAAAAGAGGATGTGCCTATTATTTCTTCATAACATATAAACAACAATATAGCACACGATGTACTTATGAACTTTATGATATATGTAACTAATGAGTTTTAAAATCATCATTTTTATCATTCAAATGGAAATAATTCTTGAAAATTATTATGATTGCATGTTAAGTATAATCATGAAAAATATGAAACTTGCATATTAGAAAAATATTATAAAATAGTCTTTCATGAATCAAACCCAAGCATGCAAATTGTTTTGATCTAATATATTGATACGTTTGGACAAAATCTAGGTTAACTAAATATTTTGGGAAATACTTTGTTATATTTATAGATGAATGTTATATAGGGATATATGCTAAGATATAAAAATAATGTCTTTGATGTGTTTCATATGTGTTATATTAATGTAACAACACAATTCAAGGGCAAAATCAAGTGCTTTCAATCATACAACAAAGGATAATACACTATTTACCAGTGTTGAATCTTTTTTAAAGGTCGATGCATTGTTCATAAAAACTCGTTTTCTTATACTCTGAAATAGCATAGAGTAGCTGAACGCAAGTATAACACCTAATGCAAGTCACTTTTACTACATAATGACATGCCCTCTCATCAACAAACTTTTGACAAAATGCGTAAATGAGTACAACCATACGAGGTGCTGATGCTATTTCAAGGTGTGATCTAATCCGTTTTTAAAATTTATACATAGACTAGAGATTCCACAAGGATACAGTTCATGTAATACAAGGATTGAACATAAGGACTAAATATGACTAAAGCTAATGATTTTATGAAACCTATGGTCATAAAAAATAAGAAATATAGGTGTATATAATATGAACAAGTAAACTAGATTATAATTACAATTATATACATTTAAGAAGGTGCTTCTAAACTCAAAAATTATTCTCATGTATATGAACTTGCTAAAGAGTTTCCGAAAATATCATTTTGTTTCTATCGGGAAATTCAATCATCCTAATTTGTAGTACCTACTTTTGTAGTCTAGATCATGTTGTAGCACATAGATCATTGAGTTTTTCATCTAATGGCCTACATACCAAACATGACACAGACAGGCATATCATTTCACCAAATCACAATATGCTCAGGATTAGACAACCTAACGGTGTGAAAACAATTCCCATTTCGTTGGGCGCTCGACCGAGCTTTGAGTGGAGCGAATCCTTTGGAAGGATTTTTTGGGTATTTTACCAACCGAGTGATTAGCTTTTATGATTAAACGATTCCTTTAGAACTTTAAAGCATCTTAATTTTAACATGCTTGTCTGAGCGATTTCATGCTTAGGTCGAGCATTTCCGTTGTTAGTCCCTTTGGTGCTCTTTTTATGCTGAATGTCCCCATGTTTCTCCACAATGTGTTCTTTAGTCCCAGTTTCCTTTAAGATCCCAAAATGATCTAAAAAAATGTAAAAAAGGAACTAAAACAATAAAAAAATGTAATAAAAACATACAACTAATCATAGATTGAAAATCATGTGACCATGTACTCTGTAATACTAAATCGACGTTGATTATCAAAAATTATTTGAGTGTCTTTGTTATGTTTTTATAGACAAGACATTACAAAGCAAGCTCGAGCCCAAAGTATCAAATGCATATTCATTGGCTACTTATCCTCACAAAAAGAATTTAAATGTTACCATTCGACAACTCGTTATATCCACGTATCAAGGGAATTCAAATATGACACACGTAAAACTTTTTACTTAAACAATAATTTGAATGAATTAGAAAGTATTGTGATATCCCACGTCGTTTCAAGTTCTTTGATAAATATTGTCGAACATATGCAAGTAGACAATGACAATATGCAAAAGAATCACAAATAACTTGTTAAATCATGATGGAATGGGTTCATTACGCATTAAGAGGTGAATCAATCGCAAGTCACTCAAGAGGAAGAAGGATTTTTTTAAACATATAACGAATGAGGAGATTGAAGAAGAAATCAAGAAGCATGATCATTAGGCACCGCCGAGTATTCTCTGACGGAATCCTTTCATCGGTTTCCTTATTCTAAACACACTATTACTTATTCTATTGAAACGTTTGTGATGTGAATAACCTACCTAATGAGAATCAAGCGTTTGTGAGTGTCCAATAACCCTCCACTTAAGGAGAAGCTATTTGCATTACAGTTTGGAAACAAGCCATGTTCAAAGGGATCTCAACTCTTACAAAAAAAGAAAAATGGAACTTAGGTTCTTGTAGACCTTCCAAAGGAACGAACACAAATGAATGATAGTGGATAATTTCCATTGACATAAATACATTGCACATTACAAGGATAGACTTGTCGCCCGAGGGTTCAGTCAAACCTATGGAAGGATTCACTACAAGAAAATTCGGATTTCGGGACTGAATTTGCGGACTGACATATCCGTCCCTAAATTTAGGGACGGATTAGGGACTAATTAAAGACGGATTAAGAAAACAGTCCCAAATCCGTCCCTAAATTTGGGGACCGTCGTTCAGTCCCTAAGTCGTCCGGAATTCGAGACGGAATCGGGACTCAAATAATTTCGGTCGGAAAATTGCGGACTGCTGACTCATCCGTCCGCAAATTGTGGACTCTGAGTCAGCAGTCTGCAATTTTCCGACCGAAATTATTGTAGTCCCGATTCCGTCCCTAATTATAGACGACTTAGGGACGGTTTGCCGGAAAATATTCACTCCAGTCCGCAATTCGTCCCGAATCGGTCTTAAAATTTTCTATTTAATCTCTTCTTGATCCGGAAACTCAAAGTGTATCGAAGGAGTTTCTAGAAGGCCTTACACAGTTTATGACGGTGGCGACAAATCAACAAGTTTATAGAGAAAACGGTAAGTTGGTTTGTCCCTGTATAAAATGCAAAAATGAAAAATTCGTTAATGAGAAAACCGTTTGGAATCATCTCTATTTAAGAGGGTTTACTCCAAATTATTTTATTTGGTTATCTCATGGAGAGAATTTTGCACCACGACCGAGGGATGTTTTGGAAAATTTTAGTAGGGGTATCGTAAATAATGAAGTGTCTCAGACATTTCAAAATGTAGAAAGCCCTTATGTAGAAATGGTGCAAAATGCGTTCGTTGAAAGAAACGAATATGAAAATATTGAAGAAGATCCGAATGAAGAAGCAAAAACATTTTTTGAAATGTTAGAAAATGCTAGGCATCCACTGTACGATGGTTGTAGAAGTGGTTTATCACGGTTGTCTTTATCTGCACGGTTAATGAATTTGAAGACAGAAAATAATCTTTCTCAGAACTGCATGGATTCTATATCGCAATTAGTTAGAGATTATTTGCCTGAAGATAATAATGCAGTCGAATCATATTATGAAACAAAGAAGATGATGAGATCATTGGTTTTATTGCCGTATCAAAAGATTGATGTTTGTTAAGAAATTTCGGACTTGATCAATTGTCGATTTTGTGGAAAAGATCGATTTTATTTGACAAGAAATGGAAAATCGGTTCTGTTTCGTCGTATGTGGTATTTGCCAATTACAGACAGGATAAAAAGATTGTATCAATCGGAGAAGACTGCAAGCGACATGAGATGGCATGCCGAGCATTCAAGTCCTGACGGAGATGTCATCCCTTAGATGGTGAGGCGTGGAAACATTTTAACAAGGTGATATGATCCCGGAGGACGCCGAAGACGCGACCATCAACAATGAGGAGGACGCGACCCGTGGAAAGGAAGAAGAAGAATTCTCTGCGACCCGAGACGCCGCGACCCGAGACGCCGAGGAAGAAATCCGAGAAGCCGCGACCCGAGACGCCGCGACCCGAGACGCCGAGGATGAAATCCGAGTAGCCGCGACCCGA
>CM071865.1:41175662-41195313 GCA_036759665.1 Gynandropsis gynandra | reverse complement strand
ATTAGGAGTCACATTTGTTAATACGTAAAACATCAAATTTGTTTTATAGGAAAGAGAAAGGATGTGAACCGTCGTACGTGGAATTGTTAGAACGTACACACAAGAAAAAATCCGACGGTTCGTGGGCAAAACAAATTCACGACGATGTTGATAACATGGCATCGCAACGAGTGTCCCAAATCCCGCCAAGAGAAGATGGGACGCAACCGACTCTTTCTCAAGAAGAATACAACGAGATGTATTTCGAGGTAAATTTAATACATTTTTACAATAATTTTTTTATTAATAATTTAAATTAATTGTTAATAATTTTTTGTAGCACGTAACGCCGTACAAAGGGCGCCTATTTGGTCTTGGAGGAATGTCATCAAAACATGCGAGTTCCTCCAAAGGCAAGGAAAAGGTCGCGACCCAAGAATTACAAAATACAATCTCGGAGATGAAAGCACAACTAGAACAACAAAACTCACATGTCAGCGCTCTGCAAAGAGAAGTAGAGCAAAATAGAAGAGAACGTGAGCAGTGGCTGAGGATGATGAAGGCACACATGCCTTCTATCAATTGGGATACGGCCGGAGACAACGATGCCGATGATAATGATTCCCAATTACCACCTACTAATTTGTAAACGAATAATTTAAATATTATTGTATAAATTTTTTTTTTAATTTTACGTTTTAATTTTTTTTTAATTAAAAAATTTCCGGACGGCAGCTTGTCGTCCGGAATTTCCACATTTTAATTTTTTTTAAAAAAAATTGTTGCCGACGGCGCTGCCAGTCGGGAAATTTCCCGACGGTGAAGCTCCGTCCGGAAATTTCCCTACGGCGTAGCTCCGTCCGGAAATTTCCCGACGGCATGTTCCGTCCAGAAATTTGCGACGGTTTTTGGACTATCTTTTACGTCCGAAATTGCGGACGGTTTGCGGACTGGAACTGATTACCGACGCTCGTTTGCGGACGGCGTGTGCCAGTCCCTAATCAGTCCCTAAATGCCTTTCCGGACGGATTAGGGACTGATTCTTCAATCCCTAATCCTTGAATTTCTTGTAGTGATTACATGCAAACATTTGCACCCATCGCCTAACTATATACAGTACGTATCTTACTATAAGTTGCTACTAACTTAAAGTGGAAAATGTAGGAGCTAGACATGAAGAATGCCTCTCTCCAAGGAGACCTTAAAGAAGAGATATTCATGACGCTGCCCTCCAAGTATCTTGAATCCACCACCATGGTGTGTAAACGTAGAAAATCAATTTACGGGATGAAACAATCTCTTAATACATTGTAACATATTCTCTAAAATAAACTTTTAGAGTATGTATACATTAGATGTGAGGTAGATCATTCGATGTTCTAAATTTAGAAAGATTTAGGAATCGTTATCGTATTAGACTACGTAGATGACATTATCCTACGATCATGCATCCTGGCATATACTTTGTTGTGAACCAAGTGAGCAAATTCATGCATGCTTTGACAAAGCGCAAATGGAATATGGTTGAATGAATCAATACAGTATATCGAGGGTGCTCTAGGCAAAGTCATAAAGATGTAGTAAAATGGAAACCTTGATGTCATAGGATAATGTGATGAAGGTAAGACTTGGGGATGATCGTAAATCGACTATCGGGTTCTTGACATTCGTCGGGGGAAGGTTGTCACATATTAAAGCAAGAAGTAGGGCCTTATAGCTAGATCGAGTATAGAAAGAAAATACATAGCTATGACCAATACAACATGTGAGTTAGTCTAGATCAAAGCAATACTCAAAGGAATAGGAATTAAGACTATGCAACCAATGAGTTTCCAATGTCAAAACCAAGCTTCAATTCACATTGCCATCAACTCTATTTTTTTCATGATCGAACAAAATACATCGAAGTAGACTGTCATTTCATTTGAAGCACGATTCAAGGAGTGATCACTATAATATACACTTAGAGCTCAGACCAACTTGTAGACATCTTTATAAAAGCCACAAGTGATCAAGTATGTTCCAATCTCCACCCACAATTTGTACTCGTGGATATCTATTACAAAAAAAGACAAGCTTGAGCAATTCTCACATCAAATACATGAATCATGAATGTATTCTTATTGTTCATTAAGGGGTATGATTTGGATTTTGGTTAGGGTTCCTCGGGTTTTGGAAATCTGGACCCCAATTGAACCCGTATATGTTCTATCTAGTTTCGATTCGACTTTGGATCGTTCGGGTTCAAGAGAATTGGATCCAAATAACCTGAATTACATTTGAATAATATGGGTTCTTGGGATAATTCGAGTTATTTGGGTTATTTGGGTTTCATGTTCTTCGGATATTATACCTAAATCGAGGTATTCTGGTTTAAGGATTTTTTGGTTAATTTGCTTTTTAATATAAAAAAAAGTGAAAATATAAAATATAACATAAAAATATAAAAAGTAAAAAATATTAGGATTTTTTAGTCTTTTCCTCGGCTTTTACCCGAACTCAAACTAAACCGATTCAAATCCGAACGAGTTCTGAAATTTGAACTCATATCTTGGGATTAAATATTCTAAACTATTTGGATTGTCCGAATCGGTACGGATTGGATCGATCCGGGTAACCCAAATTGGTCAGATCTATTTTCACTATAGTTTTCTCATTTGGTTCTATTTGGTATGGTTTTAACGAGACATCTCTTCATAGCGTTTAGATTGTCTCAAACTTGAAGGGGACTGTTAAACTCTCTCTGCCTTCAAAAAGGTTCAATCACTCTTCCTCATCAAGAAAGCCTCATGGATCAACCATTTCTTCTCCTCTTGCTGTCGTCGGCCAATAGGAATGGAAACTCCATATTTCCTTTTCTATTTTGTTGAATTGTATTTAGTTTAGTAATTCATTCCTTCTTTCTTTTTCTATATTGTTTCTTTTTGTTAATATTGCCATAATATAAGATAATAGCTCTCCATCTGTGTACAATGCACTTTCGGCCGAGAGCATTACTCATTCAAGCTTATAGTTCTTTAGCATTATTCTCCTTGTTCATCTTGTGCCTTACACATTATTCTTTATCAATTCTTCATAAATTTTTCTGTCACATAAATTTGTTTATTCGATATATTGTCTTCAAATTCTTCATCGACTATATGTTATCTTTTGGTTTTCCAATTATATTCAAAACAACATTGATAATGTTATTGAAAAAGTTTTTTCTATGCATAACTTCCAAGTTGTGACATAATATCAGTGATTTCAAATAAGGTAGTTGTAAAAAAAAATTTGCATTTTTACCAGTTACACCATTCACCTTGGCCTTAAATTTTCGATGCTCACGTTCCCCGTCATGTTCAGCCGATTGCTAAAAATATTCTATAATGTTTAGGAGTTTGTACAAGATTTTATTTACTTATCTTCATAAGTGATACCTTTTTTACCATTTTCATCAAAATTGCTTATTGTCTCTTTTTGAAAGGATGTCTACGAGGAAGAAATCTCAATGACAATCACACTATTATAGTCTCTTTCTATGTACGAGAGGAAATGAATCAGTATCCTCCTTGAAACTGGACACAAGAAAGTTGTTTATTGTCCACAATAGAACTACCTTCAACATAAAGTTCTGTTTTGTATTTATATCGTATGTAAAAACTCCATTATTTTACAAATCTCTCAATTCGTGAATCAATAGTTAAAGGAAGATATCAAAACTTTTCTTCGACTTTTATGGTAGGAGAATCAACCGTGTAATAAGTCATAACATCTATTTTGTGACACATCTCTAAAGGCAAATTGTACTCAAAAAGAATTATAGGTTACATAGAATATTGACTTTCAAATTATCTTTATAGATTAAAATCATCAGTATTCAAACAAAGATAAATATTTCTTGTTTCATAAAAAAATCACGAAATAAATAATTGAATTCCTTGTAATAAAAAAATTTGAGAGTCTTGCTAATATGTTGTAGTAAAATAAATATTATATAAACCAAAGAACAAGAGATGTAAGAAGATTAAGAAACGATAAGATGAAAGATAATTTTATTCTCATTATACACTACACAAAAAAACATTTAAATACCAATGCAATTGGTGAGGGAAACACAAAGATTTACGTTGGAAAAACTTATTTTAAAAATCAACAGAAAAGTGTGTTGGTTAAGGTATCATCGAAAAAGTGTGCTGGTTAAGGTATCATCGAAAAACGTCAAACATTGAATTTGCGTCAGAAATGTCAATACAATTCCTATATAAGCTTGCATTTCAAATAACGATGCGGGTATTTTGGGATAATGTTTCTTGATTTAGAGTATTTGAGATACAAAATGTAGTTTAGAAAAATTGTAGATAATTCGAAAGTGGTGGAAGAGTTTTCAAACTATATAATCAAAGTTTTCGCATATGAATTAAAATTTGAAAATAAATAAATGGAGCTATTTTAATCAAGGTAGCACTAAATAAAGTCCAATTAAGTTAATTTCATGGCAAAAATTTAAAAACAAAATTAAAATGCGTCTAGAGGTTGAACGAGTGTTTGTATAAATGATTCGAATTTAATCTTGATATTTGAATAAGGCATTTTTATCATTAAAACGGTATATGAATTGATTCTAAATTAAATAAATGTACAAAATTAATATCAAAATACTTTTTTGAATTTTAATTCTTTTAAATGGAAGAATTTATCCAAAATGAAAAAAAAATTGTGAAAAAGAAATCTATGGATAATTTAAATAATAAACTGTGGAAGGTATGATGATTATTATAATTATACATATAATTATATGAATGTGTGAATGTATAAACTTTTATAAAAGGATTGACTTTTAAACTCTTTCAAATTGAAGATTCATATTAGTTGCCTATAAATAGACAATGTAACTATTCTATTCAATACACAATTTACAAACTCCAAACTCTGTTCAGTCTCTCAAATTCTCTCCTCATTTTCTCATATTCAAGTCTTTGGTATATTTTCTCTCTTTTGGTTCATTAGAGATATATATGTCATATATATTTATCATACATAAGATATGTTTATAATATGATATATCATGCACATCATATATTATCTTCATACATATCATACATCATATTTTATTTTTTAAAACTCGTTATCATCACGAACGCCTTAACAAATTAAACAAAATCGGATATTTTACGTTGTATACTGTAAATTATTTATGTTTTTTGTTCTCAATCAAACTTAGTTTTCGATTTAGACTTAGTTTTAAAATACTATATAGACATCATGGAGTAAATGTCGATCATCGTGGACTAAATATCGAACATCATAGAATAAATACCATACATTATAAACTCAATAGTGGACATCATGGACTGAATACAAGACATCATAAACTAAATACAATACATCATAGACTAAATATCAGATATTATGGAATAAATACCGAACATAATATATATATATAATATAATTTAATAGACTCGGTTATCAGATGATACCTTAATACCTTTGTAATTATCTCTTGTTTATTTTTATGGAGTAGATTGTGTCATCTAATTATTTATTTTATGTTATTTAATATTATGTAGTAATTTAATTTTCAAATTATTTTTTATTAATATATTTATTTTTGTTTAATATCATACTTTTAATATTATTATGATAATGAATAACTTGAACTTTGTTTTGAATATAGTTATATGTCGACCCTAATGAATATCAAAATCACGACATTTGATGCCTAAGGAAAAATTTACATGACATGGGCGTTTGATGCTAAAATACATTTGTAAGGGAAAAAGCTCATTGGCACTATTGACAAAGAAATAATTCATCCGAAGAAAAGGCCATGAGTATTTTACGTCATCACATTGCCGATGGGATAAAAAAAATGAATATCGAACAAAAGAAGATCTCATAGATATATGAGAGTCTTTAAAGATCGATTTGGTCACCAAAAATATGTGGTCCTCCCAAGGCAAAGAATGATTGGCTCAATTTTAGATTTAAATATTATAAATCCATGGGTGAATATCATTCTGTGATGTTCGAAATAATCTTCAGAATGAAATTATGTGGAGAAAAGATAAGTGATTATGATAAGTTGGAGAAGACATTATCGACATTCCATGCTGATAATGTCATTTTAAAATAACAATACCGCGTGAAGGATTTTAAAACCTATCGTGAGTTATCAAAGCTTCTCCTCGTTACAGAAAAACGAGTTATTAATGAAAAGTCACTACGTTCGTCCACAGGTTCTACATCGTTCTATGAAATGAACATAACTTTATCGAACTATAACCATTGGCATGGACGTGGACGTGGATATATGTGTGGTCGTGGTCAAGGCCGTGGACATGGTCGTGGTCATGGATATGGTAAAGGACAAGGGGAAAAGAATCCACGAAATAATTTCCATCATTGAGATAATAAAAGAAAGGATCATTGAGTGATCAAACATGAAAATATGACTAAAAGGCGAAAAGATACAATATGTTATCAATGCAGTATGAATGGACATTAGTCTCAAGTGTGTCGAACACCGAGACACTTTGTTGATTTATACCAAAAGTCATAAACATATAAAGGAAAAAATATTCAAACAAACTTTGTTTCTAATGATCTCGATGATTTCCTTGATGACGACAAGGGTGGAATGCATCAGGACATTGTAGATTCTGTGGACCACCCTGACAATGAAAAACTATCAAAGAAAATTTGATATCAACATGAATTTCTTTTTGTTATTTTTAAGCTAAAGCTTGTTATCTTATTTTCAAATGTATTTTTCTTTCGGTGTTCGATTTAAATTTTATTATATATGTTTTATTACAGTATTTTGTTAAACTTTTATACATTATATGCAACTTTAATTGCATATTTGTCAGGTACATCAATATCTTAATTGATTCAAAGTAACATAGAATATGTTACAATCAAATATCAATGATGAAGATATAATTGTGGTAAAATACATACAATATTGAAAGATAAGAAGTATTTCTCCAAATTGAGAATACATGAATCTAGTGTCAATACGATATCTGGAAGTGTAAAATAGTTGTGGGATATGGCGAAAAAAATTTTACAATGTCTAGAGGGATGAAATCAGATGCATTATTCTCTACACAATTGCAAAGAAACTTATTTAGTTTCAAAGTTATTCGCCAAAATGCCATGTTGAAACAATGAATGATGAAAATTGTGAATATCTTTATATCACGACAATGGTTTCTAGAAAAAAAGATGTTATGGAAAAATTACCAGCTTTATCCTCTGGATTATATTTCACAAAAATAAAAATAGTTGAATCATATGCCACCTTTAACCCAAAATATAAAGATGTGTATAAGATTTAGCATGATCGATTGGGTCACTTTGGTTCAATAATGATGCAGAGAATCCCTAAAAACTTTAATGGTTATCCATTAAATGAAAATATTTCAATCTCATTTGATCATATGTGCCGCTTGTTCTCAAAGAAAATTGATAATAAGACCACCATAGGCCAAAGTGGACCATTTCGATACTTTATGGCCACCGCTTGGTCTCACCATTTTTTAGAACGATTAAATGATGATATATGTGACCTATTCATCCACCAAGTGGACCATTTCGATACTTTATGGTATTAATTGATGTTTCAAGCAGATGGTCACACGTTTGTCTATTAGCAACCCGTAATTTTGCATTTGCGAGGTTTCTTGCTAAAAAAATACGAGCTTAATTCTCCGATCACCCTCTTAAAAAATGAGGCTTGATAATACTGGTGAATTCACTTCTCAATTTTCAATGAATAATATACATCGATTGGTATTAAGATTGAACATCTTGTACCACATGTTTATACACAAAATGGTATAGTGGAATCATTGATTAAACGTCTTCAATTTATTGCTCGACCATTTCTGATGAGAACGAAACTCCAAGTTTCTGCTTGGGGACATGCCATATTACATGCTGCATTGCTAATTCAGATAATGCAAAGTGTTTACCATAAATATTCTTTATTGCAATTAGCAAATTACTAACCAAATATATGTCATCTTCGAGTATTTGGTTTTGCAGTATATATTTCGATTGCTCCCCCACAACAGACAAAAATAGGCCCACAATGAAGATTGAGAATATATGTTGGATATAATTTACCATCCATCATTAGATATCTTGAACCACAAATGGGTGATATGTTCACAGCTCGTTTTGCTTATTGTCATTTTAATGAGAATTTAGGAGTGTCATTTTAACATGGAAAACACGTCACTGTTATATCTTAATCCTCCTACAAAACAACGTAATCTAGAAATACCAAAGATCATACATTTGCAAAATATTAAAAATTGACAACCATATGGTTTCAATGATACAACACATGTTACAAAATCATATATATCGGCTGCAAATGCAGCTGCTCAAAATAAAAAAAGATCATGTGGGTGAAAGAATTTCAAATGAATCTGCAACACGTTTTAAACGTGGATGACCACTTGGTTATAAAGATAAAAATCCTTAAAAGCGAAAGAGGTTTGAAAAAGATATTGATTCTCATATCTAGAGAACATCCCAAAAGTAACAAACAAGGAAGATGATCTTCAGAATGAAAGTGATGAAAATAATCATGAGAATACAGAGAACAATGAGATTTCCATTAACTAGATGAAAAGATTATCAAAAGATATGAAATAAATGACAATGATTGAATATTCTCTTCCTCTGTATCCAAAGAAATTGAAAATGATATTGAAAATTCATATAATGTCAAAAGAGACATGGTTAGATAAAATAAAGTTGTGAATGTCTAAACTTTTCACTTTTATTGAAAGGCCATATTTGAATTTATGACCTTTAAACTCTTTTAAATTGAAAAATCATATGAATTTGCCTATAAATATGAAATGTAAATATTCAATTCAATATACAAATTACAAACTCCAAATCTCTCCTCATTCTCTCAAATTCTCTTCTCATTCTCTCGTATTTAAATCTTTAATATATTTTTTTCTTTTTGGTCATTATATATATAAATATATATGTCATATATATATCATACATAAAATATGTTTATAACATAATATACCATGCATATCGTATTTTATCTACATACATTTCATATATCATGCTATATATAATATACTTATAACATATACGCAAGGTATCGTACATTTACAAACATATTTATGATTATATATACATATATTGAACAATGCTCAAATATGCTATTTGTTTAATCATTTTAAATTAGGAAAAGTTGATTAATAAGATAAAACGGCAAGACGTGCTAATAAAGAATCATGAAACGGATAACATTTTCGCATCCGCTGTTGTTTGTGGCGCCTAAAACACCGTGCCGTCCAAAGCCATAATCTTATGCCATTAATTTACGCCACGTGGAGTCACCGTCTTTTTGCCCTCTTCCCACCTACCCACACAAACACAAACCATGGAAATAGATCACCGCCGTTGGTTTTAGGATCTACGGTTCACATGGGCCTAAATGACGTCAAGTACAAATATGAAATCCAATTATAATGAGACACGTCATCACGCCAGCTTGCTCATCATCCACGTGTTTATTATTTCTTTCTTCCTCCTTGGACCAACATATATACACTCTTCATCTCTCTCTCTCCGTCTAGGTTTCTCTCTCTAGATCTTTTTGGAGGATCTTCGTTTTTTTGCGTTCTTTTTTTTGTTTTTTGTTTTAAATTTGGTTTCGATCGGCGAGGGACACGAAATCATGTTTTTGTTCGATTGGTTCTATGGAATCCTCGCCTCATTAGGGTTATGGCAGAAAGAGGCAAAGATCCTGTTTCTAGGGCTTGATAATGCCGGAAAAACCACGTTGCTTCATATGCTCAAAGACGAGGTATTTGATTTTCGATTACTGTATGCTCGTTTTTTTCTTGATTGGATTCTATGTCAATTCAAGGATTTGAAGGAGTTGAGAAATTGGGAATTCGAATTCTCGGGTTCTTATGTTTGCTTTTGTTCTGGAGATCGATTGGTTGTAGTGCGATTATTTTCAATAATTGATTCACAGGATGTAATAGATGGATTACCATTTTTAACATATAGTGTATCGGTACATAGATCAAGTAGAGATTGATGGACAATTGACCATGAGTAAACTTACTTGTTGTGTTGTGTCGTTTGAGACAGAGATTAGTTCAACATCAGCCGACTCAGCATCCCACGTCTGAGGAACTGAGCATTGGAAAAATTAAGTTCAAGGCTTTTGATTTGGGAGGCCACCAGATTGCCCGAAGGGTTTGGAAAGATTATTATGCTAAGGTTAATCTTTTTCTACATACTCTCTCAGTGATCGTGTAGGAACTTGCGATGATTTGATCGTGTTCATAGTTATCGAGCTAAATTTTGATTGTGCCTTCATAATCCCGGATGATGTTTACTTCTTGTTATCCGATTCATGGGAGGCAGATAAAGAACCTGAGCGAGTTCGCTGATCGAACCCTTTGTTTTATTAGAGGCGTTCGTATAGTAGCCCGCTGTACATATTGTTCCAACTTTGAACTGACAATTAGGTAGACGTAATTTTCTTTGGGATTTCAAATTCCGTCTAACACAGCATCCTCTGTGCCTCGTTGCAAAATATGTAGCCACGAATTTGTATAACTAATTAAGTTGATGTTTCGACTGAAATGTACTGAAACCTGTTGCACTGGAGGTTGAATTTTTTGAACTAAGATCTAATATGTTGAAATTAAAAAAAATGATAAATTTTCTACTTGCTAATCAGTGAATGGGATATCCTGTCATAATATCTTTATATGAAAAATGAATAATTCTTGATAGATTCTTTTTGATATCTTACTTCAGGATACTTGATGCGCATTTTATACTACTGTTCGTTTTGCGTTAAAGATATTTTGAACTAATTTTTGTTTCCATCTTATTAACGAATACAGAAAAATATGTAATACTGGAAAATGATTGTTCTGTGCTGATATATTGGTGTTTCATGTTAAGGTTGATGCTGTTGTCTACCTTGTGGATGCTTATGACAAGGAGAGGTTTGTGGAATCAAAACGGGAGCTTGACGCTCTGCTTTCAGATGAAGCCCTTGCTAACGTCCCGTTCCTGATTCTTGGCAACAAGATCGATATCCCATACGCAGCTTCAGAAGATGAGCTGAGATACCACTTGGGTCTCACCAACTTCACCACGGGTAAGGGCAAGGTGAATCTTGGGGACTCGGGTGTTCGCCCCCTTGAGGTCTACATGTGCAGCATCGTCCGCAAAATGGGATACGGCGAAGGCTTCAAATGGCTATCTCAGTACATTAAATAAATCGTTTGGTCAGCGTTACTGAGATTATCGGTATTACTATACCAAAATCAAGATAATGTCCGTACATTCAAACTGAGATTTATCAATGACATCTCGTTTCCTTGCTAGACATAAACTCATAAGAGTTTGGTCGCTTGCAACTAAGATAGTGTTCTTTTGAGTTGGGTCCAAATCTCACCCTCTGCTTGTGATTAACGTTTCATTGGCAGAGGCATTTAGGTCCACTGAATTCTCCTCGATTCTCATAGTTCATACGCTCAGGATGGTTACGAAATCTTCATGTTCTGTTTCAGCAACAATATGGTACGCATTTCATAGAATCGAACGAATGTCAATAACGCATTTCCTGAGTTGCTAATGCACGGTGGAGATGGTTTGTACAGATCAAGAATGCAGATTCGTTAAAAGAATCGAATGAGGAATATTTGATAAATTTTTATAATAAACGATTTAGATTATTTCTAGAGAATCGACGGTTAGAATATTTTCAAAATAAATGGAGTTGCCTTTTCATAATGAACGACGCATATTTGATTCCAAGGGTCTAATGGATGAAATTCAACATATGATGGTTGAGATCCTCTCTTATATTGAAATGACTCGGAACGTAAAATTTTAAGTAAGCGGCAAAAATAAACCAAGATTTTTAATCAATCGGAGACGATAAATTAAATCTACATAAATAATGGTGAAGATGATCGGTTTTAGCTCTTCGAATAAATCAGATTAACAACATTGATTAGCTAAATGACGAAGAGTTCGGCTGAATTTTATTTTTATATCAGTCTATCGACTTGTCTATTGGATTTTTCGATAAAAAAATTTAAGAGCATCGCGATAGATGTTTTTCTCTCATCTATACCATTTTCATTTTTAACCCATACATGTATTTGTGTTTGGACATAATATCAAAGATACCCTCGTAAGGCTGGAGTGCTTCATGTCTATCCTCGTAGGGCTGAAGTGCTTCACGTCTACCCTCGTAAAAATAATTATTAAATAGAAAAAAACCTGAAGAACCCTTAATTTTCGGACGTGAAAAAACGCATGTTCTGCAGTTTTTCGACGTGAAAATTTGTTTCAAACCGTTTTAAAGTTTAGAGCAAGGAAGACGAAGTGATTTCAAACTTGAGAGGGATCGATTTGAAGTTGGCAAGAAGGAAAATTCAAGTTGAGACCAAGGAAATGGCTTGAATCAGCAGTGAAGAAGAGAGCACAAGTCAATCTTCAATGGCTTCAATAAGTGTAAGTAGATCGATTTCTAGGGTTTTGCAGGCTGTCGAGTCGCAAATTGGTTTATTGACTTGAAATGGATGTGAGTGTCAGTGAGTCGGTTGAGTCTCGATGAGTCGCTTGAGTCTCAGTGAGTCGGTTGAGTCGCAAGGGCCGCAGAAGTTGCATGACTATCTTCGACTCAAGCGACTCATTGGGTCTCAGTGGTCGCAATGGTCGTTTGAGTGCCGCAGAGGGTCCAAGGGTCATTTGAGTCGCATGGGTCGCTTGTGTCATTGAGTCGCAAGGGTCGTTTGAGTCGCATGGGTCGCTTCAGATGCATGGGTCGCTTGAGTCTCAGTGAGTCGGTTGAGTCTCAGTGAGTCGGTTGTATCGCAAGGGTTAATCGAGTCTCATTGAGTCGCAAGGGTCACAAGAGTTGCATGACCATCGTCGAATCAAGCGACTCTTTTGGTCTCAATGGTCGCAATGGTCGCTTGATTGTCATTGAGTCGCAAGGGTCGTTTGAGTCGTAGGGTCGCTTGAGTTGCATTGGTCGCAAGGGTCGAATGAGTCGCATGGATCGCTTGAGTCGGTAGAAGTCTAATGTATTCTTAATTGGTCATTTTACAGGCGCCAATGCCGAAGTTTGTGTATGAATTCAAGCACATGGATAGAATGCCAAAGATCACCACCAAGTGTTATCCTCACGAGATAATAACGAAAGTGAGAGGAATCTTAGATGAATATGAGTTGCATTATTTCGAGAAGGAATCACAATTTAGACATTTATTCCATTTCCAATATGAGTCCACATTGACGAAGGTTCAACTATCTATCCTACTAAATCACTCAGTTATTGTACGGGACAAGAAGGAGTTGTGGTTCGTCTTAAACGGTGTTCCCATCTGGTACTCCATAGTGGAACATGCACTAATTTCCAGATTGAAATGCAGACCATATCCCAAAGGATGGCAATCCAAAAGAGGTGATATATTTAGGATGAAGAATTTCGACCGTGGAAAGGTGACCCATGGATTAGAGAAGAGAGTCTGACATCGAAACGATGAGTCACAATAGTCACATGGGTCGCATGAGTTATGTGGGTCGCATGAGTCGCGTGGGTCGCAGAAGAGTCATATGTGGTTGCATGAGTTGCATGGATCGCATGGGTCACATGAGTCCTAGAAGAGTCATATGTGGTCGCATTGGGTCAGATGAGTTCTCGTTTAAACTTGATTATAATTTAATTCAATTGAGGCTCGACGATTTTATGGATTTCACGTAATTACGAACAATAGATGCAAAATAAGATATTTTCAACATGTAAATATTGATTACATAAGGTCAAAAAGGTTTCAAAGGTCACAAAAGTTACAAAAAAGTTATATAAGGTTACATAAAATCACAGAGGTTACAAAAAAGGTTGAAAAAAAAAGGGAAAAGAAAAAAAGGAAAGAAAAAGGTTACATAAGATCTCAAAGGTCACAAAGGTAAAGAGAGTTGTGTGTGACTCAATGCATCTCCAAGTTCACCTCCAACCGTGACCTTAAGTACCATGGGTATAGAACAATGTCTAATTCTGCATTACTAGGACATTATGTTATGCAGATACAATACAATGTCCTCCATCCATGATGTAATGACTTGTGTGTTCATGTAACGTTTTCTCTAGCGGCTTCTAACCTATGCCTATTGAACCATTCCACGGTCTTTTCCAAACAAATATCTAAAAGTCATAGGATCGAAAACTTTTTTGACTTCTTCAACGTTGAATTTATTGACTCGATCCCATCTGTTGTTAATAAGTTGTACCTTTCGCCTTTAAATTTGCATCTTGCCCACTTAACGGGATCAAGTTCCTCTTTCTCCAAATACTTTGCAATATTATGATACTTGTGCAAAGGTAAAAAAAAGGTCAAAATGATCACAAAGGTCACAACGGTCATAAGGGTCATAGAGGGGTTAAAAGGTCGCGGAGGCACAAGGATTGCAAGGGTATAAGGTCGCAGAGGTACAAGGGTCGTAGAGGTACAAGGGTCACAGAGATATAAGGGTCGCAAAGTGGTACATGGGTTGTAGAGGCACAAAGGTCGCAAAGGGTTCAAAGGGTCACAGAGGTACAACGGTCGCAGGGGTATAAGGGTCGCAAAGGGGTCAAAGGGTCGCAGAGGTACAAGGGTCGCAAAGGTCAAAATGGTCACAAAGCTCACAAGAGTTACAAAAGACATATTTGTACATGACCTTCAAATCATTTAATAGCACTTCAAATTCGTTCAATATGTATGTTACTGCATTTGAAGAACATTTCCGCCACAATATCACCCTTCGAAGTATTTCTATCATACCATTTATTGACATAGCTCTTTATATTTGGCGATATATGACACGCACAAAAACCATGATAAGCTTGTTTATATACTTGTTTGACTGCTTTGATCAAGCTTTATGGCGATCAGATATCACAACGACATCACGTCCATCTAGTATCACCTCTTTCAACCTTGACATAAACCACGTCCATGATTCGTCTTTCTCTCTATCGACTATTCCCCATGCAATAGGATATTGGTAATGTTCACCATCTTGCGCGGTCGCCACAATCAATGCTCCCTTGTACACTCTTGTAAAAAATGTTGCATCCACAGCAACCACTTTACGCATGTATTTTCATCCTCTTATAGCCTCACCGACAGCCATAAAAAGTTATTTGAAGCTTTTTCCATCACTATTGAGCTGAATATTTGCGTTAGATCTGGGATTTCTTTCTACAAACATGTGCAACCACCCTGGAAGCATCCTATAATGTTCAAAGTCATCACCATGATCTCCTTTTGAGATCTGCATTTGCCTCTTAATGCCATCAAATACGATGCATTGGCACCGTACTTTGCTTTTACACGAGCTATCAATTCTTTTGCTGGAGTTGTTTCATATTTCCTGGCATATTTCTCATTCAAATAATCCTTAACCAATTGCGTTGTATCCTTTGTAGCTTCTATCAATTTAGATACAAATGAATAGTTATGAATGGGATAGTGTGTTCTCATACTAAACCGTTTGGAGTTCGAGATTACTACCACACGTAATTTCCATTTTTAACCACTTCCGGCAAACTTGCATCGTACTTCCCACAATCACGAATCAGAGCTCAATGTTCTATATCTAAACAAGCTTCAATTGAAATCTTCCTTACAAATATCTGTACATCCTTCTTGCTATCAAACTCTTGCCCAATTTTAAGATGCAATCCATCTTCGAACTCGAAGATAATATTTTCACTGATTCCCTTCTTGTGAACTACCATTTCCAAGTTGTTCTCACCATCATCATCTTTATGCTCTATTGCACATCAGAATCAACTTTATTACTGTCACAAACAAATTCATCAACTACCACATTCATGACACGTCCACCATCTTCTCTTAACCCGCTGGTATGTTCACTATCAGAATTATCTGAATCCAAAATATTTATTGTTTTTGTCAGATTACTCCCAACTCTAATTTTGTTATTTGGATCTAAAATAACACAATCATCATAATCTACAACACATCCATCATCACCTTCTCTAGCAATGCTTCCAAAATCAAGAATGAGAGGTTCAATTTCCCTCTCAATTTCAGTTTCAACACTTCACACTTGTCGATTCTATCTCCACATACAGTAGTGGTCGAATTCCTTTTATGTGATCGAACAAATAACAAATAAGATGTTTGTCATTCATTATATATGTCGGTTTCCTATTTTCACAAATATTGTGCAAATAGCTTAACTTCAATCTCTGCGCATAACTCATCAATAAGTTGCTGGTATATCAGACTAACTCGAGGACAATAGAAAAACAATCTCTAGTTTTCTTGAACTCTACCAACCCATTCAGATTCTCCGTTTTGGATTTTTCCCGTTTACCATCATACTAAAAATAAATCAGTGTGATTTTCTCATCGATAGAATCCATTACCCATGTAACAAAAACATAAAAATATGGTAAATTCTATGCGACTCGATGAGACTCTGTGACCAGTGCGGCCGTGCGACTCGATGAGACTCTGTGACCCAGTGCGACCGTGCGACTCGATGAGACTCTGTGACCCAGTGGGGCCGTGCGACCCTTTGACCCCTCTACGATCCTTGTACCACTTTGACCCTTTGACCCCTTTGCGACCCTTGTACCCCTGCAACCCTTTTACCCCTTTGCGACCCTCGTACCTTGCGACCCTTGTACCCTTTTGAGCAACCCTTGTATCTCTATGACCCATGTTCCCCTTGTTACCCTTGTACCCCAGCGACCCTTTGACCCCTTTGCAACCCTTATACCTCTGCGACCCTTGTACCTATACAAACCTTGTACCCCTACGACCCTGTGACCCCTTTGCGACCCTTGTACCTCTGCGACCCTTGGACCCCTGCGACCCTTGTACCTCTGCAACCCTTTGACCTTTTTGTGACCCTTGTACCTCTGCAACCCTTTGACCCTTTTGCGACCCTTGTACCTCTGCAACCCTTCTACCATTGCGACCCTTGTACCTCTCCAACCCTTGGACACCTGCGACCTTTTGACCTTTGATCCCTTTGACCCTTCGATGAGACTCGATGACCCAGTGCGACCGTGCGATTTGAAGAGACTGTCACTCATTACGATCATTTGACATTTCAATAAATATGACTCGTTTAGACTACATCAACATAAGACTCGATTTAAAAAAAAGGAGAGAATCGAATCTATACATATTACTCACTACTTACTTGGGTTATCCAATTCACAAAAGAAACATGAAAAACACAAGAGAACGAAAAACTCACTACACATACCTAGTTTTTCTGCTGAACGTGCTTAAGTGTATACTTTTTTGTTGACAACAAACGTTTTCAACCTATTCGCGGCGAACTGATACCGATTTCAAGCTACTTGCGACAATTTTGATGTCGATTTCAAACTACTCGCGCCAAATCTGATGTGGTGCGGGAGAACAGTAATTTCCGCACCATAGTAGAGAGAGAAATCGAAGTGCTCTGGAGAAAAGAAAAAATTTGTCTACTAATTAAATGAAAATGGTTATATGGGATTATGAATATGCTAATGGTAGATTTGAATTTGAAACTTTTCTTTAAAGGAATGGTAGACTTGAAATCAAAATATCATTTGAAGGTTAAAGTTACCCTTCTAATTGTGTTGGATATATGTCCCATTTTCATATTTAGTAATAGTTTATAAAAAAAATGAATTTCATTCGTAATTGTTGTAATAGTAATCGTGATGTCATACTTAGTTACTAAGCATTATTATTTTGGGTAACGACTTCTTTCTATCCAATCATATTTTATAAAATAGATTTTCAATTTCAATCCATAAATTTATATGCTTTGATTTCTCATTTATGTCGCATTTTACTAGGTAATAAAATTTTATCAGCAAAAATATGAATCTTCATCAATTACAGAAACTTAGTAATGGCGGCATCGTAATTGAGACATCATACTTAGTTGCGATAAAATTTTATGATGAGAACCGGTTGCTTGATCACACTATATTAGTACATATTCTTTTTTTTCAACCCATAAATGCATCTTCCTTTATCCAAAAAATGTTTCAAACTAATCAAATTAACACTACTAGAAAATTCAAGATTAAGGACGGAATTTGGGGATCGACATTTCCGTCCCTAAATTTAAAAACGGATTATACACGGATTAGGGACAGAAAATGAAATCCGTCTCGAATCCGTCCCCAAATTTGGGTACAGAAGAGTCGTGCCTAATCCGTCCCTAATTGCGGACCAATTAGGGACGGATGAGTAAGTCATCCCTAAATTGGAGACGGACAGGTCATCCGTCTCCAAATTTGGAGTCGGATTTGGGACCGTCCCTAAATTTAGGATTTTAAAAACCGTTTTAGGGACGATTTCGGGACGATTTTTCGGAAAATTAATCTCTTAGTCCCTAATCCGTTCTTAATTCGTGTATAAATAATCTATTTAACCCCTCAACCATTGATCCGTTTTTCATAAGCAACTCTCATATTTTTCACCGCATATCTTCTATAGTGTTTGCGATATAATGGCATCTTCATCAAGATCGAACATTTTCGATTCTAGACAATGGATGTACTGAAGAATTGATCCAGAATCTCAAAGCGTATCGAAAGATTTTATAGAAGGCGTCACACAGTTTATGACAATGGCGACGAATCAACAAGTTTACAAAGAAACGGGTACGTTGGTTTGTCCATACGTCAAATGCAAGAATGAAAAATTTGTTAATGAAAGAACTATTTGGAAGCATCTTTATTTAAGAGGATTTACCCTGAATTATTTCATGTGGTTATGTCATGGAGAAAAATTTGCACCACGACCTAGTAATGTTGTGGAAAACTTTAGTAGGGGCACTATACATCATGATGAATTTGAGTCTTCTCAAGATGTAGAAATGAACCCTTATGTGGAAATGGTGCAAAATGTATTCCGTGAAAGAAACGACAATATTGAAGAAGATCCGAATGAAGAAGCAAAAAGTTTTTTTTTAAATGCTAGAAAGTGCTAGGAATCCACTTTATGATGGTTGTAGGAGTGGTTTATCACATTTATCTCTGTCTGCACGTTTGATGAATTTAAAGAATGAAAATAATTTGTCTAAGAATTGCATGGATTCGAAATATTGCAATTAGTAAGAGATTATTTGCCAGAAGATAATAATATAGTAGACTCCTATTATGAGACAAAGAAGATGATGCGATCTTTGGGTTTATTGCCATATCAAAAGGTTGATGTTTGTCAAGACAATTGCATGATTTTTTGGAGAGAGACATCGGAGATGAGTAATTGTCTATTTTGTGGAAAAGATCGGTTTTATTTAACAAAGAATGGAAAATCGGCTCCATATCGTCGTATGTGGTATTTACCAATCACAGACAGATTAAAAAGATTGTATCAATCTGTGGAGACCGCAAGCGACATGAGATGGCATACTGAGCATTCAAATCGTGAAGGAGAGATGTGTCATCCTCTGATGGTGAGGCGTGGAAACACTTTAACAAGGTATATCCTGATTTTGCGGCTGAGAGTCGAAATGTCTATTTAGGTCTTTGTACCGATGGTTTTAATCCATTTGGGATGTCTGGAAAGAATTATTCATTGTGGTCAGTTATAGTGACACCTTACAACTTACCACCAGATATGTGCATGAAACG
>CM071865.1:41048263-41151862 GCA_036759665.1 Gynandropsis gynandra | reverse complement strand
CAAACTAATTAATGCCAAATGAGGGTCGCATGAAGGTCACGTGGGTCGCATGGTCGCATATATTGATGAATAGATGCGAACTCGATGAATTTACGGTTTTATGATGATAAAATGCCAAAAACCAATCAAAACAATACATCTACAACGTCAAACTAATTAATCCAAATGAGGGTCGCATGAAGGTCGCATGGGTCGCATGAGTTCACTGGAGAGATAGTTCATTAGCCGAGAGTGACCCAACACCGTCACCTAAGTCATCTCCTGCCATGTACTTCGTATTCCAATCACATTTGAAGAGTGACCCAACATCGTCACCTAAGTTACTCCCGCAACTCGTCAGTGACTGCATAGAGCTTGAGTCTGCCGATTACCAAGACCTTGATTAACACATAGACAGCACGATGCCCTGCATCGACAATGGTGATTGCGCCACGCAGCTCACAAAGGTAAAAAGAGATTTTTATAGAAATATGGGTTAGATACGCATACTAAGAGACGAGACATAGACGTTAACTTATATACATGGGTCGAAAGGGTCACATGGGTCGGAAGGGTCACATGGGTCGGAAGACAGGAGTCTGACAGCAAAATGACAAGTCACATGGGTCGGAAGAAAAGATTCTGACTGCAAAACGACAAGTCACATGGGTAGAAGGGTCCCATGGGTCGGAAGGGTCACATGGGTTGCAAGACAGGAGTCTGACAGCAAAACGACAAGTTGCATGAGTCGTATAGGTCGCATGAGTCGTCCATGGGTCATATGTGGTCGTATGAGTCGTCCATGGGTCATATGTGGTCATATAGGGTCGCATGAGTCGTAAAAGGGTCATATGTGGTCACATTAGACATCCATGGGTCATATGTGGTCGCATGAGTCGTTCATGGGTCATATGTGGTCATATTGGGTCGCATGAGTCGTACAAGGATCATGTGTGGTCGCATGAGTCGTACAAGGGTCATATGTGGTCGCATGCGTCGGATGGACTCCTCTATTTATAAAGTCATATTTAACGAAAAATAAATGGACTCCTAAAATTCCAGAAAGACACTAAATACAAAGAATGACCAAGGTGCATGTATTGACCATATTAAAGAACTTTTTAATATAGATCTTGAATGTGGCATTGGTAAAATAAAAAGCATAGCTAACACCTGGAAAAAGCAGTAGTCTGACATTGAAAAGACTAGTCGAAAGGGTCGAAACGGACAAATGGGTTGTAAGGGTCGCAAGGGTCGGAAGGATCACAATGGTCAGGAGGGTCGAAATGGACAAATGGGTCGCAGGGGTCCAAGGGTCACAGAGGGACAAGGGTCACAGGGGTCCTAGGTCGAAGAGATCCCTCTGTGACCCTTTTACCTCTTCGAAAGTGTCGAAATGGACAAATGGATCGTAGGGGTCTAAGGGTCGCAGAGGGACAAGGGTCGCAGGGGTCCTAGGGTCGAAGAGGTCCCTCTGTAACCCTTTTACCTCTTCGAAATTGTTTAAATGGACAAATGGGTCGCAATGGCCGGAAGGGTCGCAATGGTCCCTCTGTTACCATTGTACCTCTGCGGCCGTTTGACCCCTGCGACAATGTACCAAATATTAAAAAAACAATGTACCAAATGTTTAAAAAAACAATGTACCAAATGTTTACATCTACCGGTCCAAAAAAACAATGTACCAAATATCAAATTAGTCTTCTTCGGGTTCATAGATACTTTCTCGATTACTATATATATCAGCCGTCATCTTCTCACGCATGAAAGTAATATTGTCGTCGTAAATTAAGTGAAACACGTTCCTCCTCATTAACGAGGCTTCTACGAATTTGTAGGAGAAAACACCACAGTCATTCCCGCTTTGGTTCTGTGACAGACCTTCATAATACACATACTTACATTCATTTTCTCCAGAAGCCAAAGCAGGAAACCCTCCGAGAATGAGCATTTTGGGGACATCTTTTCTTATCTTCTCAATCACCGGATCGATATGCGTTTCCTTAAGCCTCATCTTGCAGTCGTATACCGTGATGCATCGGATTTTGAAATCCGCTTTGATGGCTACCCAATGACATCCTACCCATCGATTTTTGTCCGAAGGAATGTTTAGAACCGAGACAAAACCTTCATAATCACTAATTGGTGTCTTCGTACTTCTGAATGGATACTTGGCATTCAAAAAATCACTAAGAATTTCCGGCAAAGTTTCCATATCCTCGTACATCCACAACGAGAGCGTATGCATAAAGCAACAGGACAAAAGTAATAATTCTAATTCGCGCTGGGATCCAATACCAAGCGAGAAGATAGCTCCAACAACGTCTCATCCAATTGCTGCAAAAAAAAAATTAACACACAGAAATACATATGACACAAAACTCTGTGAGACTAAGGGTTTAAAAAAACTTACATCATCTTCAAGCCATACGTTGTCCTTTAATATAATCTCCCAAAACTTTGGCCCCCGGAGAATATCTAGCTCAGATTTCTACCACCGCTCATGTCGAGGTGCCTTCAGGAACCAATATAGATTAGTCAACTTTTCACCGCATGTCGAGGTGTCTTCAGGAACATATATAGATTAGTCAACTTTTCATAGCGTCAATGAACGAAGAAAATCGGTTTATCAAGCCATTTACTAATCCCTTGGGATTCCACACAAACTCCTCTTCCCCTTCAGGTTCTTGAACCACTGTTCTTGCTCTTTTCGCCGGCAGAGGTTCAACATATGGCGCAGACTCCTTCGATAAAGGTCCAGCACCTGCATAAAATTTACCTCATCAAATATATGGCGACCAATGCGACCTAGTGCGACCTATACTCCCCATGCGACCAATGCGACCCATGCGACCTATGCGACCCATGCGACTATGCGACCTCAAATGACCGTACTTACTTGGTTCGTTACATTGATTATGTAACACATGCGACCCATGCGATCCATTCGACTTTAGCGACCCAGTGACACATGCGACATATGAAACCCATACGACCCATGCGACTCTAACGATCCTGCGGCTTATGCGACTCTACGACTTGTATGTCTCGATGGAAATTGACACTCAAATGACCTTTTCACTAAAAATTACTAACTTGGTGCAACTTTCTTGACAGCCTTTGATTTTGGATTAGGCATATGAATCCCGACATCCCTTAGAAGGTCTCTTACGGCGTTGATGATTCTCGTACCTCAATTGGGTTGTGGTTAGTTCTGATATTCTCTGACTTCCTTATTTAATTTCTGTTCCAGTGTCAGAGGGATTGCAGCATCAGCATCACTCACGCTGCTGTTGCTGATTCTAGCCATTTTCCTTCTTGCCAACTTCAAATCAATCCCTCTCAAGTTTGACATCACTTATTTCTTTCTTGTTATAAACTTTTAAACAGGTTTCACGTCGAAAAATTGTTCGACTTTTTCGTTTTTTACAGTTTTTCACGTCGGAAAACTGCCGAACGTGGGTTTTTCACGTTCGAACATTAAGGGCAAGTTTGTATTTTCTTCAGTTTTTTCGGATTTAATAATTATTTTAGATAAGGGTATTTTTGAAGTGGTTTAACCCTATAAAGATATTTCTGATATTCCGCCGAATAAATCTCATATGTTTTTTTTTAAATTTTATTAATCATAATATGTATTGGTTATTCAAATTGATAAGTCAATATTCACAATTTATATTGTAGATTAGATGCTAAAAATCACAGAATGTAAACACGCTAAAATTTATTTATGATTTACTTTATATCAAAATTTATTAGATAATTCCTATATAGATTCTCGAACAACAAATTTCTTGCTAAAAAATAGCTCCATGGAATCTCCCATCTTAAGGTCCTCCGTGGCTAAACTATCAATCATTTCCTTTTTGAATTATCTCAGAGATCTCTCACAACAAGTATACAAGGTTTGACAAGACTCTTGAGGTGCTGTGCAGAGAAACTCCCATTCATTTGTTAATTAGTTTAAATGTTAAAGTCAATCTGAAGCAAAAGAGATAGATGTTTTTAGTTGTTTCAATCGTGAATAAATCTAGAAATGATTATATAAAAATAAAAGATAATATATTTTTAGATTTTTTTCTAAATTATTTAAAATTTCAATTTAATATTTATTTATGTATGTTAAATAGAGGAAAAATGTTGAGATAATATATTTTTAGATTGTTTTCTCTAAATCATTTAAAATTTTAATTCAACCCGTATATTTTTTTCTAAATATCCATGAAAAATAATCTAGAGGTTCAACACTTTAAATATATTTTTTTTTATTTTGAGATCTTATTAAAAATTATCAATATATTTAAAACAGATATAGATTGTAACCAAATAATTACGAAACATGCGATTTTTCAAATAAGAGAAATACTTGAAGTAAATAAATATGCATACAGTCGGCCATAATGTTTTTCGTTTTGTCTTGTAGAAAATAAAAGTATGGTATATGAATTTTTTATTTAGTATAAAAAGAAATTAACATTTTATATAAGAAGACGATAAAGAAAAAAGAAAAAGAGAAAAAGAGAATTCTTGATCGGACTTTTAATCATATCCCTATGGTTCAATGTAGTACTCTACAACTTAGATGTATAATTTAGAATCTTTATACATACATACATTGAGCGTATAGAATAATGTTTAAAATATACATAATCAGTTGTATATTATAGAATTGTGACTATAAATTTAATGTTGACAACAAAGGTTGCCTTGTTCATTGTCTCTTTAAACCCCCTTTTCTCACTCCAACTTGGTTAGTACTAATTTAATCGACATATTGGCATAAGTTTTATAAAATGCTTTTAAAAAATTATCCAATATAGTTCGATCAGTGGAATCCATTTTAACAATATTTTTTCAAGATGTAAAACATTGATCATTCACTATTTTTTATTTCACGGAATGAGACCAGTTAACTCTTTGTTAGTTGAATGGATATTTAATATTTTAGACCCACAAATCTGTATATAAGTTTCAATCGTGGATAAAATTTGTATTTTATGAGTTGTGTCAGCAATATTCGATCGGTTATGCATCCCAAATTTATCAATTGCAGATGGATCTGGCTCGATGCACACAGTAGGGTCAGAGTGTTGAGGTAATCTTTAGAAAATTGAAACAAATTTGGAACGAATTTGAAAGTTACAAGCATTTACGTACTTGTTCTTATGGTGTTATAAATCTTAACTTGTGGCAAATCGTGAGGAATAGAAATGTCATCAATTCCTCAAAGGATTGGAGGATAATCGTTTTGGCACAATTCATTCTCAGATGTTTGCAACTAATCCTTCTTTTCTAAGTTTGAAACAAGTATTTATCCGTTTTATTAAATAAGAGTGTTATCAACTTCTCAATCAGATGAAAGAAGATTGTCTAGATGTAGTTGGTTTTGTTGTTAATGTTTCTTCATATAAATTTTTGACCAATGGATTTCCTCAGGTACCTTGCAGGTGACATTTGCTTCGATACAAGCACGTAAGCAACACGTTAGGTGCTCCTACTGAAATAAGAAAGGCGACACATAACTTCGTGTTTTCAATTACATGGTTATCCCGATTGGTGAGAAGATCATCCTCGTCGCGATTATACAAACGGGCATGGCCGAATTTCATCTTCTCCAAGCACGAGTCGTGTTCCATCTACGAGCTTGGGAGGTGTTGGTCATGGTCATTCACTTATGACAAATGCTATTGCTTTTACTTCCTCATATATTTTGTCAACTACTTGAGTTATGGAGAGCTCGATCGAATTAGTATTATTGGATTCAAAAACGTGATATGGTATACATTATTGAATCTACTGAATTAAAGACTATGGAAACTGGTGTTCATCGTTCTGATGCACCAACTTATTGTAATTTCTTGCTGAACTCCAAGTCATCTCACCACATCCGAAAATCTGAGCATTTTGTCTCGTGTTTATGATATTGCTCATTGTCCTATTGGTCTGCCAAATGACATTTACACAATGTAATTTAAACATGGTGTTATCACATTAGAAACGACTTTGGTCTTTCTTATGATCATTTTCTTCCCGGCTTGAAAATCACTTTACTCGGTATGGCTAGTGTGAATTCACATTTACGTATGATGAGTATCCTAATTAGAGCAGGTGAAGAGTGCAACGGGGTATACATATTCCGAGAAACACTTTGTGTGTGCGAATTAGGCTATTCAATAGCTTTCTCGGGATCTTTGACATCATTGTCGCGATCATCCTTCTGCTACAGTTTTATCATTTTTGTTAGATGTAAGGCTGGGCACGGGTCGGGTACCCGGATTTTTGAGGGTACCCGAACCCAAACCCGGACGGGTAGGCATTTTCCTACCCGAACCCGAACCCGAGAGACTTGGGTATCCGAGGCTCGGGTACCCGTCTAACGCACCGGGTACCCGCGGGTACCCGAACCCGAAAGGGAGGCGGTAGTCTGAGGAAATTCAAGTGAGAACCTCTCTCAAGAACAGGTAAAGTTGATTTATAAGAAATCCTCCAAAAATCTTTACTCCAGAACAAGTCCTGTGACAATAATCAGTAAGATTCAGACAGGAGGAACATCATGCAACAAAACAGCTAAAAAATGAAAACCCATAATACCTTTTTGGCCTTAAACGCATGGAAATTGATGAAATGGTCGGAGTCAACCACTGCCTAATCCAGCAGTAGCTATGGGATGAGAAACGCAACAGAACAGAACAGAGAGCGATTAAGATGAAGAAGGAGAAGTCGAAGGCAGTTACAAAGAGGATAAACACAGAGAGTCGCCGGAACTTTGATCAAAACTCAGACAAGACACCTCCGACATAAATCCCCTCGCCGGCGACTCTGTGTTTTCGCTCCGGCGAATACAATAACCAAAGATCCTCCTTCTCTCTCTCTCTCTCTCTCTCTCTCTCTCTCTCTGTTCCTGCACTTCTCAAAAGAGAAAAAGTAGCTGAGATACTGGTAGATATTGAAGCAAAAGAAGAAGATAAAGTAAGAATCGGAATCGGATGACAAATCTATGGTCACGATTTTCCTTGCTCTATAACATGACAAAAGGGAGGCGGTAGTCTGAGGAAGAAAGAAAAAAATAACTTAAAAAAACCTTCGGTCAAATGGCATAATTGTAATTACTTCAATATATATGACTAATTATATATATATACTCGGGTACCCGTTTTAGTTATTCTGTAACCCGAACCCGAACCCTAACCCCCGGGTAATGAGATTTCATTACCCGAACCCGAACCCGAATCCGTGGGTTCGAGTAATTTTACGCGGGTTCGGGACGAGTTTCGGGTCGGAACGGGTTTTACGGGTAATTTTCCCACCCTTAGTTAGATGTATTTAGAGTTGATAAATGCTTAGACAATAAGACTCTTTGTGACATTTATTTACGAGTCAAACAAACACATTTTCTATTTTTGAAAAGTTCTAATAAAGTAGAACATTGTTTTTTATATTATACATTGTAATATTTGGGGATCATACAATACTTCGGCTTCTTGTGGTGCAACATACTTATACACTATCGTGGATGATTGTTCTTGTTCTGTGTGGATACATTTACTTTTGACCAAGAGTGAAGCTCAATGTGTTCTTCGAAATGTTTGTGCAATGGTTTAAAAGTAGTTTGATGTTGGGTTAAAAATGTTCACATACAACACAGAATTCATGATCATTCGCTCTTATTCTATTGCATATGGCATTATACATAAAATATTGTGTGTTTCTACCCAAAAACAAATGAACGTGTGGAATATAAACAGAGATACATATTGAATGTTACATGTGCCTTGATGTTTCAAATATGAATGACTACTAGATTTTGGGGTGAATGTATACTTGTGGAAGTATTTTTAATTAACTAAACATCTACTTCTATGTAGAAAGGAAAAACATGTTATCGGATCTTGCATAACTAGTCACTGCTTTTTGATAGATTACTGGTCTTCGATAGTTTGTATTATGCTCATAGAGGAAGGATTCATAAGGATAAATTTGAATCGCATAGTTAACGTTGTATATTGGTGGGCTTTCTTTTTGGTAAAAAAGGATGGTATTTTTTTTATTTGGAAATGGAAGAGAGGCTTGTATCTCGTGATGTGGTGTTTTTTGAATATAAGTTTTCATTCTCTTGTGAGACAAGATAAAAACGACCAAGACCGATCTTTCTTCCCCATGTCATCCAGCATTTTATGATGACCTGTCTCCCGTGGATCTTGATGACATGGGGCAAATGGAATCATCAATTGATTTGTTTTTCATTCGGTTCCTTCCGTGAAAATCTCGGTTTTTTTCTATTGCTACTGTGGACATGATTTCTTCTCCTACAGAGAATGATTCATGTCTTAGCCTTCGTCATTCCACTTGTACACGTACCCAATCTATTCGGTTGTGGGACTATGTGATTTATTTTGCAAAGTGTTTACACTACAAAAAAAACACGCAATTTCCACGCAATTGCGTGGAAATGGCTACGGTGAGAAGGTTCCCGGAGATGGTCCGCATCGCCATACTTCGGGATTAAAATCCTTCATGAAAAGAAAAAAAGAATCGGTAAAGTTTTAATTATTTAGATTTTTTGTTTATTTAAATATTTATCTAACAATATTTATTTTATATTGTAGATGCAACGGATGGGAAGAGAACCGACTCTTCTTGAAGTGGTATTAGAAACCCATGCAAAGAAGAAGTCGGTTGTCGGGGAAGAGGCCGACGAACCGGAACTCGTCGGTCCTCGAGCGGAGCGAACCGTGACAGCTGTGACGGAGAAGATCACACAGCAATCTCAGGCTTGCGGTTCAAGCCCTGACGACCTCAATCCTTTACAAAAGGATCAAATTTATTTAGAGGTAAAAGTTTATAATTTTATTTCTCAATTATTAATCAAATAATTTGTGAAAATCTAACGTTACTTTTATTTGTCTTGTAGTCGGTGAGACCGTATAAGGGACGTCTATATGGTCTCGGGGTGCTTCAAAAGGATATCATCGAGGACGTCACGACCGTATCTCCCGCGTGCAAGAGAGTTTTTCGCAACAACGGCGGATCGAAGATCTCGAAGCACAACTTCGAGAAACTGGACACTCTAACGGGCATCCGTCAAGATTTCCAACGGGCATCCGTTGGACACTCTAACGGGCATCCGTTGGACACTCTAACGGGCATCCGTTGGACACTCTAACGGGCATCCGTTGGAACCTATCTCCCGCCAAATGTTAACGGTCGTCCTTTCTCGACATTTTGCAACGGACGTCCGTTGCTATTTCCCGCCAAATGGCAACGGATGCCCGTTGGAAAGATGAATTTTTCCCCGCGTAATTTGCAACGGACCGTCGTTGCTTTCCAACGGTCATCCGTTACCACAGTTCCAACGGACAATTCCGTTACCAATTCTGTTGAAGCGCTGCAACGGATATAATCCGTTGGACGGCCATTACGAATTGCAACGGATCCTCATTTGCAATGAACTATTCGCAACGGACGGGAATCTGTTGGCGTCCGTTGGAAAATGCCGTTTTTTTGTGGTGTTAGAAGATCCTCATTATTTCTCGTCATCATCCAATCATACGATTCTAAATACTTCACTATATCTCGTTACCAATTATGTTCGATGCTTTCGTTTCTCACCTTGATATCGAACATTTTTGGCAGGAGTTTGCTAATGTGTTAATCCACATACTTATTCTGAGGCATCTCGATCGTCACAGTAGACCGTGACAATGAACAAAAAACTATCAGTTCTAAACAAAAAATAATAATAATATTTGGTCTCTTACACATTTATCTCCTAAAAAAAGGTGATTGGATGTAAGATCACTTATAATGCATATGATTTGATCAAGCATTATGGAAATAAGAAAGAGGAAAGAGTTATTTTGATGAGACTTTTGCCCCATTGGCTAAAACGTCTTTTGTACATTTATTTCTCATTGTAGTTGCAGTTTACGGTTGGGTGGTGCATCAGATGGATGTCTATAATATTTTTCTGCATGATGATTTATCTAAAGAAGTTGACATGAAACTTCCTTCTAGACTCCTTACGTTAGATGACTCTCTTGTAGGGATGGGCACCCGTGGGTACCCGTACCCGTATTCGAACCCGTCTCACACGGGTAATTGCTTTTTATTACCCGTATTCGTACTCATAAGATGTGGATATCCGCTTTTCGGGTACCCGTAAAAACCCGCCAAAATTTCCAAAACCCGCCAAAATTTCCAAAACCCATGGGTACCCGTCCCGTAAAAATAAACACTAAAATATTCTTCAAAAATTACAAATCATAACTCTTCGATCATTCATGAGGGAAAACGGGTGGTCGTCGGTCGATTTGCAAGAGGAAGAAAGAGGCGATCGGTCGAGTAGGTGGCCATCGTTCAATCTGGAGGAGGAAAAGGGGCAGTCGATCTACACAGGAGGAAGAGAGGCGGTCGATCTACAGGAGGAAGAGAGAAGGGGTCGGACAAGCAGGTGAGTGTCGATCGTGTAGGAGGGAGATAGAGGCGGTCGGTTCATCTGGAGGAGGAAGAGAGAGGCGATCGATCGAGCATGTGGTCGTCGGTCGTGCAGAAGGGAAAACGGGTGGTTGTCGGTCGAGCATGAGGGAGAACGAGCGGTCGTCGGTCGCTGCAGTCGTCGATCAATGCAATCGATCTGTAATGCAGGAGGAAGAGAGAGGCTATGTCGAGGATAGAAAAGAGGGAAAAGGCTACAAAGGAGGAATACAAAGGGGTTGAAAGGAAACAAGTTTAATCTAAGGGTATTTAGGTAATATATGTAAAAAACAAGGGTAGTTTTGTAATTTTTTGAGTACCCGTGGGTACCCGCTTATGAAGATAAAAAAAACTCGTCCCGAATCCGAACCTGTGGATATTGAAATTATATTTCGTAGGTTGGGGACAGGACGGGTAATGCGGGTTTTTTGCCCACCCCTACTCTCTTGTATATAAACACGACAAGTCATTTTATAATCTACGCCAGGTTCCATGTTGTTGGTTTGCTAAATTGATGACTTTACTACTTTATGGTTTTCAACAGTCTTGGTCAGATTACTCAACTTCTCAATCAAACTACATCAAACAGAGCTCTATGTATTGGGTTAAGTGGATGATCTTCTTGTAAGTGGTAACGAGACTTCCACCATAACAACTTTCAAAAAATATCTTCATGATTATTTTTACATAGAGGACTCTTAGGGTTTAGGGTTCAGGGTATTCCTTGGTATAAAGGTGGCACGAAACTAGGACAATTTTTCTCACACAATGCAAGTATGCATTAAATATTGTCATTGAGTGTGGTTTTCTAGGTGTACGACTAACTACTTTTCCTATATAGCAGAACCATAATCTATTGACTTCTACAAGTCAATAATTTGAAGATCCTACTCAGTATCGCTGGTTGGTTGGACGACTGATGTAATTCACTAGTACTCGAATTGATCTATCTTATGTGGTTCATGTATTATCACAATTCATGCAACAACCTAAGATTGATCATTGGCTCCTGATATTTCGAGTTGCGTGTTTCCTCAAAGGTCCCCTGGGTCATGGCATTTTGTTACGTTTCGACGTTGCTATGTGTTTCTACAATTATTGTGAATCGAACTGGGTTGTTTGTCCTATGACTCGCAGGTCGTTCATTGGACACATTTTACTTCTTAGAACGTCTCCAATTACATGGAAAACCAATAAACAAACAACATTTCACATTCTTCAACCGAAACAAAATATCATCAATGGTTGTTTTGACTCATGAAAAAGTAGTTGAAATCTTTTTTTACAGTTTCTCGGTGTTACTCATACTAAATCCATACAATTGCTCTGTGATAATCAAATTTCCAACATATCGCTGTAGATCTTGTTTTTTAATGAACTTACCAATTATATTGAGATTAAATATCATTATGTATAAGAATTTCTTCATGGTACAATTTCTACGGCATTTATACAATTTAAAGATAACTTTGCTGATATTTTACAAATGCTTTAGGATAATTTGTTGATATCTTTACAAAGACCTGTATATATAGAGATTACCTCTTTTATGTCTTTTTTTTATAACATTCTCAAAATTATCAAAATGTATATAAACTTGTAAGACTTTTTCATAACAAAACAAGGTTTAGAAATATCATATAAAAAGTATTTATATATCTCGATATCTTAATATGATTATCCATACAAAATCTTTTGCAATTCTCTTTTTGGCGATTCATCATTTACTATTTATCTAAGTAGGTTATGATTTCATTAATATTAATTCCATCAATAATTATGTATATTCTCATTTGTGTGTGTATATATATATATATAATATTCAATTAGGAAATGAAAATTAAGTATGATAAAATTATCACTATTCACTATGAACAACTGTTAGAATATACAACAACCATATATTCACATTAAAATGCGTATTTTAAGTGAGTGGTTGTCACATATATTGACAAATAAAAATATAATTTTTAATTAGTCTAACTTTGATTTATAATATAATTGAGATATAAACAAAAGGAGTTCATTTTCAAGCAATGTGGTTACAATCATCAACCTGACCTTTATTTTTTCATTTTAAAAGACATTTATTTAGGTTTGACCCTTTTCTCAACACTAATCACAGAATAATCTAATCATGATACCATGCTTATTGCCTTTATTCACAAGCAAATATTTCATTAAACAGTATAATTAAGTAGCCTCATTAATTAATCTCCCACAAAATGATTTTAATAATTAAGCTTTAATAATTATATGATTTTAACTATTTCCATAATAGATAGGTATATAAGGCAACTTTTTTTGTTTCAAATAAACTCGTTTAATATTGACCTAAACAATCTTTTATTCTATATTTTAATTTGATACGTTTAATTATTGTCATCAATAACTAAAAAACACATGAAAATGTTTTATGGAGTATTTAAGTATACCTCTTAGTTTAATATAAAACTTGATATATATATATAATTGCTATGTGTATATACACACACATATATTTAACTTATGGTAATTGAGAGGAATACAAAAAATAATCCTATTTCTATATTTGTGATCATCGTTTAATATGTGATTGTATAAATTCTACGTCTTAATACGTGAACTTTTTTATTTTGTTTCAATGTTGTTTACAAAATACATGTATTATAATGCAAAAAGTATTAAAATTTAGATATTAAAATATGGTTTTAAAGTTTTTAGGTATTATAATATCGCAATATAAAAAGAACAGAGTTTTGTTTTTTTAATATTGACTTCTTTTTAAATACACCTAAGTACAAAAGGAAAAAATGAAAGATATAATATAAGGTAAATGACACAAAATAATTAATAACAAAAAGCATAAAAAAATGTCGCAAGACGTCGAAGCCTCAATATATATTATTAACAAATCATTTAAAGAGATGACTTGTTTAAGGCATATTCTCTTTTTCCACTATTAAAGAAAATAAATAAATATTTTCTCTTCAATATATTGACGAGTCTTTGTGTGATCTTTACTTTCCTTTTACATTTTTTCCTTTATAATATATATTTTCTCTAACTGCACAGATATACCTTAAAATGATTCTTCAAAAATAATTATATAATATGAAATAAAAAAGTAATTTTGTTTTAGATTTTATATAATGTGAACACGAAGAACTATAAAAAAAATTTGGTTCTATAATTCGAATAAAATTTATAAATTTTGGAATTGAAACTAAAATTTCAGATTTTAGATTATGAATAAACAAATTATAAAAGATTTGGAAGATGGTTATCTCGTTTAATAAACTTTCAATTTCGGTTAAAAAACCCTTAAAACTAGTATTTAATGAGAATCATTATTATTACAAACTAGATTTTCATCATTTTTAAATATTTTCACACATAACAATATTTGTATGTTTTAGAAAAAAAAATTGAATGTCAGCATATTGCTTAATATTTAAGAATCTTATAAATTAAACAACACTTATATCACTTTCAAAAAATTCTTCTAAAATCAATAACACAGTATTGTAACAGAATTCAACCAAATCATAATTCAATAACACAATACTTTAAATTCTTAATCCAATATCATCCCTTAATTTCTTACAAAATCTAAAATATTTTAAGAAATAAAAATCTATAACACTGTCAAGGGAGCTCTCAATCTCTGAAATATATTTAAAATTTTGTTATAATTTGCATATTTATAAAGAAATCGTCTATATTTTGGATATATATATAAGAAAAAATGACAACATTTAAAGAAATTTTCATGGGAATAAATAATCTTTAGAAAAAAATTACCATTTTTCTTAGCTATTAATGGGTATAACAATACAGTGAGATTGTTTTAGATACATGGATTTTATAAAATCTTAAATTTCCGTATTTTGTTAACACCTTCACGCCACAAACAAATAAGAAAAATAACTATAAAATAAACTAAAAATTTTATTTTATTAAACCGTCTCAAGCTATAAAAGCCGGAAGGCTTGAAACCTGGTGCTTTAGCTCGCTCTTCTTCTTCCTCCTCTCCCTCTTCTCATTTCAATTTCCATTGAACAAAAAAGAGACCTGGAGAAGTTTTTCCTCCATTCTCTCTCTCTCACTCTCTTTCTTGATTTCTTTTCGGATTTTAGGTTGATTGATCTTCAATATATGTTCACATATATTTGTATGTATGTTATGTCTACGTAGATTCCATCTCTTTCTTTCGAATTTTCTTCTACCGGATAATTTTGAGTTTCAGGGCTTGAGGTTCGCGTGAGAAATTCGAATCTGATTATCGGGTGTTAGGATTTTTAAAATTTTGTGCATCTTGTTCACCCATAGGTAAAAACCTTTTGCTCAATACTATCAAGCTATAAGGATTGTTTGTTTCAGTCAACAATGGCGACGGAACAACAAGCCATGCGGCTCTGTTTGGCATCGGTTCTGGAGGATTTTCTGAAACAGAGAAATGTTCGACCCAGCATTGGTGTTGTTGATTTGAGTTCCAGGAAAGTCGACGAAGCTTGTACGATCATCAATTCCCTGTTTTCCCTTCTTCCGTTTGATCGTGATGATCATTTATAATTGTCTTTTTGTGAATTTGGAAAATGGGTTTCTGACATTAGGGTTTGTGAGGAGTTCGTTATCGGAAATGATAAACTGTGGGATTATCCAATTCATATCTATGAATCTAAAATCAAGTATGAGCTTCCTACTTGATGAATGGATTTCCAGGCTTTGTTGTTATGATCTTAGTTCTGTTTTCTGCTTAATGTTTAGCGTCATGAATTGGTTATTGGTAATTTCGAACAAGAATTTCTGAAAGTCAGGTTCCTGATTGATTCCTAGTTTGAAATATGGGATGACAACATAGATTTTGGGATGAAGACCTGAATTCTAGTAGGACCTTCTTACTAGATGAACCAAGAAAATGGGAATTTGCTGTTTTTGTTAGTTTTCTTACTCGGCGTTATTGTGTACCAATTAAATCGAATCTTTGCCTGTTCTGACATGGATTTCTGAAATTCAGATGCTTGACTGCTAGGTATCAAATAGTTTGAAATGATGACATTATTCTTTTCAATATAGCTTCGTCATGTCCCCCGTTTTTTCTTTTATAGTTCTGATCAATCCATCCTAGAATCCTGAAAACAATGCAAAACAGCCCGTACCCGTGTCACTTTAATTTCATACTTAACAATGCTGTAGCATTGGTTGTAAGTTTCATTCACACACATCGATAGATATGAAAAATTAAGTTCACGCCCTTTCATATTTTCAGCCTTGCGAAGGTACGAAGCAGCCACGTGGTTAAGACACACCATTGGCGTTGTTGGAGGCAAAGATTTGCCGGCAGAGCCTACAGAGGAAGAGTTCAGGATTGGATTAAGGAGTGGGATCTTGCTCTGCAATGTCCTTAACAAAGTTCAACCGGGTGCTGTACCAAAGGCAAGTCCCGGCTTATTTCTATAACAACTTCAAGTTAATATCTAAGTCAGAGTCATGCAAATGCTAATAAGCTGTTGCAGTGGCAGTTGATCACAACTGTTGATATTTGTGTTCGATCATATTTCAACAAGTTCTTGATGAAGTAAATGATGCTGAAACCTTGAAATCCAAACGCTAGGGAGGTTAGAGTTTAAACACAATAAATCATCTTGAATGGGGACCACAGAGATTAAGGAGTTTCTTCTAAAATTCAACAAGTTCTACAAAAGAAAAAAATAGTTATCGGGATTTTTCTTTTGTCACCAAGTTGTGAGGATGAACGAGAAGTTATCACATATGTTAATTTTTTAAACATATTTAAGAAAAAACTTTAAATTTGAAATATTTTCATTAATGTTTTCAGCATTTTATGTTACATATTCTTACAGCTTCGGATGCAAGAAAAAGTTAAAAAGTTATATGTTATAAACAGTATGCATATCATTAAACCATTATGTACAAGTAATATCATTTACTGTTAAAATCAAATGTTCAACTATTTTTTTAGTTGTTCCAGTGGAGCTATTCCAGTTGTTTGTAGTTTAGTCCCATTCGACTTATCCTGAGGTCTTGATTCTTCGTTGTGAAACCTCAGGTTGTTGAAGCTCCCAATGATTCTCTCGTCAATCAGGATGGTGCAGCTCTATCTGCATTTCAGTACTTTGAGAATTTAAGAAATTTTCTTGTTGCCTTAGAGGAAATGGCGCTTCCAACATTTGAAGTCTCTGATTTTGAGAAGGTAATGTAGTAGAAAAAACTTGAAAAACTTTTTTTGGAAGCATTCCTCTCGACTCCCATATGAAAGGCATTATCTTTCTTATAAAGATGTTACTCTTTTATACTGATTAGACATCGAGTTGATGATTTAATAAACCTATGGGAGGTAAATCCATAAGCTCAATATATGTTCTCAGGGAGGTAAATGCACAAGAATCGTGGAGTGTGTTTTGGCTCTCAAGTCATACAGTGAGTGGAAGCAAAGCGGTGGAAGTGGGTCATGGAGATACGTTGTGAACTCGAAACCAACCACTTTCGGAATGGCGAGGCAATTTAAACGTGTTACGTCAGAATTGCCTGTTAATCCGTCCACAAATATCCCTACTGATACTCTACCTAGAGAGCAGTCTGCATGCTGTCAATATGAGTGTGATTCCAAAGACGCAGTTAGTGAGCTATGCCATTACCTTATCTATAAACGTTGTATTTTACAGTGACATTACATTACAAAGTTATATTATAAGTTCTATTTTCCAAATTGCAGGAAACCTCACATTCCGTAGATACAATTTTCCGAATGGTGATGTCTGATAAGAAGCAAGAAGAAATTCCTGTCGTAAGAATTTTTTTTCCTACTTGGTGTACTTTTTTTAAGTCAAAGTGACGTTCCGTTTTTTACCTCTTTACCTGAGCTCAGTGTGAAGGAGGCTTGTTTTATTTTTTAAATATCCATCGGTTCACATATCCTACTGTTTAAATTTCTTCCAGATTGTAGAATCTATCCTGAACAAAGTCATGGAAGAGTTTGAACGTAGAATGTCAACACAGAGTGAATTGGTAAGTAGCTGTTACATAAAGCTGTACTTGCAGTAAGAGTGTAGCTATATATTTGGTCAGACAAAATCTCATGTCTCTGAGGATTTAAGAGATAGTTGAGCTCCTTCTCTAATTTGTTTTTCATCATGAATCTACAATTATGTAGCTTCAAATGAGTGCAGAGAATAAACTGACACTTGAATCTGGCGATCCTGGAAGAACTCTTTCAGGCAATGAAGAGACACAATGTGAAAGCTTGGTACGTTGAGACACTAATCTTTTTACGTAAATGCATGAATCATTTGAATTGATTATATTGTTGGTTTTTAAAATATCTTCAATCATAGTTGATAAACAGTGGGAAAGTTACATATTAACTCTCGGACCCTAGAATCTACAAGTCACTAGGATTTTACCTATTTGTAGTTAGAGGCGACACATTGTTTCGATCTCGATGTGGTAGCAATCTTGCAGCCATAAACTTTAAAGCTCTCGAAGAGGATGGTTTGAATGAGATATATGTGTTAGATATGGACACAAAGCTTTTATATTCATAGAGATGTTAAGCCCTGATGCACATATACAAAGACCCAAGTGGATGTTTGTTGCTCTGCTGGACTCAAGAAAAATAAACAGTATGGTCTGCGTACGACTTGAAAGAGTGGGTTTGATGAAAAATCAAATCGATTTGATGTTAAAGGAAACATCATGTCTACCATTTAATTCTTATTGATCAGAGAAAATTCTTTAGGTCACACCAACTATACATGCTTGCAATTTTACATTATTCGTATATAGGTACACTGCGGTGCGTGAATTCTGATGGAGAAAAGGTTCGAGTATACAAGCGTGAATTCTGATGGAGAAAAGGTTCGAGTATACAAACAAAATAATCTCACGATTCTAATGCTTTTTTTAGGGTGGAGAAGAAGATGTGCCAAACATTTCAAACAACAATTCAGGAGCTTCTTCACCAGATAGGAATATCCAATATTGTCATGTCAAAGGAATTTCAGGAGATCATACCGGGAAGCAACAGATGATAATCGACAGACAACAGATATGCATTGAGGTTAGTTGATTGAATATATACCACAGCATAGTGTTCTTAGTTTCTTTCTGGATTTGGGTTTTTTGTTTGTATTCTGGAGTCCATGATTTTGTTCATTCAGGAACTCAAACATGCTCTGAAGTCTACAAAAGCGGGTGTTAAGTTCTTCCAGATCAAGTACCAGGAAGATTTTAACAACTTAGGTGGGAATATAAAGTACAATATTTTGTAATACATTTTCATCAGCTGCAACAGCTGCCAAACCATAGCCGCCGCAATCACTGGAAAACAGTACACACAAGTACTTACTATTTCCACTATTCTGGATATTGATAGATTAAAAATGGTTTTCTCTTTGTGGTATAGGAAAGCATTTGCATGGACTAGCTGACGCAGCTAAAGGATACCAAAGAGTTCTCGAAGAAAACCGCAAACTGTACAATCAAGTCCAGGACCTTAAAGGTAACTGTAAGAATCTAGAAATGTAAGCACATTAATACATAAACACGTAAAATGCAAAAACAAATATGTATCACATTTTAATAATGTTACTTCTCAAATCATCAGGATCTAGTTTGTTGATTTAGATTTCATATTCTATCTAGTTTAGAATTTGAAGGAAATCTATATCTGACTACTCCAAGTTGAGCCCTACTGGAATGGAGATAACTTAGATCTTTTAGGTTTTCTCCTTCTTTATCGCCCTCAAAGATATATATCACAGTATATTAAACATCCACACATATGCATACCCATATGTGTCTTAACTGCGAAATAGTACTGAAACCTCTGACGCATTGGATACAAAACCCTGTAGAATTTGCTGATAAGGTTATGTACCATGTGAAAATATTTTGCTTGTGAAAGTGGATCCGATGGCTAAGATTTTTAAACTTTTCTAACGCACAATCAGGAAACATAAGGGTGTATTGCCGAGTGAGACCATTCTTGCCTGGGCAGACAAGTGTGTTAACAACGGTGGACCACATGGACAGTTCAACTATTTCAATCGCGACTTCTTCAAAATATGGGAAAGAAGGACGAAAATCATTCACATTTAACAAAGTTTTTGGTCCTTCAGCAAGTCAAGGTTTGTACGCCATTGTCTTTGTTACGTGATTAAACAATGTCTCGATACGTGAAGGAATCTTGGACCTAAAGCAACCAATATTCGAAAATGATACTGAACTCTCGAGGGCAAACAGTATACTTGTGGAAATGCATCTTGGTTCATGCAAATGATCACGAATCATTTTTCGTTTTCACATTATAACCTTGAATCTTGATTGAAAAAATTAATTATATTTCTCAATACAGAGAGAACTAATATTTCTCGTGTCTTTCAATATGTAGAGGAGGTTTTCGCAGACACTCAACCCCTGATCCGGTCCGTTCTTGATGGTTATAATGTCTGCATATTTGCATATGGTCAAACAGGATCTGGAAAAACTTACACAATGGTACTTTTCTCTTTTTCATTAGATACTTCCCGTTACTTTTTAACTCAAATTTCTCTGTTTCTTGTCTGTTTCACCACGGTCAATTTTTCCCGCATTGAGGAGTTCCTGTTTGTTAAATCAATAACATCTTTGTTCTCTTTCTTCTTTTGCATTAGTAAAGTTCCTTACTGTAGCCGTTACAGCAGTACTTTTGTAAGTGCTATGCAAATACATTAAAATATCTGATCTGTTTTCACGTTTCGATATCGCAGACAGGACCGAAGGAGCTCACAGAAGAGAGCTTAGGTGTAAACTACAGAGCACTGACTGACCTCTTTTTTCTGTCTAATCAAAGAAAGGACACATTTTCCTATAACATTTCAGTTCAGATGCTCGAAATCTACAACGAGCAAGTCCGTGATCTCCTCACCACAGATAATCCACACAGACGATATCCTTTTCTAAAACCCTTGTTCGCTCTATATTTCTGCACATCTATAACTCGACTGTGATGAGTAATATGGGTTTTGGTGTCCAATGATTTGATGAAATTGTTTGGAAGCCAACTAATCATAATGCCAAAACTTGATAAAAGAAAATGACACAATTTTGTCTGCAGCCCTATAAATCGTTGTATCCAGAAATGTCATAATCTTGTCTTGTAATGGACATTGGCTCCTAGAGATGGTAAAACTATTTCATAGATGTTGTTTGAGCTACGAGCAATGCTCAATGATTCATGCAATGGTACATTTTCCCTTAACTTGTAAGCACGTTAGAGATCCGAAACAGTTCTCAAGATGGAATCAATGTACCGGAGGCGACACTTGTGCCAGTATCTTCAACTTCTGATGTCGTTTATCTTATGAATCTTGGCCAGAAGAACCGTGCAGTGAGCTCCACGGCCATGAATGATCGTAGCAGTCGATCTCACAGGTCATTTTTCACTTTCTTAGTGTGTCTGTTATCCTTTTCAATTATATTCATACATGTTCCGTTAGAGGTAGGCGTACATATTTCTTCAAAATGTACGTCTGGAGAATGACACTGTCAATTCGTTTAAGAAATACACTTGCAACATCAGTAGTTGATATAATATTCTCGAACCCGATTCCGAAGAAGTCACTGATTTCTGCATTGTTTTCACCTGCAGCTGTCTCACAGTACACGTCCAAGGAAGCGATCTCATGTCAGGAACAATTCTCCGGGGTTCTATGCATTTGGTTGATCTTGCCGGAAGCGAAAGGGTCGACAAGTCTGAAGTCACTGGCGATAGACTAAAAGAGGCACAACACATCAACAAGTCTCTGTCTGCTCTTGGAGACGTGATTGCATCACTTGCTCAGAAGAACAACCATGTTCCATACCGGAATAGCAAGCTCACTCAACTACTTCAGGATTCTCTAGGTAACTCAGTCATTTGTCACCTCTCTGAGAAAAAATTAAAGATGTGAAGTGGCTTAACCTTACCATGTTCAAATTGAATTCTTCTGTGGGATATTAATGTGTATTAATGTTCATCAGGAGGACAAGCGAAGACACTTATGTTTGTGCACATTAGCCCCGAACTTGAAGCTCTTGGAGAAACCATTAGTACCCTAAAATTTGCAGAGAGGGCCGCCACAGTTGAGCTCGGAGCTGCTCGAGTCAACAGAAACACTTCTGAGGTTAAAGAGCTCAAAGAAGAGGTTTGGCTCTCTCCACATTCGTCAAATCTGAATATCCGTGTGAAAATTGAGATCTTTCTCATAAGCTTCTGCGTCTATCCTTTTGGTCGTTTAGTACTCTTATTCTAGTCAAATAGTGGTACAAACTATCAGTTTTCTCAGAACACTTGAGCTAGAAAAGGTCTCTAACCTGGCCTTTGCTACAGATCGCAAGTCTAAAAGCTGCACTAGCGAGAAAGGAAAGTGAGGCAGGTCATATGCAACTTCCTAGGCCCATTTCCACTCACAAACTCTTAAGAAGAAAGTCCTTTGGGTATGTTTCTCCACTACCAAAATCTCCAACATCAAGAGAGTTCTCAAGCAAACAAATGACCCGAATTGATGTTCTCAACAGCATCGAGGTATGCATTTACACAAATCTGATACTTACAATTATGAAACTGATGATTTAAGTTGATTCACGGCTTCTGAAGCCAGTGAATCTGAAATTTCTTCTGGTTACAAAGCATGTTTCACTAGAGTAGCTCATCTCATAGTTTGGTTGGATTGATCTCAAGTAGCACTGGTGTACAACGTTTATTCCTAAGCTAGCTTCAGTTTCTCAAAATGGGGTAAAAATGCGATTGTTTTAGTGCTGGTCTGTGACCATTGCAAGTTTTCAACAAAAGATTCAGTGGTTCCTCAATATAAGTTAACTTTCTATAGGCTGATGCAGTAGATACGTAAGGAAGCTTTCATGAATTTATTAATTGTCACATTGATTAATATGATATGATGTCTGTTCAATCTAACCATAATGCAAGATCAAGTGTACAACGTTGTGGCTGTTGTATAACTGATGATAACCATAATCCTAGTCTAAGAAATGTTGTTGATTTACTTGCAGGGTCACAATGAATCAACATCTTCAAGAAGGCACAGCTTCGACATTCATGAACTAATGAGTTCGCCATCATGGAAAAGCCCGTCTTTGGACGGAAAAGATGATGATAGAGAATCAATTTCGGGTGACTGGATTGATAAACACGAAGATGGAATCATCTGCTGTTCTCAAAATGCAAAGACACATGAGAAGCTGTTTTCGAGCTTTACCCCTGATATGCAGGGCGCAGTTGACAACTACAGTGTGGGTAAGGATGATCAAGGATATGAAGTGAGGAAGATTCACTATGAAGATGCAGCAGTTACGGATGAATCTGATGAAACAGTCATGAGCGATTGCCCCGAGACTAAATTGATGTGGCAGTTGAATGTTCAAGTGAATGTTCCGCGAGTTTCAAATGGTTCTAATTCCGCATTGGCTTCTTCAAAATCGAAGAAGACACAGACAAGAATCAGTAGAGCTTCCGAGGCTCGGTGAGTTTACTTTCTTCATCTCTAAATGCGTTGGAGCTTGTTCTAAATCATTCTTGATTCTTGATCTATTCTTACATGTTCTCTTCCGAATCTGTCATCTTCTTCGGGTTCTTGATATCAGGAGCTTGATACCTTCTCTTATGCCCTCGACATCACGGAGACACTCACTTGGGGCTACGAATTCACCAGCACAAACACAAACACAAACTTTATCAAGACCAAACACTGTTGTGAAGAAGAGACAACAAGGACATTCCAGGTGAACGCACATGTCAAACTTGTGGTCTTCTGCTTTCATTGGTTTTTTGGGGCCAGTAATGGTCATATACAACAATACAAAGAGAAACGCGGCTTCCGACTTGTTTCGAGATCTAAACATATGTTTTGTATGAATTATAGTCTTAAACATTTTGTGCAAATTATATATATCTCATGCACACGATATTAAAATGAATACATTCCATAACACCCATCGTTTGGGTCAAGGAAATATATTTTAGTTTTATTTCTATGGAGTGTAATTAATCTTTTCATATGGAGCGTGACTACGTGTTCGTCCAAGCTGTGCTTTCTTGAAGATGACACAGGTTGGACTAGGTTTTTTTAATAATATATTTGAATAACCGTTTAGTTAATCGATGTTTTTCGGTTATTATCCGAATCGAATCAAACCTAACAGATTTTACATATTCATATCCAATTGGGTATTTTAAGTATACCCAAACCGAACCGAAATACTATAATTCGGTTCGGTTTTTAAAACTCGAATCATAACTTTCAGTCCTAACAAGAAGGTCACGCGAGAACCAAAATATAGAATATAGCATATATTTAAAAAACGGTATTAATTTTATACTACAAAAAACGGTATTAACTTTATACTACACAGAGTTCATCGAACTTACAATCTATCGTATAATCGATCATAACAATTAATTTCTACCTAACATCTCCAAAAGATTATGTCCTTCAGTATTAAGATCTATATAAATATTTTTACTTTCAACAACACTCTCGAAATATATCTCATTAGAATGTTATATCATATCATTTGATGTCTTATCATATTGATATAAATAATACATTGTTATTGATAAATATCACATATGACGATATGAAACCAATTTTTGTTCTAGTAAAATAAAAGTGACTAAAAAAACAATTATTCAAAGTCACATTCTCCCACCATAAAATCGTGTAGTTATTTTGACACAAATCAATCTTTTGATATCACAATAGATCCAAAGACCACGTCATGTTTCGACTGTGTTGTTTTGTGGACAACTCACACAGATTGTTTTAGCTTATCTGGACAATTCAGAATTCAATATTCTTTGTGCTTTGTGAATATGTTTCCTTGTAAATTGTCTCCATTGATTTATCTGCAAATAAAATTTATGTTTTTATACTATTGATTCTCATATCAATACATTCAAAGAAAAGTTTTGATGCTTTCCTTCAATTTTTTATCCATAAGTTGATAGAATTCAGGAACAATGGAGTTCATGCACACTATATAAGTACAAAACAAAATTTAATTCTAAAGGTAGTTCTGTTGTTGAGAATTAGTGACTTTTCTGCGTATGAGATTTTGTGTGAATGGAGCATTGACAAGAAACTCGCATGTGCATATTGCTTGGAATATATCGATTTGTTTTGTCTTGTGCACAAGAATAAAATATGTTGGTTTGGTATGATTCTCGCCATATATTTCTTCCTTGTGGACATCTATTCAGAAAGACAAGAAAAAATTTTGGAAGTATGTGGTAAGAAAAGAAAAGGCAAAATTTATTCAATAGATATATATGATAAGGATGAGACTCCATTTGGAACACTAATGACACATGGACCGATTACAAGGACTTGGACTAAGAGGAAATAGAACTTATTCCTTCGAATGTTAGTCGAAGAATTTGCAAAGATACCACAAAGACACAAGAGACATCGGTTTATTTGATTTATCTACAAGTGAAAAAGACCGATAAGAACTTAAAATACTAAACTATGACTCGAACAAATTCTCTAGACCAATATATACAATCAATTATGGAAACAGAATTTGTATCCTTGGATAATGTTGTTAAAGAATTCGAGTGGCTTAAAAACTTGTTACTACAATTTACTTTGCTGTGACAAATCAACGCACATAAGATTATCATAAAAATAAAATAATATCCATTGACTATTGAATATATGCAACCATGGATACAACGGAAAACTAAATTCTACTTATTTGTATATATTTTTTTAAAATATAATAATTAAATTTAAATTAATTTGATTTGGTTAGATTGCAACACTCAATTCAATTATATTAATAAAATATTATAACTAAAATAAAAACTCTAATATATCTTTCGATCTTATCAATCATTTTATCATATAAAATTATAAATAAATTATAATATTAAAATTCAAAATAATAATATATTTTACCAAATAAAATATAAAATATTATTTAAATTTTGATATTTAATATTTATTTATAAATATGTAAGATATAAATATTAATTAGATAAATAGCATTTAACTATATTTTTTATAGTCTTTACATATACTAATCGGTTATCCAAACCCAATCAGTTTTAAATATTCATACACAAGTGATTATTTTATATATAACCGAACCGGTGCGTATTAACCTGACAATTAGCATTTTTAAATTGGCGGAATATCAAAAATACCCTCAAAGGGCTAAATCACTTCAAAAATACCCTTCCCCAAAATAATTATTAAATCCGAAAAATAAAAACTGAGGAAAAGACAAATTTGCCCTTAACGTTCAAACGTGGAAAAATGGAAGTTCGGCAGTTTTTCGACGTGAAAAACTGCCGAAAACGAGAAAGCCGAACAGTTTTTCGCTGTGAAACCTGTTTAAAAGTTGATAGCAAGAAAGAAATAAGTGATTTCGAACTTGAGAGGGAACGATTTGAAGTTGGCGAACAATTTGAAATTGGCGAGAAGGAAACTGGCGAAGAGAGCACGAGTCAATCTTCAATGGCGTCAATAAGTGTAAGTAGTTCGATTTCTAGGGTTTTGCAAGCTTTCGAGTCACAAAATGGTTTATTGATTTGAAATGGGTGTCAGTGTCAGTGAGTCGGTTAGGTCGCAAGGGTCGCAAGGGTCGCAGGAGTTGCATGAACATCTTCGACTCCGTGAGTCGATTGAGTAGCAAGGGTCGGGTCGCAGTATGACCATCTTAGACTCAGTTTATTGATTTGAAACGGGTGAGTGTCAGTGTCAGTGAGTCGGTTAGGTCACAATGGTCGTGGTCGTTTCGCGGAGTGTCTGAGGGTCGTTTGAGTCGCATGGGTCGCACACGTCGGTTGAGGGTCGCACGGGTCGATTGCGTCGCATGGGTCGGTTGGGTCGCATGGGTCGCTTAGGTCGGTAGAAGTATAATGTATTCGTAATTGGTCATTTTGCAGGAAAAAGGGACTAAGAGGAAGGAGTGCGTGAGTGATGCTGATGCTGATGCTGCAGTCCCTCTGACACTGGAGAAGAAATTAATAGGGGAAATAAGGAAGTCGGAGAAGAGAATCATCAACGCCGTAAGAGACCTTCTAAGGGATGTCGGGATTCATGTGCCTAATCCAAAATCAAAGGCTGCCGAGAAAGTTGCGATCACCGAAACCCAATCTTCCGACACTGTTGGTGATTTTGCTTTTGAATTCCTTCGACGTCCAAATCCAGTGTCAAGAAACCTTGCTCCTGATGGAGTTCCACCAAGTAAGTAATATTTAGTGAAAAGGTCATTTGAGTGTCAATTTCCATCGAGACATATAAGTCGTAGGGTCGCATAAGCCGTAGGGTCGTTAGAGTCGTAGGGTCGCATAAGCCGCAGGGTCGTTAGAGTCGCATGGGTTTCATATGTCGCATGTGTCACTGGGTCGCTAAAGTCGAATGGGTCGCATGGGTCGCATAGGTCGCATAGGTCGCATTGGTCCCATTGGTCGCATTGGGATAATAGGTCGCATGGGTCGCATGGGTCGCATAGGTCGCATTGGTCCCATTGGTCGCCATATGTTTAATGAGGTAAATTTTATGCAGGTGCTGGACCTTTATCGAAGGAGTCTGCGCCATATGTTGAACCTCCGCCGGCGAAAAGAGCAAGAACAATTCAAGAACCCGAAAAAACGGTGGTTCAAGAACCTGAGGAGTTTGTGTGGAATCCCAGAGGATTAGTAAAGGGCTTGATAACCCGATTTCCTTCGTTCACTGATGCTAGCGGTGAAAAGTTGACTAAGCTATATTGGTTCCTGAAGGCACCTCGACATGAGCGGTGGTGGATATCTGAGCTAGATATTCCCCGGGGGCCAAAGTTTTGGGAGATTATATTAAAGGCCAACGCATGGCTTGAAGATGAAGTAAGTTTTTTTAAACCCTTAGTCTCACGGAGTTTTGTGTCATATGCATTCCTGTGTGTTAATTTTTTTTTGCAGCAATTGGATGAGGCGTTGATGGAGCTGTCTTCTCGCTTGGCATCGGATCCCAGCGCGTATCAGAATTATTACGTTTGTCCTGTTGCTTTCATGCAGACGCTCTCGATGTGGACGTACGAGGATATGGAAACTTTGCCGGAAAAGCTTAGTCAGTTTTTGAACGCCAAGCCACCAATTAGTGATTATGAAGGTTTTGTCTCGGTTCTAAACATTCCATCGATAAATAATCGATGGGTAGGATGTCATTGGGTAGCCATCAAAGCGGATTTCAAAACCCGATGCATCACGGTATACGACTGCAGGATGAGCCTTAAGGAAACACATATCGATCCGGTGATTGAGAGGATAAGAAAAGCTGTCCCCAAGATGCTCATTCTCGGAGGGTTTCCTTCTTTGGCTTCTGGAGAAGATGAATGGAGGTATGTGTATTATGATGGTCTGCCACAGAACCAAAGCGGGAATGACTGTGGTGTTTTCTCCTATAAATTCGTAGAAGCCTCGTTATCAAAGGATATGGATATGTTTCTTCGTATTTGCGACGACAAGGTTACTTCCATGCGTGAGAAGATGGCGGCTGATATATATAGTAATGGAGAACGTATCTATGAACCCGAAGATGACTAAATTGATATTTGGTACATTGTTTTTTTTTGGACTGGTAGATGTGAACATTTGGTACATTTTTTTTAATATTTGGTACATTCTTTTTTCTATTATTTGGTACATTGTTTTTTTTATAATATTTGGTACATTGTTTTTTTTCTAATATTTGGTACAAGGGTCACAGAGCCTCATACGACCCTTGCGACCCATGCGACCCATTTGACCCTTGCGATCCATGCGACCCTTGCGACCCATGCGACCCATTTGACCCTTGCGATCCATGCGACCCTTGCGATCAATACATTCATTCATTCAAGACCTATATTAAAAGGTTCTTTAATGTGGTCAATGCATGCACCTTGGTTAAAACGGAGTTCATTTATTTTTCGTTGAATATGAGTTTATAAATAGAGGAGGAAAAACCGAAAAGCTACAACAATTTGTAGCACCAAATCATCTCTTGTGTTGTCATTAAGGTCCAATACACTGGTAGGTAGGGGACGTAAGGTGAATAGAGTTGAACATTGGAATAAACTTTTCAATAAACCTTCGATCGATTCCACATAATAGACGAAAGTTGTATGAAGCCAACACGACGAATTTTAACTCATGCTCAGGTAAATCACTTGAATTTGTTCGAAAGATTAAATTTTTATTATCTTAAGACGAGTTTTTTTTACTTAGTTTCTCTTGTACAGGTTTATCATCTATTATGTGAAATCGATCGAAGGTTTATTGAAAAGTTTATTCCAATGTTCAACTCTCTTCACCTTACGTCTTTCCCCGTTACACCAAATGGTTACCGAGTGACGGAACTTGTTCAAGCATTCACGGGGAGTCGATTAGTATTCGTAAGAAAGTTTTACTCTTGATCATTTACATGAAAGATGCTTCATTTACTTTGATTTTACTTTGATTTTTCTCATCTCTTGTGTTGTAGCATTAAGGTCACATACAGTGGGATGGTAGGAGACGCAAGAAGGTCCAATACACTGGACCTTCTTGCGACTCCAACTATCCCAGTGTATTGGACCTTCATACGACCCTTGCGACCTATTATCCCCATGCGACCCTTGCGATCCATGCGGACCCTTGAACATTCTAGAATCAGTCAAACCAACTTAAATGCACGGGTAGTTTGAAGGTTATCTCGTTATTAGAAGTATCTTTATTATCTTTAAATGCACGGGTAGTTTGAAGGTTATCTCGTTATTAGAAGTATCTTTATTATCTTTAAATGCACGGGTAGTTTGAAGGTTATCTCGTTATTAGAAGTATCTTTATTATCTTTAAATGCACGGGTAGTTTGAAGGTTATCTCGTTATTAGAAGTATCTTTATTATCTTTAAATGCACGGGTTGTTTGTATTTTTTACTCCTATAAATAGTGTATGAATAAACCAAAAGCAAACACAACCTTTTCCATCAACTACAATCTCTTCTAATTTTTTCTATCCTATAGAATTCTCTAACATAAATAGAGGAGGAAAAACCGAAAAGCTACAACAATTTGTAGCACCAAATCATCTCTTGTTTCGTCACGAAGGTCACATGGTCGACCCAGGTCTTGGTAATCGGCGGACTCAGGGTCTATATACATAAAATAGTAGTTTAGTACATCCTAAGAGGAACAAGCAAATTTAATCGTTTGCGTCATCTTATTTCCATTACTATCCTCTAAATAAAACTTGGAACCTGAGCTCCAATCTATTGGTTTCTTCTTCCTCGTCAACCCACAAGAAGAACAACGGAGCATTTCGTGAAGCTTGTGAAGGAGGAGTATGACTGTGGGTTGATGAGGAAGAAAAAATCAATAGATTGGAGCTCAGGTCCAAAGTTTTATTTAGAGGATAGTGATGGAAATAAGATATCGCATAATATTATACAATCTTCGAAAATAATTCTGATTTAAATAAGATATCAGAAAATATCCAGAATATCTCATAGAATATCATCAGAATAACTTTTGTGACCTTTGTAACCCATGCGACCCTTGCGATCCATGCGACCCTTGCGACCTATTAACCCCATGCGACCCTTGCGATCCATGCGACCCTTGCGACCTATTAACCCCATGCGACCCTTGCGATCCATGCGACCCTTGCGACCTATTATCCCCATGCGACCCTTGCGATCCATGCGACCCTTGCGACCTATTATCCCCATGCGACCCTTGCGATCCATGCGACCCTTGCGACATATTATCCCCATGCGACCCTTGCGATCCATGCGACCCTTGCGACATATTATCCCCATGCGACCCTTGCGATCCAATCTATTGGTTTCTTCTTCCTCGTCAACCCACAAGAAGAACAACGGAGCATTTCGTGAAGCTTGTGAAGGAGGAGTATGACAAAACCCGAATAAACTGTGGGTTGATGAGGAAGAAGAAATCAATATTCTTCTTGTTCCTCTTCTGCCAAATAGAGCTACCGTGGAACTCACCATACATGACTCAAAGGTCACAAAAGTTATTCTGATGATATTCTATGAGATATTCTGGATATTTTCTGATATCTTATTTAAATCTGGAATATTTTCGAAGATTGTATAATATTATGCGATATTATATTGATGAATATATTGATGAATAGATGCGAACTCGACGAATTTACGGGTTTGGGATGATAAAATGACAAAAACCAATCAAAACAATACATTTACAAAGATTCTAAATCAAAACAATACATTTACAAATATTCTAAATCAAAACAATACATTTACAAAGTCAATCAAAGATTCTGCACGCATTCTATTTCCACTGGAGAAATAGTTCATTGAGGGTCGCATGGGTGCTTAATTATTTTTCCTAACAAACAATACATTTACAAAGTCAATCAAAGATTCTGCACGCATTCTATTTCCACTGGAGAAATAGTTCATTGAGGGTCGCATGGGTCGCATGAGTTCACTGGAGAAATATTACATTAGCAGAGAGTGACCAAACACCGTCACCTAAGCCATCTCCTGCCATGTATTTCGTTTTCCAGTGAACATTTGAAGAGTGACCCAACACCGTCACCTAAGTCACCCCCGTAACTCGTTAGTGACTGCATAGACCCTGAGTCCGCCGATTACCAAGACCTTGAGTAACAAATAGACAGCACGATGCCCTGCGTCGACAATGGTGACTGCGCCACGCAGGTCACAAAGTTAAAAAAGATTTTTCATAGAAATATGGGTTAGATACGCATACTAAGAGAAGAGACGTAGACGTTAACTTATATACATGGGTCGGAAGGGTCACATGGGTCGGCAGACAGGAGTCACATGGGTCGGAAGAAAAGATTCGGACTGCAAAACGACAAGTCCATGGGTAGGAAGGGTCACATGGGTCGCATGGGTCACATTGGTGGCAAGACAGGAGTCTGACAGCAAAACGACAAGTCGCACCGAGTCGCATAGGTCGCATGAGTCGAACAAGGGTATTATGTGGTCGCATGAGTCGTCCATGGGTTACAAAGGTCACAAAAGTTATTCTGATGATATTCTATGAGATATTCTGGATATTTTCTGATATCTTATTTAAATCTGGAATATTTTCGAAGATTGTATAATATTATGCGATATTATATTTCCTTTTCCGTATAATATTTTCGAAGATTGTATATTGATTCGACTTCTTTCATAATCTTACGAACAATAGATGCAAAATAAGACATTTTCAACGTTTAAATATTGATTACATAAGGTCTCAAAGGTCACACGGTTAAAAAAAGGAAAGAAAAAAGTTGAAGAAAAAGAAAAAGGAAGTTCGAGAAAGAAGAAGGCAAAGTTCGAGAAAAAAAAGGAAAGAAAAAAAGGTCAAATTTGCCGAACATTAATGACTCATCGGAGCCCTTCCCTTCAAGAAATGCTCCATTGACATTTCGGGCTTTGAGTCATGTACGGTGAGTTCCACGGTAGCAAATGACCTCCAACTGTGACCTTAGGTAACGCGGATAGAGCTTGATGCCTGAGTCCGCCGATTACCAAGACCTTATGTAGTGCAGATACATCACAAAGTACTCCATCCATGTTGTAAGTACTTGTGTGTATCTGCATACAGACTGAGTCCGACGATTACCAAGACATTGAGTAACAAATAGACAGCACGATGCCCTGGGTCGACCATGTGACCTTAACGGTCACAAAGGTAACAAGGATTTTTTAGAGAATTAGATGTTAGAAATCGCCCTTTTGGGAGAATGAAAGACTCGAAACAAGAGATGATTTGGTGCTTGTTATTGTAACTTTCCTCCTCTATTTATTACGAAAAATAAATGGACTCCTAAAATCTAGAAAGACAATAAACACAAAGAATGACTAAGGTGCATGAATTGGTAAAATAAAAAGCATAACTAGAACCTGGAAAAGGCGGTGTAGTCTGACATTGAAAAGACTAGTCGGAAGGGTCGCAATGGTTGGAAGGATCGCAATGGTCAAAAGGGTCGCAATGGTCGGAGGGGTTTCACGGGTCCAACATATTTTGATTTGAGCTGTATTTTCAAATTTTATTCATATTATGTATAAATAATTTGTAAATAATAAATTAGTATCGCAGAGGTCTAAGGGTCGCAGAAGGACAAAGGTTGCAGGAGTCCAAGGGTCGCAGAGGAACAAAAGTCGCAGGGATCCAAGGGTCACAGAAAGACAAGGGTCGCAGGGACCCAAGGGTCGCAGAGGAACAAAGGTCGCAGAGGTACAAGAGTCGCAGGAGTCCAAAAGTTGCAGAGGAATAAGGGTCAAAGAGAGACAAGGGTCGCAGAATCCAAAGGTCGTAGAGAAACAAAGGTCGTAGGGTCAAACTGGGTCGCTGGGTCAAATTGGGTCGTAAAATCGCAGAGGTATTTTGGGAATATCAACATTTATACAGGTACTTTTGAAATTTCGAGAATATCAATATTTTCTTTTTCGATATTTTTGAAGTATGTATTTTTGAAATTACCCCTTTTAAATTTTTATATAACTATTAAGACAATACAAAAGAACAAATTTTTGTCCTTGACCACAACAGGCCTCATAGAGCTGGGATATAAAGGCATCATCATGGCCGCATAAACACTAATCCAACAAACAATTTATGGAAGCCCTTAATATTGAGATCCAGAGAATCAAAACCCACGAAAACCATTTAGGGTTTATTGCTTAGATTAATTAAAGAACATAATGTTTGCCCTTGACCAAAGTAGGCCTCATAGAGGTGGGATATAAAGAAATTACTGCGCAATCACACTCAGTCAACAAACAATTTATGGATGCCCTGAGCTCGAAATACATATTAAAAACCCACAAAATTTTGAAATTTATTAAAAACCAGCAGTCGTAAGATCAATAAAATCGAGAGCAAAATAGACAAGAATTTAGGGTTTATGGCTCAGATAAACGAAGAACATAATTATAGTCCTTGACCACAACAGGCCTCATAGAGCTGGGATTAAGAAAGATCATCATCGCCAAATTAACCTCAACTAAACAAACAAATTGTGGAAGCTCTAATTTCGAAATCCAGAAAAAAACCCTGAGATTTGAGAAATTTTACATATCAGTATTTGTAAGACCCATAAAAGTAAAAAAAAAATTCCACATGAATTAAGAAATAAGGCTCAGATACACAAAAGAACATAATTGTACTCCTTGACCACAACAGGCCTCGTAGAGCTGGGATTAAGAAAGATCATCATCGCCGCATGAACCTTAATTGAACAAATGATTTAGGGAAGCCCTGATTTCGAAATGCACGAACAACACAAGATTTGAAAAATATTTTAAAACAGTCATCGTAAAAAACCATCAAATGCCGAAAGCCCTAAGATTTATTCACTCTTCTTCAAAATCTATGTTTCATTCTCAAAACTTGAATAACCTAATAAACTCTAACAGTATAAAAAAGTATAAGAATCAATTACCAACAAGAAGTGAGCAATCGAGAATAGAACAGAACAATGTTATCAATCTCTGTTGAGATTAGAACTTGAAGAACCATACGAGATCCAGTAGGACTTCAGAGTTCCGATTCTGGATACTGGTCAGTATCCAATCAGAAATCAATACATGAACAAAAACCCAGAAACGAACGAGAAAATATAAAAAATCTGCAGTCCAATAATGAAGATAACATAGATTGAGCAATAACGTTTTTTTATAGTATTACAAGAGAATGAGAGCACGAAGCGGCAAAAGCCAGGTATCAGGTCTAGTAAAGTACAGCTCGATTAACTCAGCCGATGATTTTCCAAACCCTAGATACGTATCGCAGATGAAGAGAAGAAAAGGAGGTGGGGTTTTCTTATAGTGAAAGCGTGAAATGGATAAATTAGGGTTTAATGTTTCCGCACAAATTTTTTATTTTGTTTAAATGGGCTTTTTTAAATTAAAAGAAAATACATGGGTTTTAATTGGGTCGAGTCGACCCAAAATTTTAGCGAATCTAATTCTATTGCTTTGGTGGATTCGGATCGACCCAATTAAATATGTTATATAAGTATATGTATAATTGTATAGATAAGCCTAACTATATGTAAATAAATATAATGTGCATGTATAATTTTACTATATGTGTATGTAATATTATGTGCATTTATATATTTTTATTATATGTGTATGTAATATTATGTGCATTTATATATTTTTATTATATGTGTATGTAATATTTATATACAAATAATATATATATATATATGATACATGTATATGTATATTACATATATATATAAGGTAGCACGGTTATTATGAAACATATATAATATTATATAAGAACATATGATATATATGTATATATTATATAAAATAAAAGAAAAAAAGTTACCAATAAATAAATAAAACAAAGAGGCAATGTGAACAAAAAAAATAGATTTTTTATGTGTATTAATAACGTGAGAAGATGTCTTTATTATACGTGAATATGAGATGTCTTTCTTTTATATCATTGAAGGTTGTGGGTTTAATCCCAAGATATACATATTTTTACGTACAATCAACAAAAGCTCTTCGTTGAATTATCAAACGTCTTTTTTTTTATGGATTTCACATGTGACGCATCTCAAAATTCTGGATGTGTTTTCTAATGTTTAAATAGAAGAATCTTTTTAAATAAATTAGAGTATATTTTCACTTGATCGGATGTAATGAATAACAACTTCTTTCTTTTTATCGAATTTTTTAGTAAACAAATAAGGAATATTTTGAGGGAATATACTTCTTCCATTCGTTTTTATGTATCATTCCTTCATTTGAGCAACACATGTGACATTATCTTTATATAATATCGTTAGGTCGATATTAGTCGATAATCCACATGTTTCTTGTAGGTGTCAAGTTAAAGATCTAACATACACGCACTTTTTGTTTCCTTCATGAAATACAATGACTTGAGTATCATTTGAAGATGTTGCCATTAATGTTTGTTTCTGAGAATACAATGATATCGTTACGTTTCTAATTGTGAAAACATTTACTACTTTTTATCGAGATTTTTGGGGATCTAATAAATAACATGCCTTGACAAAATCGATTAATTAATGTTTTGAATCTCTAGGATAAAATAATCTTAAATCAATCATCCTTGTATATAATGAAAAAAATATGTGCAATCCATGTCTAATGACGACGTGTTTGACAATAACTATATCAAGTCATGAGATTAGTATCAAATGTGATATCAAGACAAGTACAAGTTGTCATATACAAGAGGGCCCTTTTCGCATTCATATATGGTAGTTCTAGTCGGAGCATCTCTTTTGCACTCGTTAGGGCATCTCTTTCGCACTCAACCTTAGAGATCTACATATCATCGGAGTGCATATGAGGACATTAGACTTAAGGCGGAACAAAAGAAGGGTTACACAAACGAGGAGCAGTGAAGATAGTGAATAAGGTATGAGAGACTCTTAATCAAAAGGAGGATTCAGACCCAACTTGGAGAAATGTCACGTCAGGCTTTTACATTGAATCAGATCTCATCTCGTCCACCTAGAATCGACGGGCTTGGGTGATATGGATAAGGAATGACAAAAGATACAGATATTTCATTATCCTTCTTAACGACCAGAAAATCCTTTCCAAGGCTTAGAAAATCGTCCAAACTAATTTTATCCCACCAGATCATCTATTTCCCTTTCTAAAGATTTTCAATGACTAGAATATCTTCCCAATGGCTAGAAATTTTTCCAACGGTTATCAATATGTTATCCTTATTTTATGCATTTTCCTTGTTTTAACTTGGATCCTCTCATATATAGAGGACTTCATTTTGATAAGAACGACACCTTGAAATTTGACAAAAAAGAAACCTTGTTCATTGTCAATATAACAATTTCTTCAAGTTATTCCGGGAATAATTGAATTCATATCTGACTGTATTTAGAGGCTTCTGCACCTTTTGTAGTGTCCATCACTCCTCCTTAAACACCTCGTTAACCACTATCAACCTTCCTCTTCCATCATTGTCGGACGAATCTTGAAGAGATCCATTAGGCAAGTTAAAAGATCCTCCACCATCAACCACCTCCATCCACCGTCAATATATAAATTTCTTGAAGAGTTCTCTTAGGCCGATCAAGAAATCTCCTTGATCAAAAAATCATATTCGTGTGATCAAGTTAACAGATTCTCCATATGCGTCCCGAGATCCAACATCTGAGGCATGTATCAAGTGCTTAATGGATTCTCCTTATCAATGTTAAACACTTTAAGACCCTCTTTGCATAATTTGATTGATGTACGATTATTTCACTCTTGCTCTATTTGTAAACTAAAGAAAATTTTGGTTTGTCCAAGGTCTTTCTCAAATTATTCTTTTAGATAATTTCGAGCATTTTTACTATCTTTTGAGGTCCTAATTATATCTAAATCATCCACATAAACAATTTTAATCACAAAGTCACTTTTTATTTTCTGGGTAATTACACAAAAACAAATAGAATTATTCACAAATATTCTTTTAAACAGATATTCGCTTAGACGATCATACCACATACGTCATTGTTTTTATCCATATAAACATCATTGCAATTTGATCGCCCACACTTATTTTTGATTTTTTATGTAATGTTTTCGACATCATTATCCTTTAAACAATTTCATGTATATATCATTATCAAACGATCTATATAAATATTTTGCAACCACATCTATAAGATACATTTAAATTTTTTATGATGTTAAAATCATCAAGTATCTAAACGTGAATGCATTCATAGCGGGGGAATATGTTTTCTCATTATCAATTCAACATCTGTGGAAAAATCTTGTGCTATAAGATGTACCTTATATCTTCTGACTTCATTATTTTCATTTTTCTATCGTACAAAAACTCGTTTGCATCCGAGTAATTTAAAACTATTACGAGTTTGGACAATGTGTACAAATAATTTGTTTAAAAAATAGTCTAATTGTGTCTACATAGTCTCTTTCTATTTTATCCATTTATGTCTCTTTTGACATTCTTATACTGACACCATTTTTATATCTTCATTTTTTTTAATTTCTTTGGATATAAAGAAAGAGAATATTCCATCATTATCGTATGTTTGATCTCTTTTTAAAATATTTTTATCATGAATATAGTTAATAGAATTCTCATTGTTCTCTTGATTATTTTTCTCATTTTCATATTGAAGATTTTCTTCCTCGCTTGTTTGTTTTTGGATCTTCTTAATTATTTGAGAAAATTAACATATTGTTTTAGGTTTGTATCTATAGAATCAAGTGGTTGTCCACACTTCAAACACGTTGTAGACGCATTTGAAATTCTTTCAACCCCTGATCTTTTGATATTTTTATACGAGCATGTGTATTTGCAGTCAATATATGATTTTTCGTCATCTGTGTTGCATCATTGATCTCAACTGGCAGTCAATCTGAATATTTTATAAGTGTATGATCTTTTATACTTCTAGATAATATTATTTGTAGGATGATCAAGATACACAATGATTGTGTTTTATATGTTAAATCTTGTGAGCTTTATTTTATTCTTTCTTCTAACATTGGGAATTGATTCTGACCATCAACAAAAAAGAGTTCTGAACACCTTACTTATTTATGGTTTAAGATATCTAATGATAGATGATAAATTATATTCAACATAAATTCTCAGTCTTCTTTATGTGCCTATTTTTTGTCCATTGCAGTGGAGCAATCGATACATATACTACACAATCAAATACTTGAAGCTGAGTTATATTTGGTTCTTAGTCAGTCTCTAATTGCATTTGAATATTTATGCTTAGCATTTGGTATTATTTAAATAGTGATGCAATATATAAAATTGTATACCCCTAAGTTAAAAAAACTGGTATTTTTGTTCTCATTAGCAATAATCGAGCAATAAGTTAGAGAAATTAAAATTTTGACTCTACCATACCATTTTGTGGTACATGATGTTTAACCTCGATCTTGTTTAACACATACTGAAAAATATTTTGACACATTGCAAGCTCGTGTTTCCTACTCAAGGGGTATCCAGAATGGTGGGACAATCGACCTAGATACATGGGTACCCATGGATGAAAGAAAACGACGATAAACTCTAGTGCACAAATGAACGTGATGATGGCAAGAAATAGAGCTAACCCTATCTCACTTGAGGAAGACGATGGACATCTAGAGAATTATTTCCATTTCCTCGTGGGCTATCAGACCAGCCCAATTACAAACAAACGACCCGTTCAGCGGCCTGGTGAACATAAATGGGCCATCCATCAGCGAGTTGCCAATAACAACCCATCCAACGTTTAACCTGTGTTTTTGGATAATATGGGCCCAAATTCTTCACAAATCTATATATAAAAGGAGGATAAAACAGTGCATCCTCATTGCACCACCTCAGCAACATTTTAAATTTTTTATTTTTATTCTAATTTATAATTTAATTGTACTCTCCGTTACAAATTCTTTATAGCCACTAACCTAAAAATTTAATATCCTTTGTAATTATTCCTAAATTTAATATCCATTGTAACAATTTATTTTTTATAATGGAAATTAATTAAATATAAATCTATATATAAAAAGAGAATATATAAAAAGAGAGGTTTTTCATCTCATAACAAATAATACTTTTTGTTATATATATCTTTGATTATTTCAAATAATATAATAAAAATCTATATATAAAAAAGGTTTTTTCTCTCTTCTCCTTGCGCCACCTCATCAGGAGAGAAAAACTCATATTTTTCATTTTTTTAATCCATTAAAGATTTACAAAGATTTATGATGAATATCAATGGTGTTAGATTTATATTTAATTTTGATGTTTTTATTTTTTATTTTAAATTTAACTTTAAATGGATTTGAAAATTAGATATATTTATTCTTTAAACCATAAACTTAAAAAAATCATAAACATAATCTATTATTAGAAGAAATCTAAGACTATAAAAGTTAAACCAAATAAAAAGTATAGCAGTATTAAAATTTTATTATTATTTAAATTCATCGTACATGAAAATATAAATGGGCTTTGCACAATTATAGAAGAAAAATAAATAAATTTGTTTTTGAACTTTGTTTTATAAATAGCTTCCACTCATCTTTTAATTGTATATCTTTTCACCTTCCAAAAGATATAAATTAGTACATCAATGACAATATTAAATAGTATACATTAACACATATTTAATTTATATCAAACGTTATTGAAAGATTTTGAATAAGGAACTCAAACAGTTTTATGTAGATGTCTATTTAAATGAAAAAATCTAATGTTTTTTCCAATCTCTTACGTCGTGGAAGGTCGCTGATCCCTTCCCCGACCCGTTGTATCTACGTGTAAATTATGTATCTCTCTGGTGTTTTGATGCTAGCGAAGCAATAGGGATGTCCATAATCTATTTGAGTGTTTGTAGCCTGGAGATGAATTGACATGTTCGAGGAACTGAACGGAGACGAAGAGGAAGATAACAATGGAAAGGCTTAGAATCAGGTGGTGATGTGGACAACGACGCTACAACCTTCATCTCTGGTCAGCAGCAGTGTAGTGGAGGCTTTCCTTCATTGTGAACGAAGAGATTTGGTAGTGAATACAAATTTTAATTTTGATGATGAAGACGATTTGGTGTTAAAAAACATAGGTTATTCCAAAAATATTGTGTTTAATTTTTTTAAAAGGAAAATAGCTTGAATCTTGGTGTTTGAAGCTTGGAGCTAGATTGGAAGAAAGACACGTATTTATTGCGTATAACTTTTTTGTTTTAGATTTTAATCTTATCGAATATATATCTGGATATTTATAAAAGAAATTTCATGGGAACGAAAATGGAAAGGCGTTACAGTAGGACTCTTTGTTTTTTTTTTAAATTTGTACGTAATGTATTTTAAAATTAAAAAGAGAGAAAAAACATGGATATATAGATGGATTATGAAAAGAGAACTTGCATGGATTTGGTCTCAACGGCTCTTCAAGATATATTTTTTGCTTTGCGGAGAAAGGAAGAGCGATGAGAGAAAGAGAGTGAAATCTTAGGGAGATTGAGAAAGAGAAGGAAGCAAGAGGATAATGAATTCAAGGAGAGAAAAGAGAAAAACATCAAAACTATATTCGTGATTTATTTTATAAAGAGAGAAAACTCTAAAAATAAACCATTTTAAAATTTTGTTAAAAGTAAAATATTAAAATCTGTAAAAAATTCAGAAAAACCTTATTTTTTTTGTGAATCTAGTTTTTAAAAAACAAGAGAGCAAAAAATGAAATATGAAAAGGTGAAATTTTCTTCGTGCCGATTTTTTTTTTGCATTAACTACGTATTGAAAGTAGAAAATTTCGTTTAAAGGGAGAATCAGAAGAAAAAAAATGAAGATTCTGTGATACACAAGGTATTATGCTGCGTGAGAGAGACTAAATTTTTCCATTTTATTTAAATATATACAAAATAAATTAAAGAGGAAAGATGCAAAAATAGATGTAATAAGTTGAAATATATACATTTATATATAAATAAATATAGGGTAAACCAAATTATTGAGATTATATAGAATTGTTTGTATGTATTATTTTATATCAAGTACATTTTTAATATATATATATATATATATTGTTAATACATGGAATAGAATAGATAATCTTTTAACTTTTATTTATTGCACACCTTCATATATATATACACATAATATGGCGATTAAATGAAAATTAAGTTGAAACAAAAAAGTATTGAGAAATGCATAACTAATGTACTCACAGAAGAAAGGATCAAATGGTGGTGCTTCACTAATTATAATTATGAGACAAAAATGCGTCATAATTTTATTAATTGGTACTAATATTTTCACTATAACATGAAATTTAAATAAATTCATCACATTTACTTTCAAATTGGTGAAAAAGGATTGTCCTGAATTAAATTTTAACAAATTTATGAAATTTGAGTAGGATTTTTTTTTAAATAATTAAAAATAATAATTTAAATTGGATAATTTAGAAATATGAAATAAATAATAGGATATGCGATTCTATCTTACAGTGGGTGTATATATATATATAAGACAAAAAAATCTCTAACTAAATCCATGAAAGAATGTTAAAGTTTATGATTTAAAGAGAAAAAGAAGACGAGGGAGAAAACAAACAAGAGATAATCCAAATATAAGTGTAGCAATGGTGAATGAAGAATTTTGAGGTCGATGATTTTCTAGGTTATGTTTGTTTGTTTTGGAACTCACCATGTTGGTCTGTTCTGCAAAAATCTTGAAAGTCTGCTTAACTTTCATCAGAACATTTTAGGTTTTTCAATTTAATCTTAGGGTTGTTGAACGGTTCATTTACGAAATAACATCATTCTTTTTCTTTCTAATAAACTCATGTCTTGAAATAAACGAAACAAATCTTATGCGAATTCGCTTAGACCATTGCAGCTATGACCAATTTTAAATATTGGATTCAACCATATACTTTACATAGTAATATTTAAAATCTAATATTCAACCATCAACTTGAACTACAACATCTATTAAAGCTATAACGATTTATTATTTCTTCAATTTAATTTTTATAAAGCGTTATATAAAAAAATATCATCCCACACATCGCGCATATATTTTTTTCGTAAATAAAAGAATTTGTTTATTTTTAACTTTTAAAAAAAATCAAAGAATTTCAAACGAAAAATTGAAAAAAACTACCACTACTCTATGTGGTAAATCAATTAGCCATATCTATATCTATATATCTATCTATATCTTCAGTAGATTTTGATTCTTCTAATTGTTAAAAGGCCCATTTATAGTTGCGCCTAAGAGGCCCATTAACAAAAGATGACTTCGACGTTTGCACGTTTGGGGGAGCCGCAAAGCGGACAATCTTTTGTAGCCGCCTCGCATGCCGGACACAGACAGATGTGCCGACACGGCAGCACCATCACCGTCGCCGATCTCGTATCGCATATCCGACACTTCTGTTCCACCAATTTCTTGTTCCTTGGATCCTCGATTCTCGACTCCGCGTCCTCTGCTTCAGCCGTTCTCATTGCCTCAAGAAATCAAGGATTCAATAAGGTATGTATATATACCTTATTGAAGAAGAATTCGTACATATATGAACAAGAATTGGATTAGAGAAATGAAATGAAATGGCGATGAAAAAGATTATATATATTATTCTCTTACGCATGAAGCTCATTAATGTAACCCACGCTTCTCTTTTTCAATTATTTTTTTCTTTAATAATTGCAAGACTCCACGTTTTTTGTTCAGATTTTTTTTAAATAAAATCGAGTTTACCATAATGTCAATGGCTTTATGGTCATGCATATATATATATATATATATAAAGGTTGAATGATATCTATAAGATTTTTAATTATAACCTTGAAAAAGTAAATATAGAATGTAAATAGTTAAGTAAATATAGAATGTAAATAGTTGTAGGGATGAGTTTATTTAAACGATGTACGAGGGATTATATATAATTTATAATATATATATCATTGTTGTTATTGTTTACATTCGCTCGACCATTATATATATATATATATATATATATTCTCTACATCTCTTGAAATGCTCTTACCTTAATTAGCGGGGCCAAGCATTTACAAATATATATGGGCGATCAAACAATAAGAAATAAAAACATTAAATATCCACTTATGCCAATAATACTTAATAAATGCCAATCGTTCATGTTAGTCCGAATCATTTAATTGTTTTGTATCCTTTTTATTTTAGATTTATATGTCAATATTTGTCTGAACGATTTTTCAACTTCTATTAGACCTAATTTTTTATTTTTAATATATATATACACACATCCCCACACTTTGTTGCTTTTGTCGTTTTCTGTAACGAACCCATAAACCCATTGGGCCTAATAATGGGTCTGATTTAAAAATTGAGTTTTTTGGTGGCCCGTTACTATGTGTATTGGTTGTAGTTCAATAATAATATTCTCGTGGCATAACATTTCAATTATTTATATAATTAACAATTCTACTATTTTCATCTAATATGAGATTTACGGAAACCTAATGGACGACACTACTAAATTTAATGAAATTTCAACACGGCAACAATGATAAATCCTTGGTAAAAAAAAAAAAGATATTTTGCTTGATATAAGAGCATCCAATCACATGAAAGTTTCTTTGGTATTATTAAAGAACATCGTACAGATAAATTCGTCTGGTTGACTTACCTAAAAGTAAATAGACTAATGCAACATGTCTCGGTGAAATGATTCTAGACAGAAAAACCCTTTTAAAAGATGTATTATATGTATATGGCTTGACATGCACTATCATCTCTATTGTAAAATTGATATGTTAGAACGAACGTGTAATCATGTTTGATGAAAAATGTTGTATTATACATGACCATACTAAGAAAATCCTGATTGGAGCGGATGAAAAGAGCGTTGCTGTTTATCTTTACAAAGGAGTAGTCGTGACGTGTGTAAATCAAGCAAGTATGTTGGAAATTCGAGAATTGTGGCATCGACGTGTTAGTCATCCTTTAGATTCAGTATTATCCTAATTATCTATTTCACCTGGTTTCTCAAAGTTTTTTTTAACAACACGACTATTTGTGATGCATGTCATCAAGCCAAACAGACTCATTCTATTTTTGTTGATAATACCAATAAAGTTGTAGTCATATTGACTTAATTCATTGTGATATTTGGAGATCATATCACATGCCTTAAAGCTGTGGAATACATTAGTTTTAACAATAGTTGATGACTATTCACGAGATGTATCGATTCACTTGTTGAACGCTAAAAGTAAAGTCCAACAAATCTACAGAATTTCTTTATGATGACCAAACAAAATTTTCATAAGGATGTCAAAGTCGTATAATCGAACAATAGAATATAATTCATGTATCTTCTATCCTACATTATTACAAACATAATCGTTCATCAAACAAGCTATATGCCTTAACAAAAAGAAAAACTTATTTCTCTTCAAAACAAAATCTTTTACAAAATCACTTTATATATCCGTGAAGCTCTAGGTCTCACTTGAAGTACTAGAATGAAAAAGGCTTGGCCAACAGAAACAATGAACCATAACCAACTTAGATAATCGATACATGAACCCGTTCTTAATTGTGTTCTCTTGTTCTGTCTATTATAGAATTCAAGTGACAATATAAATGGTGTCTATAATTATATATATATATATATATATGATCCACCTTCAACTTAATTAATACATAAGTTATGCTATTTAAAACCAAATTTGATTATTTTGATTTGGACTTAACAGATTGAACGACTTTTACGTATTCACATGTCTAGTATCTCATTCTGATCTTCACATGTCTCTAATATCTCATTCTCATCTCTTTCTTTATCTTGGTCCCTATTCTCGTCTCCATAACAATTTATGTCACAATCTTTATATATGTCCATGCGTCTTGCACAATCATTACCATGCCCATGTTTCTCTATTTTAGTCTTAGTGACTATCTCGTACTTTATACAATCCAGATCTTTACATATGTAGGAACTGTTATATCATTATAACCTTAAAGGAAAAGGACCATGTCCTTAACCAAGAACAAAACAAGAACAAGCGATCACTAACTTGATTGAGCATATAATTTCGCAGAACAATCTTAATGAAAGAGAAAATGTAGGATCATAATCATTAATAGATATTAGGTAAGAGTTCATAATCATAATCTCTAAAAATAAAAATCATATTGGATCATGAATAGATATTGGGTAAGAGTTCATAATCACAATATCTACAAATAAAAATAATAGATCATGCCAAAAGAGAAAATATCACGTGATAGAGGATCTATATAATCATACGATGATAGATGAGTTAATGGTGTTTGACCCGTCGTACTTCTCACTACAAATTTAACTATTGAAGTTGTTGCAACCACCAATAACTTAAGATGCCATAGAGAAACATTGACATTGCTATATAAAATAAATAAATGGTGCACATCAGGACTATTGTGACGACGGTAACAAGCAATACATGTGTGCACTTGGCAAAGGCTATTACGAATATGGCCAATCCGACTATCTTGGAACTAAAACTACAACACATGTGACAGAAATCATGGCATAAACCTCTCGGCTATGCCGGAGATGGTTGCTTAGGATACAGTCTTGACCTTCACGACGAGCTTATGGTCTGGACCAAGGACTTACGTCCTGTGTTGAAACAAATAGTTTCATTGATAGTTTTAAATTGTGAAATAGTAGTTTCATTATTTAGTAGGATTCTCATATGTAATGTGCTTCATTAACATGAGATAAAATATTTTGTAATCTTTCATATGGATAATTTAAATATCTTGGGGTCCATGTTCTGATTTTTTATTCAATACAAATTTAGTTAAAAAATCAATATATCTTAAAGTTTTTGCATCATCATTGATTATATTTCATTTAAAATATTTTAGGTCCGCAATGGATCGATGTGATGCAACAAGAGTTACTTTTGTTTCAACACAACAGTAATTGGGAAATCACTGCACTACCACCAAGAAAGAAAGTTATTGGGAGTCGTTGGGTGTTTAAAAATCAAATATAACTCAAATAGATCCATTGAACAACATACGATTCGACTTGTTGTCCTTGAAAATTATTAGAAAAAGGGAATAGATTTTGAACAAACCTTTGCGCCGATGGCTAAAATTCCCACAGCTCAGATGTTTTTATTTATCGCTACAACAAAATACTAGATTATTCACCAAATGGATGAATAGAATGCATTTTTACATGGCGATGTTACAAGAAAAAGTCTACATGCTACTTCCACACGGATGACCTTCTTCTGATCCATCCATGGTTTGCAAGCTCAATAAGTCTCTTTATAGACTCAGACAAGCTCCTCAATTTTGGTTCGCAAAGCTAACGATCACTTTGTAAATAATCTTGATCTTATTATTATCTCTTTACATTTCATCGTGGAGATACCTCGATACACATCTTGTTCATGTTGATGACTTCTTTATTGGTGGAAACGACTTGTATACCATTGAATTTTTTAAGGTATATCTTCATGATTTTTTCCACCTGAAGGATCTAGATAATTGAAATATTTTCTAGAAATTGAATTAGCTCAGAACTGGGACAAGTTTAATCTTTGACAATCCAAATATGCTCTTGACATTACCTCTGACCGTTGATTGTTAGGCTCAAAGCCAATGACTATTCTCATGGAACAAAATCACTGTTTATTAGACTCTCCAAATGAGCTTTATGATAATCCTAGACAGTACCACATATTACCTTGACGATTGATTTATTTAACCATCACCAGACCTAAATTGTGTTATGCAGTCCATGTTGGCCGAATCATCAGACCTGAATTGTGTTATCTAAGACAAGGTATATTGTTGGTTCCACAATTGAATTTTAACTTTATGTGGTTATTGTGATTCTGACTGAGATGCTTGTTGCAAGACATGACGATCATTCAATGGACATGTAGTTTCACTTGGAAGTTCACCAATTGCATGGAAAACGAAGAATCAACCTACCGTATCACGATCAGCGGTAGATGCAATATAAGGCGACCTAGATTTGTAGTCTGAAATGTTTACACTCTCTACTAACATGTTTTTGGATCACATCCACAATAAAGCTTTATTGCGACAACCAAGCAGTAATCTACCTTGTGTCCAATCCAGTATTCCACGAGCAAACAAAATGCATTAAGGTTGATTGTCATTTTATACGAGACATCATTCAAATTGGAATTCGCCAGAAGTCCTACCTTCGCTCCGCTGATCAATTGGAAAACTTCTTCACAAAGGCATTGAGGACCCTGGCTTTCTATACACTATGCGGTAAGTGGGGCATTTAAGATTTGCATGCACCAACTTGTGGAGGCGTAATGACGGAAAATATTACACATAATATTCTCTAATTAATTACAATATAAATCACATTTATTCTGAAAGATTACATACATCATAGCCCTATAATATTGTTTTTTATATGCACGTTCTATTGTATTTAAAACCTACAACGATTGAAAAAAACATCATAAATTCCTTAGAAACTTGGCATAATTCGATAAGATCTTTGGGATTTATAGTTCATGGTACCATTTGAAAACAAAAGAAAAAACAAGCCTCATATAATCTTAATCAAACCATAGTTCAATAGACATATAATAGAAAAGAGAGAAAGTAACCTAAAATGGAAGACATGCTTAATGAGTGTTCCTTGGACCATAAACTCAGACAACCAACAATCTTTCATCGCCTTCACAACAACATCCTATCATAAACTAATTGGTGGAATCTGAATTATTCACCTTGATGTAAGTGAAATATGGTCTTCTAGTTATTCGTACAAATATCAAAAATTTATTCTTTGATGGATGAGGAGTAAAAATCTAGTAAATGATAGAATTTTAAAAATAAAAAGAAAAACTTATTTCTCTTCAAAACAAAATCTTTTACAAAATCACTTTATATATCCGTGAAGCTCTAGGTCTCACTTGAAGTACAAGAATGAAAAAGGCTTGGCCAACAGAAACAATGAACCATAACCAACTTAGATAATCGATACATGAACCGGTTCTTAATTGTGTTCTTTTGTTTCGTCCATCATAGCATTCAAATGACAATATAAATGGTGTCTATAGTTAATATATATATATATATATATATATATATATGATCCACCTTCAACTTAATTAATACTTAAGTTACACTAGTTAAAACCAAATTTGATTATTTTGATTTGGACTTAACAAATTGAACGACTTTTACGTATTCACATGTCTAGTATGTCATTCTGATCTTCACATGTCTCTAATATCTCATTCTGATCTCTTTCTTTATTTTGGCCCCTATTCTCGTCTCTATAACAATTTATGTCACAATCTTTATCTATGTCCATGTGTCTTGCACAATCATTACCATGCCCATGTTTCTCTATTTTAGTGTTAGTGATTATCTCGTACTTTATATAATCCAGATCTTTACATATGTGCACTTGGCAAAAGTATTACGAACATATGTGCACTTGGCAATACATGTGTGCACTTGGCAAAGGTATTACGTGTGTGCACTTGGAAAAGGTATTACGAACATGGCCCGATCCAACTATCTTGGAACTAAAACTACAACACATGTGGCAGAAATCATGGCATAAACCTCTTGGCTATGCTGGAGATGGTTGCTTAGGATACAGTCTTGACCTTCACGACGAGCTTATGGTCTCGACCAAGGACTTACGTCCTGTGTTGAAAAAAAATGTTTCATTGATAGTTTTAAATTGTGAAATAGTAGTTTCATTATTTAGTAGGATTCTCATATGTAATGTGCTTCATTAGCATGAGGTAAAACATTTTGTAATCTTTCATATGGATAATTTAAATGTCTTGGGGTCCATGTTCTGATTTTTTTATTCAATACAAATTTAGTTAAAAAATCAATATATCTTAAAGTTTTTGCATCATCATTGATTATATTTCATTTAAAATATTTTGTAAACATCATCATTGGAATTTTTTTGAAGCAATGTAAATTAATGAATCACTTTCTTGGAAGATAACATTTTGTTTTTTTGGTAAATGGAACCTTAAATAGGGAAGACTTCACATCGAGATATGTATCTATATTTGAAATCACTTATAATTTCATTATTCGGTTATGAAATTTTTGGTTGATGTACGCTTATATGCTAGTGAACACCCTTGTTTATATATTTAAACAAATACATAATTGTTTTGGTTTGATTGCACCATTCGATTTTTACATAAGCTATATATTTTTACGTAGTAAATGTGTTTTGTAGAAACTATATAACGTTTGTGTACTTTGATTTGTCTTTGACGATATATCTAGGAATTGAACATCAGATTGAAGGAATCCACATGCCCGTTAAATTTTTGGATAATCAAGTCGCTCAGCTTGAATTGACCTTTTCAAGAGGAGCGAGAACACTCTCGGAAAATCGTGATCAAAATCCTCGAAAATAGAAGGTGATATGGTTAAGCTCGGGACTATAAATAAGTGCTTCTCAGAAGGCAATCAGAACCCCTTTTTGGACTATTTTCTTTCTTTTGGGTTTTGTATTTGAAGCTCGGATTTTCACTTTTATTTTTGGAGTTTGTTGTTTTATTTTGAATCCATATTATTTACCGTAGGAACCGTAGAAATAAGACAATATTTTTCAGAGGAGTGAAAATAAAACAGAGAAAACGCTCGATCTGAATGACCATAACCATGAAATGCTCGGCAAAGTGGTGGTAAAAGGTAAATGGTGTCTCTCGGAAAAAAATCCTTCGAGCGAAAATGTTCACATTGCATGTGTGGTCATCGGATAAGAGATCTTTGATTGGCGAGGGAGAAACCGAGAACCAAAAACCAAACTCAATGTTTTGATCTTGTTTTCTTTGATTTTGTTTTGGAATTACTCATGTTTATTTGCATTCTAGTTTCAGTTAAGAAGGCATTTGAGATAGAATTAAGATATTGCCTATCCGCTTTCAATTATAAAGTTTCTCCGATTCTTTACTTCTCATTTCTTTTTTATTTCTCATTTTTAATAAATTGTTGTAAGCTATTTGATGTCAACTAGATTTATGGTATTCAAGACCTCCTTTGATTTTGATTTCAGATTCTTATACGAGTGAGTGCAATGTTGAAACAGTGCAAGCTGAAACCACATATAATGGGATGGAACAGTAAAAACCACGTCGAGCATAAATACGTGAAATAAATGAGAGCATGCATATACACTTAGGATCATTTAGATTAAATCTTAAGTAAATTTAGGGTGTATTTTAGGAGAATAAAATAATTGTTAGAATCCAATAAATGAGAGCATGCATACATTTAGCTTGCATCTTAGTTTAGCCACAAGGTAATCGGATTATTTAGGAGATTAAAGAATCTTTGCTGCTCAAATAGCTATATACTGAACTTAGTATCGACTAAGTTTTTTGAACGAATTGAAGAGCATAGTCGATTTAGGGTATTCGAACTTATTATTCTTTTGCGGGATAAATTGACATTTAGTCATATTAAGATCGTCCTAGAATCTTAGTTCCAAACTTATATATTTTTTAAGGAGTAGTTCCTTATTCTTTAGAGCATCAGGTCATTTCCATCTTATTCAAGTTACTGTAAAAAAAATTACTTGAAAAAGATTCATGCATCTCGCCACGGGGTGATGTCGATCATCATATGTGAGTAGTAGCCCTGGTTTTTATTCTCTTTACCATTTTTCAAACAATCATAATTTCATACATGCAGAAAGAAAAACAAAAGAGACGAAAAATGCCAAATGTTCAAATCTCAAATAATAATAATAGTAATAATAATAATAATAATAATAACAATAAAAAGAATAAAATAACAATAACAACAACAACAACAACAATGACGATGATGATGATAATCATATATATAAAAGATATGTTTTTTCTTCTTTTCTGGTGTTGCCACGTCACCAGAGAGAGAAAACCTCCCTAATTATCTTGCCCACCATCCTTTCATAAACGCGTCTTCTTCAATTCCTTGTACCCTATTTTTCTCAAATTCTTTGAATCTTCCCCTCAATTTGCCGACCTAAGAAGAGGATTCATCAGAGAGAGTTCGAGTCTATCCCTCTTCCCTCAAATTCGTTGTTCATCCCTTCAAACGCTTCGGTAACTGCTTCCTACCGTCTGCAACTAAGAAAAATGCCGCTTGGGTTTTGGCCCAAACACGGGAGCAACGATTGAGATGATACCCGCGAAGATGGCACATACATTATCACGTCGATTCCAGCTATTGATTCCCTATAAAATTTCTTTCTTTCCAACAAACAACCTTCAACTTCATCGCCACGAAGAATCAAGGGTTTACGCTCCTGAAAAATCTCGATTTATCTTTTCTAAGTGATATTTTCTGCCAGCTTCACTGCCAGTTCTTCCAGAAATCGGCATCTTCGATAAATCAACGTCTTCGATAAGTGGAGGCAAGCAAAGAAGAGGTAGCGACGGGAGAAAAGCGCGACTGAGAAGGAGAGGCGACAACCTCTTGGTGGAAGAAGATTCACTTGATGCGCGGAAGCAATCGGGTTTCCATGGCAATGATGCGGAGGCCTAACGCGGATCGAATACGAACGTCGATGATCCATTGAAAAGTAAGCTTCTCGCCATCTCTCCATCCGATTGTTAATGGAAATTTAGGGGATCTCTGGAAAAGGATCGAGGAATCGAGCATCGCACTTGTGATCTTCTGGAGCAGGTACAGGAGGTTAACATGGTGCTTGGACGAGGTCGTGAAGAGTAAACAAGGCATAGATGAAGGCAAACTCCTCATCATTCTTGTATTCTACGAGGTTGAGCCTGCCACGCTTAGAAGGCGGGAGGGAGATCTCAGCTGTCAGCTGTGGAATCATGGGAAGAATTTTGACAACGACACGATGACTAAATGGCCGAAGCTTTGCAGTCAATTTTGAGCAAGAATGATTTCATGTTGAAAGAAATGAGGTATAGAATTTCGACTTCTTTGTCAGATTATGAAGTAGAAAATATTTCACCTTATGATGTGCTATTACCATGAACTTAAATATATATTATTTGCCAAGAAAAAAGCGTCAAATGTGTTGTCTCAAGCATTGTGTCATTGGTTTTTCTCTCCTTTCCACAGCCCAGCGGGTGAATTCATTGATGAAATTGTTGATCATGTCAAAAGACGCCTAACCTACTTTGCATCGGAGGAAAGGGAAAAGGATTGCGTCCTTCCTTCCCCAGAAAGAGTAGAATGGTTTTTGGTCTCTCTCTCTCTATGTTTCTATAAATGGTTCAGTCATTTCTTTTGGATAGAAAAGGGAAAAATCATTTAGCAAGGTTTGTGATATCTTCTTTAGTTGTGTGATCTAAGTGGTTAGTGATGTGTAAGTTTCTTTTCGATTGTTGTTCGTTTTTTGTTTGGTTTCGATTATTTTGGGTCTCGTATTCGGCGTTCCACTTTGAGCGGTTGAGCAAGGAGATCCATCAGGCTCTGCGTCGGCGACTAACCAAGGGTGACCTAAGTCGGTGAATCGAGGGCGACGGTAATTTCAATCATCCTTTTCTTGGAGGCTTGAAGTTGCTTCTCTTCTGTCTCCTCAACAGGTACATCCCCTCACCAGGTACATCCTTTTACAGACAAAGCTTGACACAGAGAACTGGATCGGTCTAAAAACCCTAGACGTGTCTGGAAGAGTGCAGTTCATAAGCGTTCCGGGTGAATCCGTCGCTGCTCATGGAGAAGAGTAATTGGGGTATTAGGGTGCTGATGAACATGTCAGTGCTTACATTATCAAGAAGCTCTATTTCGGAAGGTAGGTACATACATACATGCATACACACACACACATAAATCTACATATAAAAGTATGCTTCTATATATATAAAACCACAGTAGTTTCTTACAATTTCCTGCACTTCTTGCAATTAATAGGCACTCTACCGATAGTGAAGTTGCTCTTATGCTGCTAATGGCTTACCTATCATACACTGGCTGAGGTAAGTTAATCTGAAAAAAGTGAAACTCTTCTGTAACTTTTTCCGACACAATGTCCAGTTTCCAACAAGAACCTCAGAGTAATAAAGAACATGAACACGTTCTCTTTTGCAGTTGTTTGAGTTGAGTGCTATTTTGACTGTGTTTTTCTATGGGATCATTATGCTTCACTGCACATGGCATAACATGACGGAGAACTCGAGGGTCACAAAAAAGTAAGTCATTTTGTTCTATGAATGTTTTCCCATAAACACCATTGAATAAATACATTTGTCATGAAAGATAAAAACGCGGATTCTACTGAGGTTGTTTTGTTCCTTGATGTTTATTGATGCAGACACACATTCGCTACATTGTTATTTGTAGCTGAGATTTTTATATTCCTTTACGTTGGAATGTGCGAAGAGATTTGGTGGTGAATACAAATTTTAATTTTGATGATGAAGACGATTTGGTGTTAAAAACATAGGTTATTCCAAAAACATTGTGTTTAATTTTTCTAAAAGGAAAAAACTTGAATCTTGGTGTTTGAAGCTTGAAGCTAGTTTGGAAGAAAGACACATATTTATTACGTATAACTTTTTTGTTTTAGATTTTAAACTTATCAAATATATATCTAGATATTTATAAAAGAAATTTCATGAAACAAAAATGGAAAGGCGTTACAGTAGGACTCATTGTTTTTTAAAATTTGTTCGCAATGTATTTTAAAATTAAAAAAGAGAGAAAAAGCATGGATATATAGATGGATTGCGAAAAAATAACTTGCATGGATTTGGTCTCAACGACTCTTCAAGATATATTTTTTGCTTTGCGGAGAAAGGAAGAGCGATGAGAGAAAGAGAGTGAAATCTTAGGAAGATTGAGAGAGAGAAGGAAGCAAGAGGAGAGTGGATTCAAGGAGAGAAAAGGGAAAAACATCAAAACCATATTCGTGATTTATTTTATAAAGAGAGAAAACTCTAAAAATAAACCAATTTTAAATTTTGTTAAAAGTAAAATATTAAAATCTGTAAAAAAATTCAGAAAACCTTATTTTTAAGTGAATCTGGTTTTTAAAAATGAGAGAGCAAAAAATGAAATATGAAAAGGTGAAATTTTCTTTGTGGTGATTTTTTTTGCATTAACTACGTATTGAAAGTAGAAAATTTCGTTTAAAGGGAGAATCAGAAGAAAAAAATGAAGATTCTGTGATACACAAGGTTTTATGCTGCGGGAGAGAGACTAAATTTTTCAATTTTATATAAATAAATACAAAATAAATTAAAGCGGAAAGATGCAAAAATAGATATAATAAGTTGAAATATATACATATATAAATAAATATAGGGTAAACCAAATTGTTGAGATTATAGAGAATTGTTTGTATGTATTATTTTATATCAAGTACATTTTTAATATATATATATATATATATTGTTAATACATGGAATAGAATAGATAATCTTTTAACTTTTATTTATTGCACACCTTCATATATATATATATATAATATCTTCAAGGCGATTAAATGAAAATTAAACTGAAACAAAAAAGTATTGAGAAATGCATAACTAATGTACTCACAGAAGAAATGATCAAATGGTGGTGCTTCACTAATTATAATTATGAGACAAAAATGTGTCATAACTTTATTAATTGGTACTAATATTTTCACTATAACATGAAATTTAAATAAATTCATCACATTTACTTTCAAATTGGTGAAAAAAGATTGTCTTGAATTAAATTTTAACAAATTTATGAATTTTGAGTAGGATTTTTTTTGAAATAATTAAAAATAATAATTTAAGTTGAGTTATTTAGGAATATGAAATGAATAATAGGATATGCGATTCTATCTTACAGTGTATATATATATATATATAAGACAAGAAAATCTCTAACATCAATGAAAAGAACGTTAAAGTTTATGATTTAAAGAGAAAAAGAAGACGGGAGAGAAAACAAACAAGAGATAATCCAAATATAAGTGGGTAGCAATGGTGAATGAAGAATTTTGAGGTCGATGATTTTCTAGGTTATGTTTGTTTGTTTTGGAGTTCACCATGTTGGTCTGTTCTGCAAAAATCTTGAAGGTGTGCTTAACTTTCATCAGAACATTTTAGGTTTTTCAATTTAATCTTAGGGTTGTTGAACGGTTCATTTACGAAGTAACATCATTCTTTTCCTTTCTAATAAACTCATGTCTTGAAATAAACGAAGCAAATCTTATGCGAACTCGCTTAGACCACTGCAGCTATAACCAATTTTAAATATTAGATTCAACCATATACTTCACATAGTAATATTTAAAATCTAATATTCAACCATCAACTTGAACTACACCATCTATTAAAGCTATAACCATTTTTTATTTTTTGAATTTAATGTTTATAAAGCGTTATATAAAAAAATATCACTCACATCGCGTGGATATTTTTCTCGTAAATAAAAGAATTCGTTTATTTTTAACTTAAAAAAAATAAAAGAATTTCAAACGAAAAATTGAAAAAAAACTACCACTACTCTATGTGGTGCATCAATTAGCCATATCTATATCTATATATCTATCTATATCTTCCAGTAGATTTTGATTCTTCTAATTGTTAAAAAGCCCATTTATAGTTGCACCTAAGTGGCCCATTAACTAAAGATGACTTCGACGTTTTCACGTTTGGGGGAGCCGCAAAGCGGACAATCTTTTGTAGCCGCCTCGCATGCCGGATACAGACAGATGTGCCGACACGGCAGCACCATCACCGTCGCCGATCTCGTATCGCATATCCGACACTTCTGTTCCACCAATTTCTTGTTCCTTGGATCCTCGATTCTCGACTCCGCGTCCTCTGCTTCAGCCGTTCTCATTGCCTCAAGAAATCAAGGATTCAATAAGGTATGTATATATACCTTATTGAAGAAGAATTCGTATATATATGAACAAGAATTGGATTAGAGAAATGAAATGAAATGGCGATGAAAAAGATTATATATATTATTCTCTTACGCATGAAGCTCATTAATGTAACCCACACTTCTCTTTTTCAATTATTTTTTTCTTTAATAATCGCAAGACTCCACGTTTTTTGTTCAGATTTTTTTTAAATAAAATCGAGTTTACCATAATGTCAATGGCTTTATGGTCATGCATATATATATATATATATATAAAGGTTGAATGATATCTATAAGATTTTTAATTATAACCTTGAAAAAGTAAATATAGAATGTAAATAGTTTTAGGGATGGGTTTATTTTAACAATGTAGGAGGGATTATATATACTTTATAATATATATATATATATATCATTGTTGTTATTGTTTACATTCGCTCGACCATTATTCTATATATATATATACTCTCTGCATCTCTTGAAATGCTCTTACCTTAATTAGCGGGGCCAAGCATTTACAAATATATATGGGCGATCAAACAATAAGAAATAAAAACATTAAATACCCACTTATGCCAATAATACTTAATAAATGCCAATCGTTCATGTTAGTCCGAATCATTTAATTGTTTTGTATCCTTTTTATTTTAGATTTATATGTCAATATTTGTCTGAACGATTTTTCAACTTCTATTAGACCTAATTTTTTATTTTTAATATATATATACACACATCCCCACACTTTGTTGCTTTTGTCGTTTTCTGTAACGAACCCATAAACCCATTGGGCCTAATAATGGGTCTGATTTAAAAATTGAGTTTTTTGGTGACCCGTTACTATGTGTATTGGTTGTAGTTCAATAATAATATTCTCGTGGCATAACATTTCAATTATTTATATAATTAACAATTCTACTATTTTCATCTAATATGAGATTTACGGAAACCTAATGGACGACACTACATTGCAATAGATAGAAGAAGCCAAATGAAATGACGATAGGAAAGTCGATAAAAGATAAACGCATGGATATATGTCATTGTTAGTTTTTTTCTTTAAGTATCAAAACGACGTCGTTTTGACGTCAATTTTTTTTTGAAAAAAATGACCGCCTAGAAATTAATCGGACGGTAAGAGAACGCCTAGCGCCTAGACGGGGCCTAGGCGGCGCCTAGACGGGATTTTTAGAACACTGATAAGACCTAATTTTTTATTTTTAATATATATACACCCCCACACTTTGTTGCTTTTGTCGTTTTCTGTAACGAACCCATAAACCCATTGGGCCTAATAATGGGTCTGATTTAAAAAATGAGTTTTTTGGTGACCCGTTACTATGTGTATTGGTTGTAGTTCAATAATAATATTCTCGTGGCATAACATTTCAATTGTTTATATAATTAACAATTCTACTATTTTCATCTAATAAGGGATTTATGGAAACCTAATGGACGACACTACTAAATTTAATGAAATTTCAACACGGCAACAATGATAAATCCTTAGTAAGACAAAAAAAATGATATTTTGCTTGATATAGGAGCATCCAATCACATGAAAGTTTTTTTGGCATTATTAAAGAACATCGTACAGATAAATCTGTCTGGTTGACTTACCTAATGGTAGATAGACTAACGCAACATGTCTGGGTGAAATGATTCTAGACGGAAAAACCCTTTTAAAAGATGTATTATATGTATATGGCTTGACATGCACTATCATCTCTATTGCAAAACTGATATGTTAGAACGAACGTGTAATCATGTTTGATGACAAATATTGTATTATACATGACCGTACTAAGAAAATCATGATTGGAGCGGATGAAAAGAGCGTTGGTGTTTATCTTTACAAAGGAGTAGTCGTGACATGTGTAAATCAAGCAAGTATGTTGGAAATTCGAGAATTGTGGCATCGACGTGTTAGTCATCCTTCAGATTCAGTATTATCCTAATTATCTATTTCACTTGGTTTCTCAAAGTTTTTTTAACAACACGACTATTGTGATGCATGTCATCAAGCCAAACAGACTCATTCTATTTTTGTTGATAATACCAATAAAGTTGCACTCATATTTGATTTAATTCATTGTGATATTTGGAGATCATATCACATGCCTTAAAGCTGTGAATACATTAGTTTAACAATAGTTGATGACTATTCACGAGATGTATTGATTCACTTGTTGAAAGCTAAAAGTAAAGTCCAACAAATTCTACAAAATTTCTTTATGATGACCAAATAAAATTTTCATAAGGATGTCAAAGTCGTATAATCGAACAATAGAATATAATTCATGTGTCTTCAATCCTACATTATTACAAACATAATCGTTCATCAAACAAGCTATGTGCATATGCCTTAACAAAATGGATGTGTTGAAAGAAAACAATGCCACATACTGAATATGATGCGTGCACTTCTATTTTAAGCTCAACTTCTAACTAAATTATGGGGAGAATGTGTTCTCCCGGCCTCATATATGATTATTTGAACACCATCAAATTTGGATTATGGAAAGATGTCCTATGAGATGCTTTTTGACAAAAGTTATGATTTTTTGAGATTATGGGTAATTGGTTGTCTATTCTACACCCATAAAAGACAACGTCCGAAGGATAAATTTCCCTTAAAAACAATCGGTGTATGTTCATTGGACACCCTTCAACTTAAAAAGATGATGGGTTACGATCTTGACACCAAAGAAGTTTATGTATCATGTGATGTTACCATTCATGAATAAATATTCCCCACCATAAATGACACCCCTACTTCTACTCATAGGCATTTCCACTCCACACCTGAGCATTTTTATGAACAATCAAATGACGCTGACTGTAGTACTTGGAAGACATGGGCGACATCATGGTTGACACACACAATGGGGATGTTGAGCAATTACCTACAAAAAATCAGCTTTAATGCAACAAGATTCATACGTTCGGTATGACAAGTTCGGGTGGTTCCTCCAATTCGGGTTGTAGGTATTCCCGAATTGCGTCCCCAAAAATTCTTCACCCGCCTCTATACATAAATGAAGTGTTATCTTATTTCCTATCAGTGATCATTTACCTCATAATTTTAATACTCCGCATGGAGTTTTCTTGGAAGCTATTTCTATGGGAAAAGAATCCCGAAACTATAATGAGGCCATCTTAGGTCCGCAATGGATCGATGTGATGCAACAAGAGTTACTTTGGTTTCAACACAACAGTAATTGGGAAATCATTACACTACCACCAAGAAAGAAAGTTATTGGGAGTCGTTGGGTGTGTAAAAATCAAATATAACTCAAATAGATCCATTGAACGACACATGAATCGACTTGTTGTCCTTGAAAATTATTAGAAAAAGGGAATAGACTTTGAACAAACCTTTGGGCCGGTGGCTAAAATTCCCACAGTTCAGATGTTTTTATTTATCGCTACAGCAAAATACTAGATTATTCACCAAATGGATGTACACAATGCATTTTACATGGCGATGTTACAAGAAAAAGTCTACATGCTACTTCCACACGGATGACCTTCTTCTGATCCATCCATGGTTTGCAAGCTCAATAAATCTCTTTATAGACTCAGACAAGCTCCTCATGTTTGATTCGCAAAGCTAACGATCACTTTGTAAATAATCTTGATCTGATTATTGTCTCTTTACATTTCATCGTGGAGATACCTAGACACACGTCCTGTTAATGTTTGAAATCCAAATATGCTCTTGACATTACCTCTGACCGTTGATTGTTAGGCTCAAAGCCAACGACTATTCTCATGGAACAAAATCACCGTTTATTAGACTCTCCAAATGAGCTTTATGATAATCCTAGACAGTACCTCATATTACCTTGACGATTGATTTATTTAACCATCACCAGACCTAAATTGTGTTATGCAGTCCATGTTGGCCGAATTATCAGACCTGAATTGTGTTCTCTAAGACAAGGTATATTGTTGGTTCCACAATTGAATTTTAACTTTATGTGGTTATTGTGACTCTGACTGAGATGCTTGTTGCAAGACATGACGATCATTCAATGGACATGTAGTTTCACTTGGAAGTTCACCAATTGCATGGAAAACGAAGAATCAACCTACCGTATCACGATCATCGGTAGATGCAATATAAGGCGACCTAGATTTGTAGTCTGAAATGTTTACACTCTCTACTAACATGTTTTTGGATCACATCCACAATAAAGCTTTATTGCGACAACCAAGCAGTAATCTACCTTGTGTCCAATCCAGTATTCCACGAGCAAACAAAATGCATTAAGGTTGATTGTCATTTTATACGAGACATCATTCAAATTGGAATTCGCCAGACGTCCTACCTTCGCTCCGCTGATCAATTGGCAAACTTCTTCACAAAGGCATTGAGGACCCTGGCTGTTATACACTATGCGGTAAGTGGGGCATTTAAGATTTGCATGCACCAACTTGTGGAGGCGTAATGACGGAAAATATTACACATAATATTCTCTAATTAATTACAATATAAATCACATTTATTCTGAAAGATTACATACATCATATCCCTATAATATTGTTTTTTATATGCACGTTCTTTTGTATTTAAAACCTACAACGATTGAAAAAAAACATCATAAATTCCTTAGAAACTTGGCATAATTCGATAAGATCTTTGGGATTTATCGTTCATGGTAGCATTTGAAAACAAAAGAAAAAACAAGCCACATATAATCTTAATCAAACCATAGTTCAATAGACATATAATATAAAAGAGAGAAAGTAACCTAAAATGGAAGACATGCTTAATGAGTGTTTCTTGGACCATAAACTCAGATAACCAGCAGTCTTTCACCGCCTTCACAACAACACCTTGATGTAAGTGAAATATGGTCTTCTAGTTATTCGTACAAATATCAAAACTTTATTCTTTGATGGATGAGGAATAAAAATCTAGTAAATGATAGAATTCTAAAAGTAAAAAGAAAAACTTATTTCTCTTCAAACAAAATCTTTTACAAAATCACTTTATATATCCGTGAAGCTCTAGGTCTCACTTGAAGTAATAGAATGAAAAAGGCTTGGCCAACAGAAACAACGAACCATAACAAACTTAGATAATCGATACATGAACCGGTTCTTAATTGTGCTCTCTTGTTTCGTCCATCATAGAATTCAAGTGACAATATAAATGGTGTCTATAGTTATATATATATATATATGATCCACCTTCAACTTAATTAACACTTAAGTTACACTACTTAAAACCAAATTTGATTATTTTGATTTGGACTTAACAAATTGAACGATTTTTACGTATTCACATGTCTAGTATCTCATTCTGATCTTCACATGTCTCTAATATCTCATTCTGATCTCTTTCTTTATCTTGGTCCCTATTCTCGTCTCTATTACAATTTATGTCACAATCTTTATCTATGTCCATGTGTCTTGCACAATCATTACCATGCCCATGTTTCTCTATTTTAGTGTTAGTGATTATCTCGTACTTTATATAATCCAGATCTTTACATATGTGCACTTGGCAAAGGTATTACGAACATATGTGCACTTGGCAATACATGTGTGCACTTGGCAAAGGTATTACGTGTGTGCACTTGGCAAAGGTATTATGAACATGGCCCGATCCAACTATCTTGGAGCTAAAAGTACAACACATGTGGCAGAAATCATGGCATAAACCTCTTGGCTATGCTGGAGATGGTTGCTTAGGATACAGTATTGACCTTCACGACGAGCTTATGATCTCGACCAAGGACTTACGTCCTGTGTTGAAACAAATAGTTTCATTGATAGTTTTAAATTGTGAAATAGTAGTTTCATTATTTAGTAGGATTCTCATATGTAATGTGCTTCATTAGCATGAGGTAAAACATTTTGTAATCTTTCATATGGATAATTTAAATGTCTTGGGGTCCATGTTCTGATTTTTTTATTCAATACAAATTTAGTTAAAAAATCAATATATCTTAAAGTTTTTGCATCATCATTGATTATATTTCATTTAAAATATTTTGTAAACATCATCATTGGAATTTTTTTGAAGCAATGTAAATTAATGAATCACTTTCTTGGAAGATAACATTTTGTTTTTTTGGTAAATGGAACCTTAAATAGAGAAGACTTCACATCGAGATATGTATCTATATTTGAAATCACTTATAATTTCATTATTCGGTTATGAAATTTTTGGTTGATGTACGCTTATATGCTAGTGAACACCCTTGTTTATATATTTAAACAAATACATAATTGTTTTGGTTTGATTGCACCATTCGATTTTTACATAAGCTATATATTTTTACGTAGTAAATGTGTTTTGTAGAAACTATATAACGTTTGTGTACTTTGATTTGTCTTTGACGATATATCTAGGAATTGAACATCAGATGGAAGGAATCCACATGCCCGTTAAATTTTTGGATAATCAAGTCGCTCAGCTTGAATTGACCTTTTCAAGAGGAGCGAGAACACTCTCGGAAAATCGTGATCAAAATCCTCGAAAATAGAAGGTGATATGGTTAAGCTCGGGACTATAAATAAGTGCTTCTCAGAAGGCAATCATAACCCCTTTTTGGACTATTTTCTTTCTTTTGGGTTTTGTATTTGAAACTCGGATTTTCACTTTTATTTTTGGAGTTTGTTGTTTTATTTTGAATCCATATTATTTACCGTAGGAACCGTAGAAATAAGACAATATTTTTTAGAGGAGTGAAAATGAAACAGAGAAAACGCTCGATCTGAATGACCATAACCATGAAATGCTCGGCCAAGTGGTGGTAAAAGGTAAATGATGTCTCTCGAAAAAAAATCCTTCGAGCGAAAATGTTCACATTGCATGTGTGGTCATCGGATAAGAGATCTTTGATTGGCGAGGGAGAAACCGAGAACCAAAAACCAAACTCAATGTTTTGATCTTGTTTTCTTTGATTTTGTTTTGGAATTACTCATGTTTATTTGCATTCTAGTTTCAGTTAAGAAGGCATTTGAGATAGAATTAAGATATTACCTATCCGCTTTCAAGCGGTTTTAGGTTCTATTGAAAAGCTGCACGTCGGAGCAAGTAAGAACACATTCTGAAACACTTTGACAGCACACCGAGATGTTTGACACCCATGAAGCATTGGAATTTTCAATTATAAACTTTCCCCGATTCTTTACTTCTCATTTCTTTTTCATTTCTCATTTTTAATAAATTGTAGTAAGCTATTTGATGTCTACTAGATGTATGGTATTCAAGACCTCCTTTGATTTTGATTTCAGATTCTTATATGAGTGAGTGCAAAATTGAAACAATGCAAGCTGAAACCACATATAATGGGGAGGAACAATAAAAACCACGTCGAGCACAAATACGTGCAATAAACGAGAGCACACATATACACTTAGGATCATTTAGATTAAATCTTAAGAAAATTTAGGGTGTATTTTAGGAGAATAAAATAATTGTTAGAATCCAATAAATGAGAGCATGCATACACTTAGCTTTCATCTTAGTTTAGTCACAAGGTAATCGAATTATTAAGGAGATTAAAGAATCTTTGCTGCTCAAATTGCTACATATGCTGAACTTAGTATCGACTAATGAACGAATTGAAGAGCATAGTCGATTTAGTGTATTCAAACTTATTATTCTTTTGTGGGATAAATTGACATTTAGACATATTAAGATCGTCCTAGAATCTTTGTTCCAAACTTATATTTTTTTTTCAGGAGTCGTTCCTTATTTTTTAGAGCATTAGGTCATTTCCATCTTGTTCAAGTTACTGTAAAAAAAATTACTCGAACAAGATTCATGCATCTCGCCACAGGGTGATGGCGATCATCATATGTGAGTGTTAGCCCTGGTTTTTATTCTCTTTACCATTTTTCAAACAATCATAATTTCATACATGCAGAAAGAAAAACAAAAGAGGCGGAAGATGCCAAAAGTTCAAATCTCGAATAATAATAATAATAATAATAATAATAATAATAATAATAATAATAATAATAATAATAATAGTAACAACAACAAAAAGAATAAACTATCATGTTATTTCTTCCGCAATAATTTGCTCACCGAGCATTGTCGTTCAAATATTATTCAAATGATTATTAAGCAAACAATCATGATCGTAATAGACGTTATTCCCATGATGATCAACGGTATTAAAATAAAAAAAATCAAAATTACATGAATTAATATTTTTATAATGTCCTTGCATAATTATCCTTTTTAAATGTGTCAATCACGTTTTTTAACACTTCAACCGTCCTGCTCCACAAAAATCTACACTAATCAAAATCAAAAGACAATAAAAAATTCTAACATAAGTAAATTTAGAGATTCCCAAATTATATCTATACCTCAATAAATGTTTTTAATCATGTTTCAAATTTAATAAAATCATACAGGTACCGATCATATTCATACGATTCTCAAATACAAATTCAAGAAGCATTCATATCAAGCATTGGTTAGATTGGTTGACCAGAAAGGCCTTTTATCGGGTAAGTAGTTTTGTAATGAATCAATAATATTATTTTTTTGCTACTAAGCTTATATAATTAATTTTTCTAAGTTGTAGATATTGTTGGATTTATAATTCTTATGCAAGGATCAAATTTGCTGCTACATACATCTAATAAAAAAATAGAAATTTTATAGTTATTAAATAAATAAGTACTTAATATTGTTGCTCCATTAACCAATTCTGTTATTTCTTCCGAAATAATTTGCTCACATTGCTTGAACCATTTCAAATAAAGAAAATATGTCTTACCAATACTGATATGGAATGAACTTGCAATGCATTTTTTTCTTCAAATATTACTCAAATGATTGTCAAGAAAATAGTCATGATCGTAACATCCGTTATTTCCATGATGATCAAATGGCAATAACAATAAAAATTAACACTTATATTAATTAATATTTTTTGTTCATGTCTTTGCATAAGTCTAATAATAATCAACGATATTTTTTTAACATTTTGACCGTCCTGTTCCACAAACATCTACATCAATCAAAATCTAAATACAATAAAGAAATTCAAGATGAGTAAATTTTAAAGAATCTCAAACTATGTTTATACTTTTATAATTATTTTTTAACCATGTTATAAATTAAATTTTGTCTTAAAATATTATGCAGGTACAGATAAGAAAAAGAATAATATGAAAAAGCTCGAGTCAAAATCGTACAATCATTTCCTACAATATATTACTTTGCAAAATTTCAAAAATATTATGAATAAATCATAGTGTTAGTTTACATTACATTTTATCAATATATTTTTTAAAATCTTACATTGAAAATTAGAATTTATTTACTTGTATTGGCCGATACATATATCAATAGCGTGACAATGTTTTAACTAATAAATTATGTACAACTATTAAAAAAAAAATACAATTTGATTATCACAAAACCGCGCAACGCGCGGGTATCATCTAATAATAATAATAATAAGGGATTGGAAAGGTCAAGTCTTGGAAAGAAGAAACATCTCTCGAAAATATTTTATCACTTCCACTGAATCGTACCGAAATCATTTGGAGCGAACTACTCTTTAGAACAATGATAATAGACTCAAGAAATATGATTGATAGGATATTTAGTTTATTCTCTAAATATGTCCAGTGTTAATGTAAATCTCGCTATTTAGGATCTTCACATAGTTAGAAGACTCTAAAGAAAGCTAGCTCGATTTTATTCACGATTAACGTAGTCTAAGCGAGCATGAATATTCTTCAAATCCTTGTGGATCTCGGTTTGCCTTGTGCTATAGATCTAAAGCTATTCATTGACTATGTTTGCTCGAAGACGAGCAAAAGCCAAGTCTGGAGGATTTTGATCACACGATTTTACTCCATAATTTTCCATATATTTCTATATCATTATTATTTTAGATTCTTTTTTCCCATTTCTGTCAATTTGGATCTTACAGGTGACAGAATACAATTTGGAGAAAAATAAAAACATTATGCATGAAAACGGACATTATGGAAAAGTCTTGTAGAATCGTTCGGTCCGAGCACCGTGAGTTCTTGGTCAAGCATATTGAAGTTGATTTCTAAAAATTTCTAGAGAATTCGTTTAGGCAGAGCGATCGGTAACTTTATTGTTGTGGTGCAACGAAATTCATTTAGAGTATTTGGGAGACATAAGCAAAAGCCAACTGGCCGAGCATTTATCCCGCTAGAGGTGTCGTTTGTACTAGTGCGTTCGCTCGACCTGAGCGACCTCTTTATCGATCGAGCAATCTACTCAAAATCATCAAATTCGGCTCCTATCTACATGGAAAAAGCGCAGAACAACCGACTGCTTGGCTCGAGGGCACGCCAATTCGGTTGTGCGGTTCACCTAATTGATTTAAAAATTCAAACTCTCAATTTTTTAAGTGAAAGTAAACTTATATATTAAAAAGATGACGATTCTAGTCCAAAGTAAGGATGGAAGAGGGAAATAAAAACAAGAGAAAATGGCTATAGAGCGGATTAAAGGTTGACAAACAACTCAGGATCATGTATATGAGAGAAGAAATTATCCAAACTATGTAGAAGAACTGAAAACCACTGATAACTAGTGGACACGAGGTTAATGTAACGACTGATCGAGAGAGCTACTGAGCATCCTAAACCATCTCTTTTACATTTTCATTGTTCTAATTTAGTTTTAATATCTAGATTCAGAAATTTGATTCATGTTGTTGAATAAAGTATTATGTATGCAAACTTAATGAACTCAATGATCGGAATAATCATTCTTACTTTACGGTTTATGCATCTTTTATTCTTTTAGTTTGTGAATAAATCCCATGAATTCTTGATCAAATGGTTTATATCAGATGGAGACATCTGATTAGGCTAGATCAAATGCATTAGATAAATATGAATTATCATATCAAGATGTAGGTTAATCGGTCTAGGAGTAAGGATATGGAGCGGTAATGCATTTTTCATGTAGAGAAATGTGCGGTGGTTAGATAATTGGACATGAATTTGCATTGCGAGAGCAAGCAGGTTCATTAATATTTGACGTATAGGTCATTGGGTAGATATATTAATAATCTTTACATTAGAATAGAATATGCATTACAAGAGTAGGTAGGTCCACATGAGATGATTGAACTCCCCGATAGGAATAAAAATGATATTTCTGAAATCTTTAACGAGTTCGTATACATGAGAACAGTTCTCGATTCTAGAAACACCATCCCAAATTTTATATAAGTGTAGCTTAGTTTAGGTTACATGTTCATATCATACATACCTACCTTATACATTTTCATGACATTAGTTTTTGTAGGTTATTAGCTTACATCTCATTTGGTCCATATGTTTGACCGTGGTACTACACGATCTGTATCTTTGCGGATTATTTTGTTAAGATATAAATTATAAATCTTGATTAGGATTAGATCACACCTAGACAATGCATCAATCGTGAACCCAACCAACCCATCAGATGACTTAGGATCTGCCAACAAGGGCAACAAACCTAATGACGGATGGGGACCATTCACCGTTGAAATCAACAGTCGAAACTCACATTGGGGAAGGTGCAGCCAATCAGAAGATCGTGGTTGATGGCTACAGAAAACACAACGACTGGTCAATAAAAGGCACAACGAATGATCAATCGTGGTTCAAGGGAAATATCGATTATTTTCCCTTGAAAGTGAAATCAATAGGCTTTGAGGTTGCATATGTGTTCTTAATATATCCTTTGTTTCTACAGTTACAAAGAGAAGATTTTAAATCCGAACATGAAAGATCTCGACAGATGGAATCATAGGAAGATTTGCTGATTGGATATAATATCAATGAGTTTCTTATTTCAGGATGGTTATAATGTCTGCATATATGCCTATGGACAAACTGGAACCGGCAAGACATTTACCATAGAAGGAACACCTGAAAATAGAGATGTCAATTACAGGACATCAGAAGCCGAATCATAAAGTTTGAGCTTTTTGTTAGCATGTTGGAGGTTTTTAATGAGAAGATAAGGGATCTCTTGGTAAAAAACTCTAACCAGTCCCCTAAAAAGTAAGCTTTACCTCCTTTTTCTCGAGAAGCAACTCCTAAGCAAAACCGATACTAGGATCTCATTGAAAATTAACATTTTATGTTGTCTTTGTGAAGGTTGGAGGTTAAACAATCAGCAGAAGGAACTCAGGAGGTCCCTGGCTTGGTAGAAGCCAAAGTTTACAAAACAGATGAAGTGTGGGAGCTGCTGAAGACTGGATACCGAGTTTATGAGTCTTGAGTTTATGAGAGGAAATCTGTTACTTTGGTAGGTAGCCTTGGCTGGCAGTAAGCGCGTAGGAAAGATAGAAATTGAAGGTGAAAGATTAAATTAATCTCAATTCCTCAACAAGTTGCTCTCCGCACTTGGTGATGTTATCTTTGCACTTGCATCCAACACAAACCATATTCCTTACATGTCTCTCTTTCTCTTATATTCTACCCCACATATTTCCATATGCATATTAATCTATGCTTCTATGGTTGTGTTATTGAAAAATGTCTATACCTTTATTTAAAACTCACGAGAAAACTAAAATCCAAAATCCTTTGAAAAAATATCTTATAAATTTTACAAAAATCTAATGACTCGTATCCTAGCATATCAACTATTTAAATTTATTAAAAAATTATATAGATAAATAAATTTTTTTAAACATATTACAAAATTTTCTCGCGAAATATGTATACTAACCTATTATATATATATATAGATATATATACAGGGGGAATTTCAAAAATACCCTTGTAGGGCTAAAGTGCTTCAAACATACCCTTTCCTAAAAAAAAGTTTCAACTTCAAATCTACCCTTAAAATATTGATAATCCCATGTTACCCTTGTCGAAAATTTTTCTCTCTCCTCCAGAGCACTTATATTTCCCTCTCTCATGTGGCGCGAAAATTACTGTTCTCCCACACCACAATAGATTCAGCGAGAGTAGCTTGAAATCGACATTAGATTCGCTGCCAATAGGTTGAAATCGTTTGTTGTCAACAAAAAAGTTTACAATTAAGAATGTACCACAAAAAACAAGGTATGTATAGTGAGTTTTTCGTGTTTCTCTTGTGTTTTTCTTGTTTCTTTTGTGAGTTATGAAGCACTGGGTCAATATAAGACTCGTTTATTGAAAATGAGTCTAAACGAGTCATATTTATTGAAATTTCAAATAATTGCAATCAGTGACTGGGTCATAGAGTCGTATGGTCGCACTGGGTCACAGAGTCTCATCGAGGGGTCAAAGGGATCAAAGGTCGTCGCAGGGGTCCAAGGGTCGCAGAGGTAAACGGGTCGCAAAGGGGTCAAAGGGTCGCAGGGGTCCAAGGGGTCGCAAAGGGTTCTAAGGGTCGCAGGAGTCCAAGGGTCGCATGGGTACAAGGGTCACAAAGGGGTACAAGGGTCACAAAGGTACAAGGGTGGCAGAGGGGTACAAGGGTCGCAAAGGGGTACAAGGGTCGCAGAGGGGTCAAAGGGTAGCAAGGGTACAAGTGTCATAGAGGTACAAGAGTCGCAGAGGGGTCAAAGGGTCGAAGAGGTACAAGGGTCGCAGAGGAACAAGGGTCGCACGGTCGCACTGGGTCACAGAGTCTCATCGAGTCGCACGGTCGCACTGGGTCACAGAGTCTCATCGAGTCGCATGGTCGTAGTGGGTCACAGAATTTACCCCTCTTTTTATGTTTTTGTTACAGGTGTAATGGATATGGTGGATGAAAAAATCACACTGATTTGCTTTTTGTATGATGGTAAATGGGGAAAAACCAAAATGGAGAGTCTGAATAGGTTGGTAGAGTTTAGGAAAACCAGAGAGTATTTTTCTTATGTCCTTCGGTTAGTCTGACATACAAGCAACTGATTGATGAGTTATGCGCAGAGATGATGGTGTGAAATAATACAACGAAGTTGAAGTTAAGCTATTTGCCCAATATTTGTGAAAATAGGAAGCCAACATATATAATGAATGACAAGCATCTTATTTGTTATCTGTTCGATCACATAAGAGGAATTCGGCCACTGCTGTATGTGGAGATAGAATCGGCAAGTGTGAAGTGTGAAATCGAAATTGAGAGGGAAATTGAGCCTCTAGTTCCTGCTTTTGGAAGCATTGCTAAAGAAGGTGAGGATCGAGGTGTTGTAGATAATGATGACTGTGTTATTGTAGGTCCAAATAACAAAAGTAGAGTTGCGAGTAATCCGAAAACAATAAATATTTTGGATTCGGATAATTCTGATAGTGAACATACAAGCGGATTAAGAGAAGATGGTGGGTGTGCCATGAATGTGGTAGTTGATAGAGTTGTTTGTGGCAGTAATAAAGTAGATTTTGATGTGCCAACAGAGCATAAGATCGTGATGGTGAGAAAAACTCGGAAATTGTAGTTCACAATAGCGAAAATAATATCTTCGAGTTCGAAGATGGATTGGATCTTAAAATTGGGTAAGAGTTTGATAGCAAGAAGGATGTACAGACATTTGTAAGGAAGGGTTCAATTGAAGCTTCGTTTAGATATACAACATTGATATCACGATGCTGTGGGAAGTACGATGCAAGTTTGCCGGAAGTGGTTGAAAATGGAAATTACGCGTGAAAGAAATCCCGAATTCCAAACGGTTTAGTGTGAAAACACACCATCCAATTCATAACTGTACCTCTGCTACCCTCGGATCCCTACGACCCTCGGACCATTGTACTCGTTCGACCCTTGACCCTACGCCCTTTTATCCTTGCGACTCCTTTTATTATTATGAAGAAATTTTAAAAAATAACAATGTACCAAATATTTAAAAAATAACAATGTACCAAATATAAAAAATAACAATCTACTAAATATTTAAAAAATAACAATGTATCAAATATTTAAAAAATAACAATGTACCAAATATTTAAAAAATAACAAAAATATCAAGTTAATCTCAAGGTGGAGGGATACATTTTCCATTACTAAATACCTCAGCCGCAATCTTCTCAGGCATGGAAAGAACATTTTCGTCGCAAATGCAGTTCAAATCATTACGTGCTTTCATTACCGAGGCTTCTACGGATTTGTAGGAGTAAATACCACAGTAATTCCCACTTTTGCTCTGTGTCAGACCTTCATAATACTCATATTTTCATTCATCTTCTCCAGAAGCCAAAGAAGGAAACCCTCCGAGAATGAACATCTTGGGGATAGCTTTTCTTAGATTCTCAATCACCGGATCGATATGCATTTTCTTAAGCCTCCGCTGGCAGCCGTATATCGTGATGCATCGGGTTTTGAAATCTGCTTTGATGGCTACCCAATGACATCATACATATATACTCTCCATGGATGGAATGTTTAGAATCGAGACAAAACCTTCGAAATAACTCATTGGTTCCGTACTTCTAAATGGATACTTGCCATTCAAACAATCACTAAGAAATTTCGGCAAAGTGGACCACAACTTGAGGATCTGCATGGAAAGAGTAGGACAAACGTAAAGTTTCTTAAATATCGCGGGGAATGTCTTCATACGTTAATACTTTATCAACAACGCCTCCTCCAATTGCTACAAAAAATAAAAAAAAATTAACACACATGAATATATATGACACAAAATGACCTCTGTGACTTCGGGTTTAAAAAACTTACATCATCTTCAAGCCATACAACAGACTTTAATATAATCTTCCAAAACTCTGGCCCCCGGGGAGTATCTAGATCAGATTTCCACCAACTCTCATGTCCAGGTTTCGTCAGGAACATATATAGAGATGTCAACCTTCCACCGCTTGCGTCAATGAACTAAGGTTCTTGGGTTATCGAGCCCTTTTCTAATCCCTTGGGCTTCCACCAGAATGAAGGTTCTTCATCCACATTTTTATCGAGTTCTTGAACTACCTTTTTTTCAGGTTCTTGAACAACCTTCTTTTCGGGTTCTTGGACTCCACCATCATCTTTCCCTCGCCCTCTCCCTCGCACTGTTCTTGCTCTTTTCGCCGGTGGAGGTTCAACATATGCCTTCCGTGGTCTTAAAACTCGTTTAGATACCGACGGAGGTTCAACATATGTCGCAGACTCCTTCGATAAAGGTCCAGCACCTGCATAAAATTAATTCATTAAACATATGGCGACCAATGCGACCCTGCGACCTATGCAGACCTACGACCTATACGACCTTTTGTGACCCATTCGACCCATATGACCCATTTGACCTTTTGTGACCCATTCGATCCATACGACCAATGCGACCTTTGTGACTCAAAAGACCGTACTTACTTGGTGGAACCTCCTTATCCTTAGAGGGGACGTCTTCGAGAGGATCCACTGTAGTATCATCGGAAGGAACCTCCTTATCCTTAGAGGGGGTCTCTTCGACAAGACCATTGTAGTTTCCTCGGAAGGAACCTCCTTATCCTTAGAGGGGGCCTCTTCGATAGGACCGATTGTAGTTTCCTCGGTAGGAACCTCCTTATCCTTAGAGGGGGCCTCTTCGACAGGACCGACTGTAGTTTCCTCGGAAGGAACCTCCTTATCCAATGCGACCCTGCGACCTATGCAGACTACGACCTCGGAATGTCTCCTCCGCAAGAGTGTTCTTCTTCTCTGATTCTCTCTCTACTCTCCCTCACGTATGAATCCTCAAAATTAACTCAATCTGCTCGACCCCTAGCTCCTCTCCTTCCCTTTCCTTCTTCTTTTGGCCGTTCACTCCTTTTTCCTTTTTCGCCGCAGCCACCGTTTTTCCTTTTTCGTGTGTTTTCCATTCTTAATTAAGTTAGGCAACATTTCCATTCTTTTCTCCAGCAAAATATCTCTTATTCCTCTTCTCTAACATCGTTTTCCTCTTTGTATATGTAACTAACAAGTTCTTTTTCATGTTTAGACAAGTTTCCTTTTCTGCTTTTTGCAAGTGACAGATGCGACATGCGGGGCTAGTGTGTGCGCCCCGCGCGGGCTGAGGTGTGCCCCGCGCGGGCTCCCTTGCTGATGTTTAACCTGCTCGGGCTGATCCACAGCCCGAGCTGTGCTGAGTTTGCTGGACAATACGCCCCGCACGGGCTGCAGAATGCCCCGCACGGGCTGTGTTATTCCTCGCCGATTCTCGTCCCATTTGTTCCGTGATGATCCTCGATGTTAGTACTTTGTCTCCTGTACGTCCTTTAGCTCCAAAATGAACCGAATTTGTATTACAACCTGTAAGGACACGAAAACACGAAAACGAGTAAAATGGATACAAAATCATACGTAAACATCGTATCTATATCATAAACATCTCTTAAATCATGCGAGTAATACGTATAAAAACGAGATGATCAAAATCCCCCTGACTTGAATGTTTGCTTTTCCCTAAGAGAACGTAATCGTGGATCACGTGGGGTATATAAAAAAACGAGAATTCCCCTTTCTCCTAGAAATACCGCTAAAGCAAACCTAACCGATCAACTAGCAAAGCGAGAGCAAATTCGGCCTAATTAAATTTTCAGTCTTCATCCTAGGTTCACCAAGGGTACCTACGAGAAAGTAAATCGAAGACAAACTAAACAAGCCACCGTAACCCACTCCACCAAAAGAGACTTCAGACAAATGCTAAACGCAGAACAGTAAAGGATACTTGTTTCTTTTCCGAGCGTCTCTCTTTCTTTGTTCTCTTTTTTTCTTCTTCTTTCATTTTTTTTGTATCTTCTTTTTTCTTTTCTTTTTTATGTTATGCAGACACACTAGGTTTCTAGGACATCGGGTTTGAAGGGATCCAGCCTCTACTTAGACCCATACTACCGATGACGGTATACTTATGCATCTCGTTTAAGAGTGCAGCGGAGTAGGCGGCGTTTTTATTATGCCATGCCCTTAGGACGTAGAAAGATGATTGCCAACCCACCACTTAGACCCAAACCATCGAAAAGGTGTCAAGGTCGATGCACTCGTATCGGTTTTAGATCATGCTTTTAGGCATTATATCTATCGACAACAGAGTGTTAGTGTGCGCTCTTTATTCTGAAAAACAAGCTCGATTTCTTACGATCTAATAATCCTTACAAAAAAGAAGTAAAGCATCGTCTATACGAAGTATGACCATCTGGATAGAGAGAATAAACGATAAACTAGCCTAGCAACCTCATCTAAAACTCCCACAAGCAACACTAGGATTCCCAAAGAATTACGACCTATTGTTTTTCAGCCCACTAATAAGCTCTAACGCTTAGGAAAAACCTAGCTCAAACATGCAAAATCTCATGGAAAAGTCCAGCTTCTTAAGTATGCTAGGTTCAGGGTTCATCTAAAAATGTGGTACCGGACAAGTGCCTAGGACGACTCTGACTCACGAAAGCAAAAATAATCTAAAAACTACGAAATCAACGAGAAAATAAAAGAAAATGAAACAAAGTCACGTGACAAACGTGAGCTGCTTCCCCAGTCTTCAACTGAACGACGTCCTCGACAGTGAAGCTCCGATGGAGGGTAAGATAAGTGAAGTCACGTTTATGGTGGTGTTTTTTATGTTTTTCTTTTTTTTAATTAACCGAGTCTTAAACTAAAAACTAAAAAAAAAATAGAAAACAAACAGCTGGGTTGCCTCCCAGAAAGCGCTTATTAATAACGTCTTTAAGCTTTAACGTCTCCATTCCTTATGCATGCGCGACAGATGGATCGGAAAGGGAAATGGAGTTTCCGCTTTCGATCGGTTGAGCGGCTTGGTAGAGCTTTAGTCACTGTCCGTTAGCTTTGAATGTTCCGCTCGAATCGCTCCATAGTTCCACTTCTCCATGTGTGAAGACTTCTCGTACCTGAAAAAGACCAGACCAACGAGACCGTAGGTTTCCCGAGAAAAGCTTAGGACGAGAATTGAAAAGTACAACTAAATCACCTATTTGGAAGTCATGAGGTAGGGTCTTTTTTTCGTGTCATCCCTTAGTCGCTGCTTCTTTCTTTGGCACATCATGCACAGGATTCACTCGCTCGCTGCCCGAGGTTGGATAAATGGTATTTGCATCGAAAAGTTTTATGATGTCTTTTTCCATTACCTCTTGTAAGTGCGGGTGCAACCTCCTTTGAGTTTCGGTGGAAGGTTCGTGACTGTCTTTTGTAAAATTTCTGTGCATACATATTGAAGAGCTGACTCTCCGTCGTTTATTCACGCGCGTGGGTTGTTTACTCATCTCATCTGGACTCAAGTTAGCATTCATAACAGCAGGATGTATTTTATCGCATTCAACGTACTCATACCGAAAAGAAGACGGAGGATGGTCGGGCTCAAGTCCGGGTGTCTTCTCTGCTGCGAAACCGGCATGCGTTTCGTGTGGTATCTCCTCACATGGGGCGTCTCCTAGTGCTGCAATAGCACTCATGAATTTCGTGTACAGCTTGGATCCTTCGTCCGTAAATCCTGCATCTTCGCAAACTCGTGTTAAATATCGTACAAGAGGATCAGAAACACTTACTTCATCATGCGTGTCTTTCACTAACTCGTCCAGCGAATTGACTGTACAGCAAGACTCCTTGAAAAGGGTTTGTTCATGGGACTGGACAGGTTGAATTCGATCGTCTCATCTTCGACACGTAAGGAAAGCTTTCCTTGTTGTACGTCTATCATGGCACCTGCAGTAGCTAGGAACGGTCTACCAAGAATAATAGGTACCCTAGCATCTTACTTTATTTCAAGTACAACAAAATCAGTGGGCATGAAAAGATTACCTACCTTGGTGGGAACATTTTCAACAATTCCCATCGGATATCTAACCGAATGATCCGCGAGGCATAGACACATCTTTGTAGGTTTGATATTCCCGAAGTCCATCCGTTTGAAAACCGAGTGCGGGATGATGCTCACGCTTGCTCCTAAATCACACAAAGCATTGTCAATATCAATATTACCTATTGTGCATAGAATGGAGAAGCTTCTGGGGTCCTTCAACTTCGCTGGCAGCTTGTTTTGAAGGATAGCGCTGCATTCCTCGGTGAGTGCTACAGTCTCATTCTCTTCGATATGCCTCTCTTTAAAAAGAATCTCTTTGATGAGTTTGGCATGATTAGGAAATCTTTTGGAGGGCTTCCATGAATGGGATGTTGATGTCAAGTTTCTTGAGACCCTCTACAAATCTACACACTCGTTCTTCATTCTTACTGCTCACCAACCGTTGAGGAAACAGTATTGGAGGTTGGTACGCCGATGGAGCAACGTATGGTTTATCCCAATCTGGTTCGACTCCTTCCATAATTGCGATGGTACCTTTGCCTTTTCTCATGGAGATACCAGCAGCATGCTCTCGCTCTTTCGAGGGCGAATGCTTGATCATATCAGTGCTGCACACAGAAATAACGTTAACGTATTCTCTCGGGTTTAATTTGGGTTTACCGAGAAGCTATCCGGGATTCTAAGACGATGAGGCAGCTTGCTATGCTACGGAGTTCTCTAAACTCTTCACATGGTTGCTCAAAGATTCCATCTGAGTTTTAAGCTCATTGATCGTTGTTCCCACATCTGCATTGAATTTGGCTTTATTCGATTGTTGCTGCCTTTGCTCCTTGATAAATTCGAGCATCACCGATTCAAGGTTTGACGAAGGGCTTGAGGAGGTTGAGGAGCTTGTGGAACTTTCTGAGCATGCTGCAATTGCTGATTTATTTTGCTGGTACGGCTGCTGTGGTTGCTGAAATCCCGAATACTTTACCGGTTGATTCGTTCGATACGACAAATTCGGGTGATTCCTCCAATTCGGGTTGTAGGTATTCCCGAAGTGTGTGTTTCCTTGCTACTGGCATAATTCATGTATTCCACGCTCTTTTGCAGCGTGCATTGATAAGCCATGTGTTCTGTATCTCCGCAATTCACGCAATACAGGACGTTCGCTGTATTACCCGTTGCTCTGCCCTGATTTAGCTAATATAAACCTCGAGTTCTGTTAGGCATACCTCTCAGTGTTGACCACATAGTGTGGTTCATGGCGAGGTTATCAATCAGCTAGCCTACCTCCTCGATGCTCAGATCCATAAATGATCCTCTAGCAGCGTTATCCAACGCCGTTCGGTGTTCGTCTGCGATTCCATTATAGAAAGTTTGGATAACATACCACTGCTCGAGACCATGGTGTGAACACATCTGTAGAAGATCCTTAAATCTTCTCCACGCTTCAAACAACGTTTCTCTATCTCTGCATCTAAACGTCGTGATTTCTCCCCTCATCTGATTCGTCTTACTTGGAGGAAAGAATCGTGAGAGGAACAATGTGCAGAGCTGGTCCCAAGTTGTGATTGAACCAGCGAAAAGCAATTGCAACCAAGTTTTCGCTCGTCCCCCAATTGAGAAGGGGAAGAGACGCAGTAAGATCGCGTCCTCCGAGACTCCATGTATCTTGAATGTACCGGAAAGCTCTAGGAAGTCTCTGAGGTGCTGATGGGGATCCTCGTGATTTCAACCCATGAATTACTTCTGATAAAGCATGTTGATCATCGCCGGCTTAATTTCAAACTGTTCCCTAGCAACAGCAGGCATCCGTATGGCTATTTGCACGTTCTTCATATTTGGCACCACGTAATCTCTGAGGCGACGTGGTGGAGGAGCCTGTGGTTCGCGTGGTGCGAGTTGCTGTTGCTGCATATGTCCATGGCCGTTCTGATTATCCATTTCTCGTTGATCTGACAACTCTGCAAAGAACAAATAAGAACGATTTAGGTAGAAAGAATGAAAGAAAAGAAACCAAAAAAGAAAAATAAACAAGAATGACTCTAGGCTCGAATCTAAGACGTGTTGACAATAGTCCCTGACAACAGCGCCAAAAACTTGATACGTATCAAAGTTAAACAAATAACATAAACTACCCGCAAGTGCACAGCACGCGTGTAGTACTTTAGGTGTCGATCTCACAGGGACTACACAACAGAACCTAAACTTAAACTACGAATCAAACTTGCAAGCAAACAAATATTGATTTTAAGATTGAAATACTAAAAACAATAAACTAACGATTTCTTAACAGTGAGACAAACGTTCTAGGAATCCCCGGTTTCACCACAACACTACCGAAACCAACAATCAACCTATCTAATCATGCAATCACGATCAAGTTATCTAAGACAGACGATCCTAATATAATATCTACCCTTTCTCAAGGCATCGAAACGTGATCTAGTCAATTTATCCCGTACTTTCGTGGCTAACACCTTAAGCTAAACCCATAAGCTCTATGATTCAACCGTTTTACCCTCAACCATTGCTACCCTACTTTCATGACCTAACCCCGGTTGTTCTAAACCTGATCTTCTAGGACTAAAATTCTCCTTTTGGTCCTTCTCCTAATCCCTAACACATGCATCTACTTGGTCTTCGTAAATACAAGTCATTCTAGCACTCAGACAAAGAATAGATAAACAAAAACGGGAAATTGCATTCAAAGATAAATCAAAAGCGGTTCTGGGATAGCCAAGGGCTAATCCCTTCTCCTAGAACAAAACGACTACTCGCTCATGCGTTCAAAAGAAAACATAATCGAAGTAGAAAGTCTAAAGAACATAAAAACCAAACGAAACCGAAGTCATTATTTGATCTTCAACGCCCCTTGAATGTCACCTCCGCAAGAGTGTTCTTCTTCTCCGATTCTCTCTCTACTCTCCCTCACGTATGAATCCTCAAAATTAACTCAATCTGCTCGACCCCTAGCTCCTCTCCTTCCCTTTCCTTCTTCTTTTCTTTCCTTTTCTCTTGGTTTTTCCTTTTGGTCATTCACTCATTTTTCCTTTTTCGCAGCAGCCACCGTTTTTCCCTTTTCGTATGTTTTCCATTCTTGATTAAATTGGGCAACGTTTCCATTCTTTTCTCCAGCAAAATATTTCTTATTCCTCTTCTGTAACGTTGTTTTCCTCTTTGTATACATAACTAACAAGTTCCTTTTCGTATTTAGACAAGTTTCCTTTTCTGGTTTTTGCAGGTGATCGACGCGACCCGCACGCCCTACACGGGCTGAGGTGTGCCCCACGTGGGCTCCCTTGCTGATGTTGAATCCGCTCGGGCTGATGCACAGCCCAAGTTGTGCTGAATTTGCTGGACAACGCGCCCCACGCGGCTGCAGAATGCCCCGCACGTGCTATGTTATTCCTTTCCGATTCTCGTCCCGTTTGTTTCGTGATGATCCTCGATGTCAGTACTTTGTCTCGTGTACATCCTTTAGCTCCAAAATGAACCGAATTTGCATTACAACCTGTAAGGACACGAAAATGAGTAAAACGGATACAAAATCATACGTAAACATCGTATCTATATCATAAACATGTCTTAAATCATGCGAGAAATACGTATAAAAACGAGATGATCAAATGCCATATATTATTAAAATAAGATCCATGTCTAAAATACAACTCGCTACATGTCTATAAGCTAATGCCAGCTAGTCATCTCTCTCAATCCGATCCTCAGCTTATGCTTGTCAAACTCCTTTGACCCAAGCGCCTTCGTGAACGGATCTGCTACGTTTTCCTTTGGGAATATAGCATAAAAAATATCCAACTATTTTATTTTAGCCTATAAAACATGAATTATTATCTTCAACCTAAAAAACCCAAACTGATTGTTTTTTGCCTTTAAAACACTAATTTTAGGATTATAATGTAGGAAATACCAAACTTTTTAATTTTTACCTATAAAACACAAATTATTACTTTTAACCTTAAAATTTTGAATTTTTAAGTTTTGTCTAAAAAACACAAACTTATCAAATGAATCATATCCATACACAAACGCTAACTCTTGGTAAACTTCCTATAGTATTTACGATGTAGAATTATTTTTCAACAAAGTTTCAACCGGTTTCAAAATAAAATCCGAATTTCACCCAATTTCAACCCGAAATCCAAATTAAACAAAAAACAACCCGAATTTCAACCTAATTTTCATCGAAAATTCGAATTCCACCCAATTTTAGAAAGAATTTCAGTCAAATTTCAATTTTAGTAAAAAATCCAAATTCAACTAATTTCAATTAGAAATTTGAATTCAACCCAATTTTAACCTGATTTCAACCGAAAATAAGAATTTCACCCAATTTCAACAAGAAATTCAACCCGAAATCTGAATTCAACCCAATTTCAACCGAAAATTCAAATTCCACCAAATATTAGTAAGCATTTCAATAATTTCAACCCAAACCAAATTCAATTTTCGGTTGAAATTAGGTTAATTCAAATTTTGAGTTGAAATTGATTCGAATTTGGACTTTTTGTTGAAATGCTTACTAAATTTGGATGAAATTCGGATATTCGGTTGAAATTAGGTTGAATTTGGATTTTGAGTTGAAATTGGGTTGAAATTCTTGTTCAAATTGGGTGATATTTGGATTTCGGTTGCAATTGTTTGAAATTGAGTTGAATTCAGATTTCGAGTTGACATTTGTTCAAATTTGGATTTTTTTAATTCGGATCCGGATTGAAATCGGGTTTAAATTGGATTTACCAAGAGTTAGTGTTTGTGTATGATATGATTAATTTGATAAATTTGTATTTTTTAGACAACACTTAAAAATTCAAAGAGTTAAAATCTGTTTTAGTGTTTGTGTTTGTGTTTGGATATGATTAATTTGATAAGGTTGTGTATTTTAAACAAAATTTAAAAATTCAAAATTTTTAGGTTCAAAGTAATAATTTGTGTTTTATAGGCAAAAATTAAAAAGTTTGATATTTTCTACACTATATTCCTAAAGTTAATGTTTTTAAGGCAAAAAAAAAAAGTTTGGTTTTTTTTAGATTGAAGACAATAATTCATGCTTTAAAGGCTAAAATAAAATAGTTTGATATTTTTTATGCTATATTCCCTTTCCCTTTTCATCCACCTTTTGAATTTGCACATCCCCACGCGTTATGATCTCTCGTATCAGGTGAAACTTCCGCAGAACATGCTTCGATTTCTGATCAGACCTTGGTTCCTTCGCCTGAGCAATAGCTCCGGTGTTATCACACAATAAAGGAATGACTTACTTTATCGAAGGTACCACACCAAGTTCACCTATGAACTTTCTCATCCAAACCGCTTCTTTAGCTACTTCGCAAGCCGCTATATATTCTGCTTCAGTCACCGAATCAGCTATAGTAGCCTGTTTGGAACTCTTCCAACTTATTGCGCCTCCATTCAGACAAAATACATAGCCTGAAATGGACCCACTATCATCCTTGTCTGTTGAGAAACTCGCATCAGTAAATCCTTCTAACTCCAAGTTAGAACCACCATAAATGAGGAACTGGTCCTTAGTCATTCTCAAGTACTTAAGGATGTTCTTACCAACCTTCCAGTGTTCCTCACCAGGATCTGTCTGATATCTACTCACTACACTTAGTACGTAGGCTACGTCAGGCCTAGTACATGTCATGAAGTACATGATAGCTCCCACTGCGCTAGCGTAGGGAAGCTGACTCATGCGTTCTCTTTCTTCTGGGGTTTTAGGACAATCCTCCCTAGAAAGAGAAATTTCTAATGCCTATCGGTAGATAGCCTTTCTTGGAATCGCATCTAACAAAGTTGAACTCTTCAACTGCCTTGTTAAAGCGAATGTTCCAGGTTCGAGAAGCTTCCTTGAGTCCATAAATGGACCTCTGAAGCTTGCATAACAAATGACCTTGAGTTGGCAACGTGAAACCCTCAGGTTGAGTCATGAAAACCTCTTCCTGGAGCTCTTCGTTAAGGAAAGTTGTTTTCACGTCCATTTGCTAAATCTCGTAGTCATGGAATGCCGCTATCGCAAGCAGAATCCGAATAGATTTGAGCATTGCCATATGGGAAAACGTTTCTTCATAGTCAATCCCTTCTCGTTGACTATACCCCTTGGCAACTAGACGAGCTTTATAGGTCTATACCTGCCCGTCTGCTCCAATCTTCTTGTAAACCCATTTACAACCCATCGGTCTAGAAGCTTGTGAAGAATCAACCAAAGTCCATACTTTGTTGATCTTCATAGATTCCATCTCGGATTCCATGGCTTTCCACCATTTCTCTGAATCTGGGCCTTGTATAGCTTTTTGGAAAGTCAACGAATCATCATCTCTGTGACCTATCACGTCCTCCTGCACCATCAGATTGAGTCTCTCAGGTGCACGATGAGAACGTCTTGACCTTCTTAAGGAAGTCTGTGCAGCAGGTTCAACCTGCACTGGGATACCTTGTTGGACTTGTTCTTGAACAAGTTCTTGAACTAGTTTCTGAAATTGTTCTGGAACGGGCACTGTCACTTCAACATTTGAAGAAGAAGCCCCGGAGCCTAACAACGTATCACCCAACCAAGATCGCTCGTTTGATGTCTCATGTTCCTAAGCATGTGTTGGTTCATCGGGTTCTTGAATTTTGTCAAGAACTATTTCTCCACCATGAATTCCTTCCTCAAGGAATTCCCTTCCAAGAAAGGTTGCCGTTCTGGCCACAAACACTTTGTGTTCAGACGGGTGGTAGAAATAATATCCCATAGTTTCTTTGGGATAACCTATGAACCTACACTTGTCAAACCTAGCATCTAATTTGTCTGGTTGAAGTCTCTTAACGAAGGCCGGACAACCCCAAACCTTGATGTGCCTCAGGTTTAGCTTCCGTCCCTTCCATATCTCATTTGGAGTCTTAGAGACTGTTTTAGTGGGAACCTTGTTTAAGATGTAAGCAACTGCTTCTAAAGCATAACACCACAAGTTTAATTGAATATCCGTGAACCCCATCATGGATCGAACTATATCTAATAAAGTTCGATTTCTCCTTTCGGACACACCATTATGCTGTGATGTTCTAGGAGAAGTCCACTGAGACAAAATCCCATTTTGCCTTAGATAATCGTCAAATTCATTACTGAGATATTCACCGTCACGGTTAGATCTCAACACCTTGATACTCTTTCCGGTTTGTTTATCCACTTCACTGCGAAATCTCTTGAACATTTCAAAAGATTCGGATTTGTGTCTCATCAAGAACACAAATCCATATCTCGACATATCATCAGTGAATGTGATGAAATATGAATATCCACCCCTGGCTTGAACTCTCATAGGTCCACATACATCGGTATGTATGAGTCCTAGGAGTTCTATAGCTCTCTCCGGTTCCACTAAACGGAGATTTGGTCATCTTGCCAGTGAGACAGGACTCACAAGTTGCATATGATTCATAATCAAAATGGCCTAGGAGACCATCTTTATGCAACCTGTTTATTCTCTTCTCACCAATGTGACCGAGTCTACAATGCCAAAGGTACGTATGTCTTTGACGATCATCTACTTTTCTCTTATGACCCGAAACATGCATGTTAATTGGTTCAATGTTAACATCAGGTAAGACATAAATCCCTTGTTGCAAATAACCATTCACATATGCATCATCACCCTGATAAACAAAGCAAATGTTATTACTAAAGACTATTCGAAATCAACGTCTATCAAGTATAGAAATAGAAATGACGTTCGAAACAAATTTAGGAACATAGTAACAGTCTTCTAGCAACAAAGTCTTGCCCGTACACATTACAAGAGAAATCAATCCTACAACTAGATCAGCAACACTTGCGCCGTTCCAAACCTTCAGATTGGATTCTCCCTTCATGAACCTCCTACTGATCCTCAGTCCCGACAACATAATGCAGACGTTAAAACTGCTACCGGTATCCAATACCCATCTAGATGAATCAATAGTAGTTAATGAAATCATGAAAATATTTTCCATGAGAATGTTACCTGGCTTCTTGCCCTTCAGAGATTGCAGGTCTTCCTTTCAGTTCCTCTTCCAATGACCTTTCTTCTTGCAGAAGAAACACTCAGCATCTGATTGGTCGGTCTTGGTGGCGCCGCCCGTTTCCCTGGTCACACCAGTCTTAGGCGCGCTCTGCCTGGTCTTATGGCTTTTCCTGCCCTTTATCTTCTGATATGAAGACTGCCCAACCATGAGCACAGATCTTGATCCCCTTTTCCCTATGGAAATTTGTTTCTCATACTCAGTGAGCATGTTGTGCATGTCATGCAACTCAACTTCTAGCTTGTTCATGTTGTAGTTGACCACGAACGTGGAGAAGGACTCCGGAAGTGAGTGCAAGATCATCTCATGCTACATCTCCTTGTAAAAGGTACACCCCAGCTTCTCAAGCTGTTCTATCAAACTGATCATCCGTAGAACATAGGGTCCCATAGGATAGCCCTCACTCAGAGCGGACTTGAACAAAGTCCCCGATAACTTGGACCTTTCCGTCCGACTCTACTCACTGAACATCTTCTTAAGATGCTCCATGATTTGCTTGGCATCCATATGCTCGTGTTGCTTGTGGAGTTCGCCACTCATTGACGCCCAGATGAGGCACTTCACAGTGATGCACTTTTCCTCGTACTTGGTGTATTCACTGAAATCCTCGTCATTCGCTGGGTCTGACACTGGAGGAGCCGGTTTGTCGATCACATCGATCAGCTTCTCATGTGTCAGCACCAGGCGCAAATTGCGTTGCCATTCGTCGATGTTCTCACCAACCAGCTTGTTGGTCTCGAGGATTAGACGCAAGTATAACTGAGACATTCTCAGGAGATCTGAAAACGAAAGGAAAAATATACAACAGAGAGTTAGCTCATGCTCCTACTCTCTTTCACGTCTATTCGTGCAGTTCATCGTGCGCGTAGCGTGCGCCGCCAGTCACGAATTTCGATCCAATTTTTCACAAAAAATCCAAAAAACTAATCCCAAATAGATGACCAGATGCTCTGATACCACTGTTGGGTTGATTTAGGGTGCGGAAGCGTGTTTTATCAACCCGAATATGAGATCTAGTCATGTTTAAGGATTGGTTTTTGGGTTTCAATGACGAACATAATTAGAAACAATTTCGTAATACCTGTTGCGTTGAAAGTTCTAATTGTCGGATATAAGACTTGATAGCACAAGTCTTCTACGCGTATCTATGCCGAGATCGGATCTGCAATCAACGTTTGGTGCGGGATTTTACGATGAACGAAAACGGTTTCGTTCTTCATTTTTCTCTCTCACAGCTATTAGGGTTTCGTTTGATTTTAGATTATGAAAATCCCTTTTCGAAAACCTGTTTTCCTTTTTTAAATAATTATTAAACCTTTTAATAATTACACTTAAATCCGAGACTATAAAAATATTACATAAGAGACATATTACTTTCACCGAACCGAACCGATTTAAATTGAATTATTGTTTTTAAAACCCAAATAATAGGAATCCATTGTATTCGAACCGAAATCAAAATTGGAATTCGAAATCGTCAGCCCTAGATATTATATTAAATTTCCACGTGCTTATTTAATTGGCCCACATTATGTCGTATTCAATTTGGCAAGTTGTAAGCTTTTAGGCCATATATATGTATATGTATTGTATATTTAAATATTTTTATAATTTGTTTAATTTTTAAACTATTCCAAATATTTGAAAATTATAATTAAAAAGTATACACTAAACAAAAAAATTAAATAAATTCTTTTTTTAATAATTGTCTATTTTGGTAATTTTGTTCAAAATACAATCGCAACAGTTCTCCACCATTCGCTTTCTAGTCGCAGTTGCGTGCAAATGCAAAGATTCCATCATTTAGACAAAATGAAATAAAACGTCGTCGATCGCTCACAGAATCACCGCCAAGTGCAAGCGCAAACGCTGCGTTTCCACCGGTCAAGCCCTTAGTCATCTTATATCTCCCTAAAATTTAAAAATCTATTATATAACTCCTTCAATTTTATTAAACCATATTATATCTCCCTAAAGTTTAAAAATTTATTATATAACTCCTTCAATTTTATTAATTCATCTTATATCCTCTAAAATTTGGAAATTAATTTTATATCTCCCTAAAATATGTAAATGCAATATAAACGCAATATATTACATTTAAAATTTTATTATTTTTCTATAAAATTTTTAAACACATCATGTTACATTTAAAACTTATAAACACAATATATTACATTAAAAAATTTAAACGGAACATATTACCCTTAATAGTAACATATTTTTTTAATCTTGGTTATTATATCCACATTTTTTATGATTGATAAAAATGCTAAAATATAAAAACTTTAAATTATAAAAGATACTAAATATCTTCAAATGAATGAAAACATAAAATTCTAACTATTATAAAAACGATAAAAAATATGAAATGATCTCCAACTACACAATAGGTTCACAAAACAAAACGATTGATCCTGTAAATTCATGTAATCTGGATATAATATTAGAAAGGATCCAAATGAATCTCCACAGAAGAAAAGATCCAAGTTAAGCAAACACAGAACCAAAAGTCATTGTGGGCAATGTGGTGCATCCAAACATAATGTTAGATTGTGTAAACAAACAAAAGAAAGTATTTTTTATATATATACTTTGTTTTGGATTTTGAAAAAAATATATCATTTTTTGTTGGTTTGTTATGTTTCAGCAAAATGACGATATCACAATATCCTCTCAGCCTCCGAATTCTCAAATTATACCATTTTCCGCTTTTCAAGACATTTAGGTAACATGTACTTTGCAACTTGTCTTAAATTATAACATGTTCTAATATGTTTGTGTTTATTTTATTTTTACATATCATTGTGTTGGTAAAATAATTTTGAAGATCATTTGTGGAGATCATATCATATTTTTTATCGTTTTGTAATCGTGAACCTATTGTGTATTTGGAGATCATGTCATATCTTTTATCATTAGAATTTTGTATTTTCCTTCATGTCAAAGATATTTCAATATATTTTATAATTTATGATTGATTTCAAAGGAGAATAAGCTTTTGTCCAAAACAAAAAAAAAATAACAAACGTAAGATAACAATTCAATTTTTTTTTTGTCTTTGCATCTTTATATACTTCTATATATATATATATATTGATATGCTACTATTAGAGGCTAGTTATGTATTTCCCTTCCTAAATCATCTCTCTCACGTGTGTATATATTGGTCCTTGTATGTATTGTGCAGCCATAAACAATACAAAGAGTCATATTCTGATTCTCTCTTGTTTGTAGCATGGTATCAAAGCTCCCTCTCGAGGACCTCGCTCGTTGCTTGTAATCCATGGTGTGTGTCGTCCGCATCCTGGTCTTAGTCCATCTTCGATGACCGTCCACGTCTTGATCTCCTTCTGTGCTTGGTGACCGTGCTATTCGTGTGTCTGTTGGTGTTCTCAGTGTGTGCCGTGCGCCGTCCTTCTAAGTTCGGTCGGTGACCTGCTCCCCTTGTGCCAACGTGTGTATGATGTGTAACGTGTGTGTTTATCCTTTCGCCTTCCATCCATCTGGTACATTTGCTTCGTGGATTGTGTGTTGTTTCGCTGTGAGCATCATGCCGCCTGCTTCGTCCGTCCTCGCTGGTTCGTCAGCTCAAGTTGTGGCTTGTAGGACTATCAACCCGTATGACCTCTCCATGAGCGATAATCCTGGTTATATGTTGTCTCATGTCCTTCTCGACGATCACAACTACATGGAATGGGCTTGTGAACTTCGTACGGTGCTGCGTTCCTGGAAAAAATTCGGCATTGTGGATGGTTTCATATTCAAGCCGACTGAAGGTTTCGAAGAGTTGAAAGATTGGTGGGCAAACAACTCTCTCATTGTCTCGTGGATTCGAAACACTATGGAACCAAATGTTCGAGCTAATGTGTCTCACTTTGAGATTGCGAAGGACTTGTGGGACGACATTAGGTCTCAATTTTCGGTCTCCAATGGCCCCCAGATTCTTAAACTCAAGGCCGAGTTGTTTTCGTGCAAGCAAAAGGTGTATGTCGGTTTTTGAGTATTTTAGTAAGCTGAAGCGCTTGTGGGAGCCACTGAATGCTTGTGACCCATTACCGACATGTAAATGTTGTGGTTGCACTTGTGGTGGTTGTGTGTGTGCAAATTTGCTACGAATTTTGAGAAGAAACATGAGGATGATCGTGTGCACGTCTTCCTCCTCGGGCTAGATGAGGCGCGCTACGGTACGATTCGTTCGAATCTCTTTGCACTTGACCCCCTTCCGAGTCTTCAGAAGGTGTATAGTCTTGTCTTGCAAGACGAGGATTCCCGTCTCAATCCTATTGCCAAAGATGACAAATCCATTGATGTCATGGTGCTTGATGTCCAATCCAACCCTAAGCCACGACCACGTGATTAAGGTCGTGCCCTCCTTTTTCAGACGTCTCTTCATGTAGATTTCTGGGGGCGAGTGCATTCTTACAGCGGGATTTCTTATTAATTGAACTCCGTCGAAGACTTTTGGTGGCAAGACCCCCTATGAGGTTCTTCACGGTGCTCTTCTGTATCTCTCAAATTGGCGTGTGTCCGGTAGCCTTTGCTTTGCTCACAATCTTCAGCGTAATGGTGATAAATTTGCCTCGCGAAGTCAGCGTTGCATCTTTGTTGGTTACCCATTTGGTCAAAAAGGGTGGAGAATGTTTGATCTCAATCATAAGGTGTTCTTTGTGTCCCGCGATGTTATATTCTTTGAGGATCAGTTTCCCTACGGGTCTCCTGTGGCTGCCCTTTCCTCTCACCCTATGGGTCACCTGCGACCTTCGCTCTCTCCTCTTCTCGCGGCTTCTGACTCGGACTCTCCGGTCATTATGGGTATTGTCTCTCTATCTTGCGGGTCCAGTTCCAGCGCTAATTCTGGTTCTTTTGTGCCTTCGGACGCCCTAGGTCTTGGGTCGTCTGCGACCCCAAACGCTTCTGTAGCCGGGTCATTTGACATGGGGGTTCGCATGTGGTGGACTCTTCGTCTTCTCGTGACGTCTCTGATCCAGCCGCTAATCCAGTTCCTTCTATCCCTGTTCCAGCTGAATCCCTTGGTCACGGTCACCGTCACCGGTTTCCTACTACAAAACTTCGAGACTTTATCACAAACACCGTCTGCATTTTGCCTCCTACTTCTGCTTCCTCGTGTTTTGTCACGTCCTCAAGTACGAATCACACTATCTCTGATTATCTTTTCGCTGATAAGTTCTCGTCTCATCATAAGGTTTTTGTAGTGGCACTCTCTTCTCATTCCAAGCCCCACTCATTTACCGAGACAGCTCGTGATCCTCGATGGTGGTCGGCCATGAAATGTGAGATTGATGATTTGCAGAAGAATCACACTTGGACGCTCGAGCCTCTTCGTCCTCACAAACGGGCTATTGGTTGCAAATAGATTTTCAAGTCAAGTATCGCTCGGATGGTTCTATTGAGCGGTACAAAACCCGTTTGGTTATCATGGGGAACCACCAGGTAGAAGGAATTGATTACAACGAAATGTTTGCTCCGGTTGCAAAAATGACGACCGTTCATACCTATCTTGTTGTTGTTGCTACTCTTTATTAGAGGGTTCATCAGATGGATATTCAAAATGCCTTTCTCCATGATGATCTCCACGACAAATTGTTCATGAAGCTTCTCTCTGGTTTTGGTACTAATGGGGACTCTCGTGTATGCCGTCTCCGTAAATCACTATATGGTCTCAAGCAGGTGCCACGTTGCTGGTTCGACAAGCTTTCCTTGGCTTTGGTTCATCACAGGTTTGTTCAATTCTTTTTTTATTACTCTTTGTTCTCTTACTCTCATGGTCGCATTCGTCTCAGTATCTTGGTTTATGTTGACGACTGTTGGGTTGATTTGGATGTGGAAGCGTGTTTTATCAACTCGAATATGAGATCTAGTCATGTTTAACGATTGGTTTTTAGGGGTTCAACGACGAATAAATTTAGAAACGATTTCGTAATACCTTTTCGCATTGAACATGTGATTGTCGGATGTGGTAGACTTGATAGCACAAGCCCTCTACGCGTATCCAAGCCGAGATCGGATCTGCCTTCCAACCGTTGGTGCGGAATTCGGAAGAACGAAAAACTGTTTTTCGTTCTTCGTTCTTTTTCTTTTGACGGCTAGGGTTTTGATTTTTACGATTGTGTAAACTGATAACGAAAACATGTTTTTCGTTTCTTATATAATTATTAACCTTTTCCGCGACTAGAAGAATATTACATAAGAGGCATATTACTTTCAATCTCCCACTTGCCTTTACGTAATATCTCAAATAGTCGAAATACATGTATCTCTATACACATACTTGCCCGTAAATCTTATGTACTACCCCTAAAAGAAAAACAAATACAATTATATTCTTCGGTGCTAGTGGATGAATATAATTGCATTCCACACTGATTGTCTAACAATCACAAGCAGATACCGAGACACTCGTATGCGTGTGACCTCGTAGGTTCATCACTAAACCGGTAGCCAATTAGTCTCCACTAATTAACTAATCGAGGTTGGCGTCTAGCAACACTCCCCAACGACCGGATAGCGTGAAGTAACATCCTTACTCATTTGAGTAACAACCTTACCCAAAACGAACCAGGGTGAAGTTGACGTTAGTATTTCCTTCAATCTTTACAGTTCCGGATGCATCCTAGGCATGGTCATAACTGTCAACCTTACGGATCATCAACTATGTCTCATGTCAATCACAACTGACTGAGGAATGAACCTAAGAAACACCTTTCTTCATTCATTCAATGTACTCTGGCCAGAGATTCGTACAATCATTGTGATCACTGACAACATAGAGCTCAAACTCTTACCAAGAGTTGATGGATCCCATCTTGATCACTCACTAACTACGCAAATATCTAATTATTCCCGATATCTATTCAACTAGTACTCTCAAATACTAGGTGTCCAAAATCAAAGAATAATAGATTAGATGCTAGTTACTATGCTCATCTCAAGTCTAAGGAAAAACTAACTATCTAACTATCTGGAGAAATCTTATGACAGTTCATTGGTTATTTAACCATTAAGCATTTCTCCCTTTAGGTCAGTTCAGTGATCACATCATTATATGTATCACCCATATATGTGATTCAGTAAAAGAGATCTACTGATTTCTATCATCATAGAAACTTATCACATACATGTTGTTCTTTCCGGATCACTGTAGTCTGGATAGTGATCCTACGAACAAGAACAATTCAGATTAAATCATACCAAAAACTTGACTCTCTTTATTATGATCTCTATCAAAATGTCAAGTTTTAGATTTAATCTTGGACTCTATCATACACTTATGAAAATTCATCAAATAAAAATAATGCCATATATTATTAAAATGAAATCGATGTCTTAATTACAATTCGCTACATGTCTATAAACTAATGTCAGCTAGTCATCTTCTCAATCCGATCCTCAGCTTATGCTTGTCAAACTCCTTTGACCCAAGCGCCTTCGTGAACGGATCTGCTGCATTTTCCTTTCCATCCACCTTGTGGATTTGTACGTCCCCACGTGTTATGATCTCTCGTATCAGGTGAAACTTCCGCAAAACATGTTTCGATTTCTGATGAGACCTTGGTTCCTTTGCCTAAGCAATAGCTCCGGTGTTATCACACAATAAAGGAACGACTTCCTTTATCGAAGGTACCACACCAAGTTCATCTATGAACTTTCTCATCCAAACCGCCTCCTTAGCTGCTTCGCAAGTTCCTGAGCAAGTTCCTGAACTTGTTCCTGAACGGGCACTGTTACTTCAACATTTGAAGTTGAAGCGCCGGAGCCTAACACTATGTCAGCCAGCCAAGAACGCTCATTTGACATCTCATGTCCATGAGCTTGTGTTGGTTCGTCGGGCTCTTGAATCTCATCAAGAACTACTTCTCCACCATGAATTCCTTCCTCAAGGAATTCCCTTTCAAGAAAGATTGCCGTTCTGGACACAGAGAAACTCGCATCAGTGAATCCTTCTAACTCCAAGTTAGAGCCACCATAAATGAGGAACTGGTCCTTAGTCCTTCTCAAGTACTTAAGGATGTTTTTAACAACCTTCCAATGTTCCTCACCAGGATCTGCCTGATATCTACTCACTACACTTAGTGCGTAGGCTACGTCAGACCTAGTACACGTCATGGAGTACATGATGGCTCCCACTGCCCTATCATAGGGAAGCTCACTCATGTGTTCTCTTTCTCCCGAGTCTTAGGACAATCCTCCCTAGAAAGAGAAATTTCCAGTGCCTATCGGTAGATATCCATTCTTGGAATTTTCCATGTTGTATCGTCTCACAATACTGTCAATGTACTGGGATTATGAGAATCCAAGCAACCTCTTCGATCTATCCCTATAGATCTTTATTTCCAGAATATAGGCTGCTTCTCCTAGATCCTTCATGGAGAACTGATCAGACAACCATGACTTCGTCTCTTGCAACACCGGAATATCATTCTCCATGAGCAAAATGTCATCCACATAAAGCACAAGGAAGTCAACCGTACTCCCACTAAACTTCTTGTACACACAAGGCTCTTCATCGCATCTAACAAAGTTGAACTTTTCAACTGCCTTGTTGAAGCGAATGTTCCAGCTTCGAGAAGCTTGCTTGAGTCCATAAATGAACCTCTGAAGCTTGCATACCATGTGACTTTGAGTTGGCAACGTGAAACCCTCAGGTTGAGTCATGAAAACCTCTTCCTGGAGCTCTCCGTTAAGGAAAGCTGTTTTCACGTCCATCTGCCAAATCTCATAGTCATAGTACGCCGCTATAGCAAGTAGAATCCGAATAGATTTGAGCATTGCCACAGGGGAGAACGTTTCTTCATAGTCAATCCCTTCTCGTTGACTATACCCCTTGGCAACTAGACGAGCTTTATAGGTCTATACCTGCCCGTCTGCTCCAATCTTCTTCTTGTAAACCCATTTACAACCGATCGGTTTGGAAGCCTGTGAAGAATCAACCAAAGTCCATACTTTGTTGATCTTCATAGATTCCATCTCGGATTCCATGGCTTTCCATCATTTCTGAAAATTTGGGCCTTGTATAGCCTTTTGGAAAGTCAACGGGTCGTCATCTCTATGACCGACCACGTCCTCTTGCACCATCAGTTAAGTCTGTCAGGTGCACGTCGTGAACGTGTTGACCTTCTCAAGAAAGGCTGTGTAGCAGGTTCAACCTACACTGGGAGATCTTGTTGGACTTGTTCCTAAACAAGTTCCTGAACTTGTTCATGAACGGGCACTGTTACTTCAACACTTGAAGTTGAAGCGCCGGAGCTTAACAATGTATCACCCAGCCAAGAACGCTCATTTGACATCTCATGTCCATGAGCTTGTGTTGGTTCGTCGGGTTCTTGAATCTCGTCAAGAACTACTTCTCCACCATGAATTACTTCCTCAAGGAATTCCCTCTCAAGAAAGGTTATCATTCTGGCCACAAACACTTTGTGTTCAAACGGGTGGTAGAAATAATATCCCATAGTTTCCTTGGGATATCCTATAAACCTACACTTGTCAGACCTAGCATCAAGCTTGTCTGGCTGAAGTCTCTTAACGAAGGCCGGACAACCCCAAACCTTGATGTGTCTCAGGTTTGGTTTCCGTCCCTTTCATATCTCATATGGAGTCTTAGAGACCGCTTTAGTGGGAACCTTGTTTAAGATGTAAGCAGATGCTTCTAAAGCATAACCCCACAGATTTATTGGAAGATCTGTGAACCCCATCATGGATCGGACCATATCTAATAAAGTCTGATTTCTCCTTTCGGACACACCATTATGCTGTGGTGTTCCAGGAGAAGTCCACTGAGACAAAATCCTATTTTGCCTTAGATAATCGAAAAATTCATGACTAAGATATTCACCGCCCCGGTCAGATCTCAACACCTTGATACTCTTTCCGGTTTGTTTCTCCACTTCACTACGGAATCTCTTGAACATTTCAAAAGATTCGGATTTTTGTGTCTCATCAAGAACACAAATCCATATCTCGATATATCATCAGTGAATGTGATGAAATATGAATATCCACCCCTAGCCTGAACTCTCATCGGTCCGTATACATCAATATGTATGAGTCCTAGAAGTTCTGTAGCTCACTCTTCGGTTCCACTAAACGGAGATTTGGTCATCTTGCCAGTGAGACAGGACTCACAAGTTGCATAAGATTCATAATCGAAATGGCCCAGAAGACCATCTTTATGCAACCTGTTTATCCTATTTTCACCGATGTGACCAAGTCTACAATGCCAAACGTACGTCTGTCTTTGACGATCATCTACGTAAGATATATAGTCCTTGTTGCAAATAACCATTCAGACACAGATCATCACCATGATAAATAGAGCAAATGTTATTACTAAAAACTGTTCGAAATCCACGTCTATCAAGCATAGAAATAGAAATTATGTTTGAAACAAACTTTGAAACATAATAACAGTTGTCTAACAACAAATTCTTGTCCGTAGGCATTACAAGAGAAATCGATCCTACAGCTAGAGCAGCAACACTTGCGCCGTTTCCAACCTTCAGATTGAATTCTCCCTTCATGAACCTCCTATTGATCCTCAACCCTTGCAACATATTGCAGACGTTAAAACTGCTACCAGTATCCAATACCCATCTAGATGAATCAATAGTAGTTAAGGAAATCATGAAAACATTTTCCATGAATGTCTTACCTTGTTTTTTGCCCTTGAGAGACTGCAGGTATTCCTTGCAGTTCCTCTTCCAATGCCTTTTCTTTTTGCAGAAGAAACACTCGGCTTCTAATTGGTCGACCTTTGTGACGCTGCCCTTAGCCCTAGTCACACCAGTCTTAGGCGAGCTCTGCCTGGTCCTGGGCCTCTTCTTGCCCTTCCTCTTCTGATAAGAGGATTGCCCAACCATCAGCACAAATCCCGATCCCTTCTTCCCTATAGACATATGTTTCTCATACTCAGTGAGCATGTTGTGCATCTCATCCAACTCAACGTCCAGCTTGTTCATGTTGTAGTTGACCACAAACGGGGAGAAAGACTCCGGAAGTGAGTGCAAGATCATCTCTTGCTGCATCTCCTTGTAGAAGGTACACCCCAGCTTCTCAAATTATTCTATCAGACTGATCATCCGTAGAACATGGGGTCCCACAGGAGATCCCTCACTCAGAGCGGACTTGAACAAAGTCCCTAACAACTTGGACCTTGCCGTCCAACTCTGCTCACCGAACATCTTCTTAAGATGCTCCATAATTTGCTTGGCATCCATATACTCGTGTTGCTTGTGGAGTTCGCCACTCATTGACGCCAAGATGAGGCATTTGACAGTGATACACTTTTCCTCGTACTTAGTGTATTCACTGAAAGCCGCGTCATTTGCTGGGTCTGGCACTTGAGTAGCCGGTTTGTCGATCACATCGATCAGATTCTCATGTGTCAATACCAGACGCAAATTGCGTTGCCATTTGTCGAAGTTCTCACCAACCAACTTGTTGGTCTCGAGAATTGGACGCAAGTTGAACTGAGACATTCTCAAGAGATCTGAAAACCAAAGGAAAATTTCATAGCAGAGAGTTAGACATTGTATATATCATTAAGACATGGACTTCATCTAAATGATATAATATCTAATCAATGTTACGATAACATTAGAAATCTTATCTCCAATTAGCGTCAATCTATAACTATATGCCTGAGGCCCTTGGTAGTCAAGACGTTTTCCAAACATATAAAATAGATTCTTTATAAATTTTATCCTCATAAAATTTATAGCGATTTTACTTCGGCTCTATATCGCATAGTCACCTAGTAGTTAGGTCGTTCCTATCGATATAGTTGAGTTCATCCTTCAGCTCATGGTCGGATAACAATTAAGTTTATGTCCCCCGGGTAGTCCAGGCGTATACAAAAAACTAATTGATCGCTCCCACTAGTCATCTGATGTCATAGACGTATGAATCGAATTCTTGAACTACATGCCTCCTGTTAGTCAGGCCGTACCATGTAAACGAGAACCTATTCAAACATCTACGATGAAGAAAAAGCCTAACGATAAACAATTTATCGTTTTAGAACTCAATTATTAATCAAAATTCTTAATTATTAATATAAACGATATAGACGAGTTTATCCTTCAGCTAATTGTCAGATATCAATTAAGTTTATGCGGACCATCCTCGGGCGATTCATCTAACCCTTTCAGTGCCGCCTGCCCTCACGCTCGAATCGTCGGCCGTCGAAATCGTCCGTTGCGTCGATTCGTCGCAACTATTGCTCACACCGTCCGGTCGCTCACGCCCTACTCTTCTCGCCGGCCAGTCACTCCAGATCGTCGCTCAAGCCAAGTTGTCGCCATCGTTACTCATGCACAGGCGAACGCAGATATTGCTCGCGCACAGGATGTGCGATTCGTCGACCGTCGCCTTACGCGTGCGGTCACCCATGGTGGTCCAGGGTAGTCTGCCGCCCTTTGCCTGTGTCCGGCGTCGAACACGCGGCCGGCTAGGTTGCGGCCGTGCGGCTCACCCTCTCCTTCATGGGTTACGTTCGGTTCATCGCTTGCGCGTAGCGCGCGCCGCCAGTCACGAATTTTGGTCCGATTTTTCACCAAAAATTTGAAAAACTAATTCTAAACAGACGACCATACGCTCTGATACCACTGTTAGATTGATTTGGATGCGGAAGCGTGTTTTATCAACCCGAATATGAGATCTAGTAATGTTTAACGATTGGTTTTTAGGGGTTCAACGACGAACAAATTTAGAAACGATTTCGTAATACCTTTTCCGTTGACCGTGTGTTTGTCGGATGTGGTAAACTTGATAGCACAAGCCCTCTACGCGTATCCATGCCGAGATCAGATCTGCCTTCCAATCGTTGGTACGGAATTCGGAAGAACGAAAAACTGTTTTTCGTTCTTTGTTCTTTTTCTTTTGACGGCTAGGGTTTTGATTTTTACGATTGTGTAAACTGATAACAAAAACCTGTTTTTCGTTTCTTATATAATTATTAACCTTTTAATAATTACACTTAAACCCGCGACTAGAGGAATATTACATAAGAGACATATTACTTTCAACGACCTCATTGTATCCGGGAACTCTTCGATCCAGCATCTCAAGGATTACTTATGCTCATGCTTCCACATGATAGATCTTGGTGTCTTGAAATATTTCTTAGGCATCGAAGTCGCTCAAAGCTCTTTGGTTTTCTACTTGTGTCAACACAAGTACACCCTCAATATTATCTCGGAGGCTGGATTGTTAGGCTCTCATCCCCCTTCTTTCCGTAGGATTAGATTTGGCTTTATCTTCGGCTCCTCTACTCTCTGATCCCAATCGCTATCGTCATCTTGTTGGCTGCCTCGTATGTCTTGGTGTTACATGTCCGGATCTTGCCTACAGTATTCACACCCTATCTCAATTCCTCCATTAACCCACCGTCGATCACTAGTAAACTGTTTTTTGGGTTGTTCGCTATCTCAAGTTCTCTCCGGTCAAGGTTTTCTTCTCATGGCTGGTGTTGATCTTACTCTTTCTGCATGGTACGACTCGAACTGGGCTGGTTATCCTCACACTCGTCGTTCTCTCATAGGTTGGTTCATTACCTTAGGCGCTTCTCCTATCTCTTGGAAGACGAAGAAGCATAAAACTCTCTCATGTTCATCTGTTGAAGCTGAGTACCATGCCATGGCTATGACGGTTCGTGAGCTTAAGTGGCTTAAATATTTGTTGGATAGTCTCGGGATCTCTCATCGTCATCCGACTCGCCTATTTTGTGACAATCAAGCCACCTTACACATCACCGCTAATCTAGTATTCCACAAGCGCAGGAAGCACATTGAGGTGGATTGTCATTTCGTTCGAAATGAGTTACTTGCTGGTTCTTTGGTTACATCTCACGTCTCCACTTATGATCAGCTTACAGATATCCTTACCAGTTCGCTTGGTCGGAAGGAGTTTACCAAGTTCATTTCCAAGTTGGACTTACAAAATTTGTACGCTCAAACTTTAAAGGGTTATTAGAGGCTAGTTATGTATTTTCCTTTCTAGGTTATCTCTCTCACGTGTGTATATATTGGGCCTTGTATGTATTGTGCAACCATAAGGAATACAAGGAGTGATTTTCCGATTCTCTCTTGTTTTTAGCATATTAGAGGCTAGTTATATATTTTCCTTCCTAGGTTATCTCTCTGATATGTGTATATATTGGTCTTTGTATGTATTGTGCAACCATAAGAAATACAAAGAGTCATATTCAGATCCTCTCTTTTTTTGTAGAAGCTACATTTATTCCATTTACTATGTTTAGTCTATTTTATGATAATTATCTTTTTAATACAAAAAAATTATAGAAAAGTAGTACTCCCTGTGTATTTTTTATTATGGTTTTTAAAAATAAATTCAATTAAACTATTATAACTTCACTTTTCAAGAATTTTTGTTAATGTCAAGTTTCAATTTGGATTCATGATATATATATATATATACACACACATAATTATAATATAATTTATTGATTGATGTGAAATAGACGATCATGATTTCTCATAAAAATAAAATTTGTGTTCTTATATTATCGGTGAATGATATATAGCAGTCTTATATAGACTTTACAATTTAATCAGAAATTTTAATATTCTTACAATATATGAGATATTAAAAACTTACAAATATCTCTAAGATATTAACAAATTACTAACATCTCTAACATATTAACAAACTCCTAGCAAATCAAAGATATTAACAATTTATAATATCGTAGATATTATCATATCTCATAATATTAATATACTACAGATATATTTAAGATCTTAGCAAATTTCTAACACCTTTAAGATATTAACAATTCTTAATCTCGAAGATATTCTCATATCTCATAATATTCCCTCTTAAGTTAAAGCGTGCAAATTGTGAAAGCTCAATTTGGAAGAAAAAAACATCAAACTCCTTCTTCCATAATGATTTGGTGAAGATCTCCAGCGAACTGATTCGGGGTAGTCGAGTATCAACGTAGTCGAATTAGTAGGATAATCCATGGTACAAGTTGATACACAACAATAATTCAGCGGTTTGCGATCGGGTTGGATTCATCGGGTGGATTGTTATCTTCATCGGTTAGAGCTAGAGTTGGCTCACAGAGCCTAGTACAAAGAACAAGGAGAGACACTCCATCATAATTTTCATGCACTTCAAAATTTAAAAAACATGGTTATATATTCAACTGTTAGAGTTATCCAGTATATATTCAGTCATGAGTCAAATCGAGTCAATATATTCTGACGTAGGATCATCAGTAGCCCAATTTGGATCATCACCTAATGCTTATATACCCAAACATGGATCGTCTTCGATATGTTGCGTAGACACACGCAAAATAAAAGGCTAAAAACGTAAAAAAAACGAAATGAATCACAACATCATTCTTCTTTATAAAGATTGTCATCATAGTCTTCATCTCCATTATCATCGCTGATAATAATATTTGCGGAATCTAAATGAAAATCCAAATCAAAAGAAAAAGTTAGACTCTAATACCATGATCGAAACAAAAATTATACTTTGTTATTTTTATCAGAGATATTGAATACCTTGATATAGAGTCTACAATTTAATCAAAAATTTGAATATCTTATAATATAAAAGATAATAAACTACAAAATATTAATAAACTTGTAATATCTCTAAAATATTAAGAATTCGTAATCTTATAGTTAGTCTGATGTCTCTTAATAATTTGTCATTGATTTTTCACTACACCTTTAATTTTTTTAGAACATAAAAAATTTTTGGATTATTATTTTTATTTATAAAGTTATTTTCTATTATATTATATTATATTATTTTTCTGCAAACCATTTCTCTTAAAACACGCAATTCGTTATGCTTTTGCGTGTATAAGCGTTAATTTCATTTTCTCACTCAGAAATGGAGAATTTAAAAGTACTTTATTCACAAAGACCAAACTGTCCTTGCCTATTATACATTTTTTAAATACGGTAAAAGTCTACTTCCTTTTCATGTTTGTCTATTTTGTCTAATTTCCCTTCATGTTTCGCATTCATTCTATTTGCCCTCATATTTCGACCAACATCCTATTCTCTTCATGTTTAAAAATCTTCCGTTTAATCTCCGTTAAATATTTCAATTTTAATTCGATTTAGACCTAATTTTGACCCGATTAATGATTGATTTTGACTAAAATTTAGGTCCAATTTGACCCGATTTAGACTCAATTTTGACCCGGTTTAGACTCAATTTTGATCATAATTTGGGTCCAATTTTGATTTTTATCCAAATCCAATCCGAATCAATATGAAATTCAACAAAATTAAACCGAAATTTAAACAAAATTTGATTCTTATCGGTTTGTTCGATTTTTAACCCGAAATTTGTATGATTTTTACTCGAACTGTGTACAATTTGACCCAATTTTATTTTATACTATTTAAAACTCGAATCAATATGAAATTCAACAAAACTAAACCGAAATTTAAACAAAAATCGATTTTTAACGGTTTGTTCGATTTTTAACCCGAAATTAGTATTATCTTTACTCGAATTGTGTAAAATTTGATCCGATTTTGATTTTCATACCATTAAAACTCAAATCAATACGAAATTTAACCAAAAATCGATTCTTATCGGCTTGTTCGATTTTTAACCCCAAATTAGTATTATTTTTACTCGAATTATGTACAATTTGACCCAATGTTGATTTTCATACCATTAAAAACTCGAATCAATATGAAATTAAACAAAATTAAACTGAAATTTAAACAAAATCGATTCTTATCAGTTTGTTCGATTTTTAACCCGAAATTAGTATTATTTTTACTCGAATTGTGTATAATTTGATCCAATTTTGATTTTCATACCACTAAAAACTCAAATCAATATGAAATTCAAAAAAAAAAAATAAACCGAAATTTAAATAAAAATTGATTCTTATCGGTTTGTTTGATTTTTAATCCGAAATTAGTATTATTTTTACTCGAATTGTGTATAATTTGATCCAATTTTACTATTTCGGTGTAATTTAGTTAAGAATTGATTTTTCTTTAATTAAGTTTAGTTCGATTAAAGTTTTATATTGATTCGAATTTTAATCGGGTAAAAATTAAAATTGGATCCAAATTTTGGTTAAAATTGGTTTCAAATCATGATCATAACTAATTATAAACCAAGTCAAAATAGAACCTAAATGCTAGTTAAAATTAAGCCTAAACCGGTCAAAATTAAGTCTAAATCGGATCAAAATTGAATCTAAATCGGGTCTAAATTAATTTTGAGTCGGGTCGGGTCGAGTCGAAATTGGGTAAAACCCGGGTTGAAATTGAAAGAGTTAACAGAATTTTAAACGGAAAGGTTATAGACAGAATCTTTAACAACCGATTATATATATATATAGATACATATATTATATATAGGTCGATGCCTATATATACATAGGTAGACCCACTCATATATATATATATATATATTTATACTCTTCTTCTTCCAATTCATTCATATTTTTTTCCAGATTCGTGGCCAAAACAGAAGGAAAGAAGAGCAGTGATGATGTTACCAGAAGCTTGCGTTGCCAAAATCTTGTCCTTCACATCTCCGGCGGACACAATCTCATCTGCGGTGGTTTCGTCAGTTTTCCGGTGTGCCGGAGACTCAGATATCGTCTGGGAAAATTTTCTTCCGTCCGAATACAAGCGCTTGATTCGTCAATCAAATGAAAATCTGAATTTCTCGTCGAGAAAAGAGCTTTTTCGACGTCTCTGTCAATCGGTTCTTATCGACAATGGTCGAAAGGTTCGGTTTTTAATCTCTTTAAACTGCAAAAAGTTAAGATCTTTATGTCTAACTTTTTCTGGGTTCTATTCAATTTCAGGTGTTCAAACTCGATAAATTTTCCGGGAAAATATCGTATGTTTTATCGGCGAGAGATCTTTCAATAACTTGGAGTGACCAACCAATGTATTGGTCATGGAGTCATAGGCAAGATTCAAGGTTATTTTATTCTCTTTGTGTCATTTCAAGTTAAAGAGTATTAACAAAATACTATATGTTTAGAAATTATTGTCTATATAATCTTTTCTACCACAGATTCAAAGAGGCAATCGAACTTGTAACCACGGATTGGTTAGAGATCCACGGCAAAACTCGAACTGGACTCTTATCGCCGAACACACAATACCGAGCATATCTTATAATGAAAGTAAATGCACGTGCTTATGGATTGGACATAGTTCCGGCTCCTATTACCAAAAAGGCTTTGGAGTCTTCGTTTATTGCTGGTTAGCAGGTGCTCAACGAATATCAAAACCTTTTATTGCCTTCTAATGTACAAGCGTTAATTTGTGCCCGATCATAGTTATTTGGTTATTCCGAAGATGGTAAGTATATACCTTTTAAAAAGTTCAATATGTTGCTTGGACGACAAGAAAGAGCAAATGAAACGAGTATTTTTCGGTAATCGGGAAGAGAGGATGGCGGAAGTGGTGGTTGCGTCAGCCGGAGATGGTCAACGGACCGAGCCAAAGGATAGGAGGGATGGATGGATGGAGGTCGAGTTGGGGGAATTTGAGACGGGCAAAGAAGATCACGATGAAGAAGTGGTAATGAGCCTTATGGAAGTTGAAGGGTTTCAATTGAAAGGAGGGATTGTGATTGAAGGCATTGAAGTGAGGCCTAAACCCTAAAACTAGGTTTAGAGGAGTAAGATGCTTGGGTGTTAATTTGATAACGTTTTTTGTTTGGGAGGAAAATGAAAGTAATGGATGAATGTGGGTGATTAATTGTGGAAGTAATTCTTTGATTCGCATAATGTGCTAAATATTTTGAGAAATGCAAAGAGTAAAAAAATCTTTTAAAATGTCACGAATTCCATTTTAAATACTAAACTAATATACAAACTTAATATATTTCATATTTTGATATCCAGATCTTCATAAATTATCAAATTACGACAAAATAATTGTGATATTATTCGATACATGTTATAGTGTATCATAGAGAATTAACAAATAAACATATAATTGGAGCTATTTTTGGAGCAGAAATTAATAGAACCTTAAAATAGAATATTGACCCACACATAGACATGAAGGACATATGGTGATATATGTGTTTATTATGTTGTCATAATAAAAAAAAATTTAAATGTCACGAATTCCATTTAAAATCCTAAATTAATATCTAAATTTAATATATTTCGTATTTTGATATCCAGATCTTCATAAATTATCAAATTATGACAAAATAATTGTGATATTATTAGATACGTGTTATAATGTATCATAGAGAATTAATAAATAAACATATAATTCGAGCTATTTTTGGAGCAGAAATTAATAGAACCTTAAAATAGAATATTGACCACACATAGACATGAAGGACATATGGTGATATATGTGTTTATTATGTTGTCATAATAATTGCACAAACCTCATTATGTTGTCATTTTTTCAAGATCATGATCATCCCAATGAGGCAAATATAGTATGTATATGTAGTCATGGTTATATATGTACGTATATATATAATCATTGATTAAAATCTGATTTCACACAAAAGAATATATATTGGATGTAGAACACTAATGTTGCATTTTTTTCATCCTTATGTAATCATTAATTAAAATTCGATTTAACATATATATCTCCGATGCATGAATTTATTATTTTTGTTCGTAGATATTTTCCCATAAAGATATAACTAAAAATGTGTAGCCTATTGGCCTCCTTATCTCACGTGTGCTCAAAGAATAATGATAAGGTTCTTGATGGCTCATAAGACTGCTAGGAAGAGAGGTTGATGGACACTTTTGTCCTGATAAATAATGAGCAAAATTTGGGGTTATTATTAGAAAACAAATCCGATATTTTTTATTTTTCTATTTTTATAGAACCATATACAATATAATTTAAATATTAATTTTTTTTACTTATTCCGTATAACATGTCAATATACAAATTTATAAAATATCTTCAAACTGCTATACAATTGTTAATTTCGTTATTTTTTTTAAATCTCGATTACGTGAATACCATGTAAATAAAATAAAAATTTTTACGTAATTTTTAGGAGATTATCAAAAATGCCCTTATAGGGCTAAAGTGCTTCAAAAATACCCTTGGCTGAAAAAAAAAGTTTCAACTTCAAA
>CM071865.1:41002933-41030140 GCA_036759665.1 Gynandropsis gynandra | reverse complement strand
CAAAGTTGACAAGAGAAACAGATGGAGAAGACGTTGAGGTTAAACTATACAGAAGCATGATTGGTAGTCTTCTTTATCTCACTGCAAGTTGACCTGATTTATGTTTGAATGTAGGGATTTGTGCTAGATATCAAGCTAAACCGAAGAAATCCCACTTGCTTGTTGTTAAGCGAATTATCAAATATGTCAAAGGTACCGTAGAGTATGACATATTATATTCCAAAGATACTAACTGTGAACTTGCTGGTTTCAGTGATGTTGATTGGGGAGGAAATGCGGATGATCGTAAAAGTACATCTGGAGGTTGTTTCTTTCTCGGAAACAATTTAGTTTTATGGCACAGCAAAAAGCAAAATTCGACATCTCTTTCTACTGCTGAAGCTGAATACATTGCCTTGGGAAGTTGTTGCACTCAACTGGTATGGATGAATCAAATGCTTATGGACTACGGTATGAAATGCAGAACTTTTACTGCATGGTGTGATAATACTAGTGCTATAGACATTTCAAAAAATCTTGTTCAACATTCCAGAACGAAACACATAGAAATAAAATACCATTTTCTGAGAGAAAAAGTTGAGCAGAAACAAATGAAAGTGGAGTATGTGCCTACGTAACGTCAGCTCGCAGATATTTTCACAAAACCCCTGGATTTAAATCGGTTTGTCTCTCTGAGAAAATCACTTGGTGTTTGTGAGCTTTGATCGTTTCTTGCATATTACATTGGTAGAATTGTGTTTCGGAGTGTTTGATGATCTTACGAAGAAGAGGGAAATTACTGAAATGTCTGCTTGATTTAAGTACACTTAAATGTTCTTTGTTTTGTGTTTGAACATTGTTACTATATCTGCAAGTTACAAGTATTTTATCTGGTGACCTAAGTGCACTTAAAACTCTACTTACTCCTCTGACAACTTTTATGCGCATTCATATGCAAAAATAAGATTAGTTTGTCATGAGTATATGCTCGGGTCTAAGTTGGGAGATATTCAGTTTCAGCTATAACGTCCTATGACATAAAGCCAAAATTGTGCTTAAATACTCCTCTATGCGTGCATAAGAGTATACCTAAAAAAAATGTAGTCAATGAGCTTGTTATATGAAGAAAAGGATATCTACACAACGTCCTAGAAGCTGTAAATGAGTGGTTAGAATAAATAAAAAAAACGAACGAACAAGGAGAAAATGAAACAATGATAAGAAGAAATGCAATAGAACATATTGTTTTAAATGGAGAACAATTTTCAGTAAGTGTACTTAAACAATCAGCCGTTTACAGTTTTTGACTAATCTTAACAGTCTGATTCTGCTTTGATTTCCTCTATCATGTTTTATGTCAAGGAGTTCACATTGATCTGACAAGCACTAGCAGCACTTGAGTGTTTTTCTCTTTCAAAGAAACCGGCAGTTTTTTTAATGTGATGGGAGTGTTTTATGGGCTGATGTGACTAGTGCAGTTACTTCAAATTTTTTCAAAATCCCTAATTTCTCTCTGCAACTGCACTTAACTTCTCTTAAACTGCTGTATTTAACATTTTTCTTCCATTTCTGAAACCCTAACCCATTTCTCTCGAGAAAAAGAACAGCAGTTTCTCCATTTGCAAATTTTTCTTTCACAAAAAATGCAGACTCGCAGCAACAACTTTGGCCTCAATGCAGACGACATACTCCTAGATGATGATCAGGAAGTAAGGATGGGGGATTTGGTGTTTACACGAAATCCTTCTCGTGTAAATGGTCGCCGCTACAAGGTGATGGCGACGAAATTTTTTGCACGAAAATAAACGTGAAAATCTGAGATCAGGTGCATCTTCCATGGTCCACCTTCGCACATATCCTGATAGCGACATCAGAGCCCCCTCCGTCTCGACCCCACATAATGACCCACATTAACATTCCACTGAGCCAAGGGAAACGTCTACTTCTTCAACCCCACCACCGTCGGCGTCTATGGAAGACCTGTTCCGGCATCTGGCACACAATCTTCTACCTCTTCAAGACGAGGTACCCCTCTCTCTGTCTCCAAAGCCTATTCGCACAAAATGTACAAGGAATCATACATGAGTAGGTTTAGAACCCTTAAGGAAAGAGGAATTTTCTCTGAGAGAGGACTTAGCGTGCATCAATTTCAGCATCTCTCTGTGTGGGATTTATTGGTCAACAGGAAACTGACAAACACAATCACCACTGTGACTCCTATTTGTAAGGAACTCGTATATGAATTCTATACGAATCTAGTTCCTGATATTGAAGAACCAGGATCTGCTCTGTTTGGCACCACGTATGTTCGTGGTCACATTTTTAGGTTCAGTGCAGAGGTAATAAACGAGTTTTTGGAAATTTCGCATATTCCAGTGACTCGCGCCAAGGAACTTCAGCTTGAATTAGATATGGATGCTGTCACAAAGGAGTTGACAGAGGGTAAGTTAAGTACTTGGCCAGGGCAGATCCCAAACTCCAAACTCCAATGGGAGTATGCGTTGCTGAACAAAATTTCCCGCACAAACTGGGTGCCTAACAAGAAATCCGACGAAATAAGGCAGGATACAACAGTCTTTCTGTACTGCTTGAAGAATGATGTTCCCATCAACTTTGGGAAAGTATTTCTGGAATCGATCGTTGGATTGGGTTTATCTAACTCAACGAAGTTCATTCTTCCGTTCCCTTGCCTGATTCAGAATATTTTAGTTCAACAAGCTGCCGATATAATTGGGAGAGATGAGGTTCGGGAGAATACTCCACCGTGGATTATACTGGAAAAGCGTTATATGGCAAAGATGTCATCTGCTTCAGCAGCTGGAACGTCCAGGAATAGTACGGTTCAGGAGCTTACTAAACTAAAACAAACCTTAAATGCAGCGCTCCGAACCATCGATGGACTGCTCTTGCGTTTTCAGAGTAATCAAGTGCACTTATATTGTTGTGTGATTTGTTTCTAATTATAATGTGTCTAATCTGGTTTGAAATCTTATCACATAAACAGGGGGAGAAATGCAGGACGACGAGGAAGCTGTGGATGATGAGGTTGAAGAGATTCGTGGGGAATCTACTTCGAGGAAGAGCAAAGGAAAAAGAAAGAGGAACTCATATGTTCCTATGTGTTCTTCATTTTTCTTTAAGTGCATTTAAAGACAATGCTTAGTTTAAGTGTATTTAATGCTTACATTTCCATGCTTGAACTTATAATGATCTGGACTTAGTTGCGTGAATTCATTTTATGTTGTTTGATCTTATATTGTGATTGCCTTGTGCCTGAATGATTTTATTGCATTGTCTTGAATTTTATATGTTTGATTGACGTATGTTTTTGTGATAAGAATTCAAAGGGGGAGATTGTGAATGCAATAAAAATAGGATTGCAGATTAAAATTGTTATTTCAGGAAGTTGACATATTTAAGGAGCACGAATTCAAATCAAGGATGACTGGAGGAAGTCAACGAGAAGATTAAGGAGAAGAAGGAGGAGTCAAGTTGAATCTGGCGGATTCAATGCTGAAGAAAGATCAGCATGACGACGCGGCTGAAGAACCGGGAGTGGTTGCTGAGCCGAGCGGAAGACAAATAAGTTGACCTGGAAAACAAAAAGAAGGTTAACAATTCTGGGTGGTATCACTGGAGTACACGAAACAGAGAAAGAGAGAGCTTTAAGGTTTTAGGTGTACTTAGTTGGATACTGTACTGAGCGGAGAAACAGTTGAGGTTGTATTTACGTCTAACTCAAGGAGAGTTATTCGTGGAGATCTTTAGTACATTGTATAAACTGGCAAGTGTACTTAAAGATTGACAAGTAAATAAACGAATACTGTTTGATATTTCTGATCTCTTTGGTTATCGGTTCAATAGTTATCTTCTACAAGTTTTCAGTAGTAGCCCATATATCAGATTTTAGGCTGAGTTTTGGTCTTTACTAAAGACAAAAATCTTTTGTAAAAAAAATAATGAAATTTTTTCAATATTCTTTTGGTTCAATTGTAATCAAACTATACCGTCATTATCGTTGGATTTTGATTCAATATTGATCCCTTTTGTTTTACTTTTGTTAATGAGTTATACATAAGTAAACAAAAAAATGAGAAATCCTAGAGCAGTTAACATAACCTATTCCATTCGTCTTCAAAAATCTATCATTACATGCGACAGTTCACCGTTTATCTAACGTCCCCGCGTTCGCTTCGTAACTCCTCCTCATCCATTGTGTTAAATTTAGCGATGGTTCTCCACCACCGGATGCACTCTCGCATGGCGAAAGGTTGCTCATCCGGTATTGCAAGCACTAAAAAAACAGGTCATTTTCAACGGATATATCTATTGGAAATGGCTAATTTTCCGTTGAGAATGACCAATCCCAACAGATTTAAAGTCGTTGAGAATCGATCGTTGAAAATTCGTATCCATTGCAATTTGCAAAAAGTGTGCAACGAAAAAAATACGTTAACAGTTTTCAACGAGTTTGTAACGAATACATTCGTTACAAATTGACAACGGATGCCCGTTACAAGCTATCAACGAATTGTCGTTACAAACTTCCAACGAATATCCGTTGGGAATTTATAACGGATATCTAGTGTCAACCCGTTAAAAAGAAAATGGTAGGAATTAAAAATTTTCAACGGATACCCATTGACAACATGGTGGGAAATGGCAACTGATATCCATTGCTAAAAAGGCGGGAATTTTTTATTTCCAATGGATGCCCATTGAAATTTATAAAAATTATCAATAGGTATTCGTTGAAAACATGACGAAAAAATAAAAAAAATAAAAAAAGTCTTAAAAAATTTAATTAAAAAAATTTATACAAATAAAAAACATAAACTACAAATCATCTAAGTTAGTAGCGTCGTTTTCATCCCCGTAATCGCCAACACTTCGTGAAGGAGTTGCATCAGAGTCGATTATAGGTCTTATCTCGGTGTTGTTTCCCCCGTTGATTTTGGCGGTTGATATGCTCGGCCGGTTAGCAATTCAATAATGCTCTCCATGTGATGCATCTTTTCTCGAATTTCTCGAAGCACCGATTGCATTCCTTGGAAAGCATTCTGCGTTGTTCGAAGTGTGGTCTCCAGATGCTCGATACCCCGTTCTTGTGTATAACTCTCTTGAAGCAAGGGAATATCGTAGTGCCGTCCTCGACGATATCCTTTTGGAGCTAATTGAGACCGTTACATTCCCCTTATACGGTCTAACAGATTATAAAATAAAATATGTTAAAGTTAGAATCGTTAGAAAATATTTATTAAAGTAACGAATTATAAATAATAATCTTATTAGTTACCTCTAAATAAATTTTGTCATTTTGTAAAGGGCTGAGATCGTCGGGAGTTGAACCGCAAGCTTGTGATTGCTGTGTGATCTTCTCTGTCACAATTTTCACGTCTATTCTGCCCGGGGGTAGACGAGTTCCGGTTCGTCACTCTCTTCCCCGATGAAGAATTTCTTCTTGGCGTGAGTTTCTAAAACCAGCTCAAGAAGAATAAATTATATATGTACGTATATATAATCATTGATTAAAATCTGATTTCACACAAAATAATATATATTGGATGTATGACATTGATGTTGTATTTTTGTCATTATTTATATTTTTCTTCTTTATGTAATCTTTAATTAAAATTCTATTAAACATATGTATCTCAATGATTTTATTATTTTTGTTTGTAGATATTTTCTTATAAAGATAATTAACAATGTGTACGCCTTGTGTGTGGACGTTGTGCCTCTGTGTTTGTTAAATTTAACTCGGATTTGGTTTATTAAAATGGGGACTAGCTTGTTAAAATAGATTTAAGGAATGTCTAATTCGGTTTCGGATTCGGTTTGAGTTTTTCGGATTTTGATTTTGGTTCGGATTCTTCGGATTTTGAAAAATATGATCCGAGTTAAACTCAAATCTTTTAGGTTTGGGTTTGTTTCGGGTTCGAGTGGTTTGAATTCAGGAGAATTAGATCCAAATAATCCGAATTACATTCGGAATATTTGAGTTCATGGGTAGTTTGATTTTTCGGTTTTCTAGTTTCGGTTTATTCAGATTATTCGGGTATTATACCTAATTCGAGTTATTCACAGTACGGTTCTTCGGATTATTTATTGTTTAATATAAAAAATGAAATATAACAAAACAAAAATAAAAATAAATCTTTACGATTTTTTAGTGTTTTATTTTTTTAAAATTTTTTAAATTTTTATTTTGAAATATTCGGAGTTTACCCGAACCAAACCGAATCAATCCGGACCCAAACGTGTTCAGAAATTTGAACCTATATAAATTCTTAAAGTAACTCATATCCAATCAGTTTGGTTATTAGGATCGGTCTAGTTCGGATTGATCCGGATAATTCCAATTGAACACCTTTATTTTATATTACCTTAACTTTGGAAGGGGATTACTTGAAATTTGCGGAACTACGATCTGTCTTGTTCGAATAAAGAATCTCCTACACTTGTGAGAATTTGCGATATAGAAAATTATGATAAAATGACATTATAGTCACACGAAATGAATGACACAATCGATTTAATGTGGACAATTCCCTTGAAGCAAAGAGTAAAAAAAACGAGACCAAAGTCCACTTAAAAAATCCAATGGTTTTTAGGTTACAAAGTCCATACTCTTTTTGTATACAAAAGGTACAACACCGAGGTCCTAGAACATAAAGACCAATATTTCAATCCGAGTTTAATAGAGATATTCTTGTTGTTTTGGAAACCAAATCCAATTTATACCATACAAATAATAGATTTAAATGTCAGGAACAATCCTACAAATTTGTAGCTCAATTGGATTTGACACAAACAACTCCACCAATAACTCTATTTCTCCTAAAATAAATGTTGATATAAAATCTCCATTGTATAGAATTTAGATAAATGAGTTGCAGAGCCATTCCCAAACTTTCACGTCGATTAGACAACAATCAACACCTCGATCGTTCGTTTGATCCAGATTGCATAAATTATTTTCACTTCTCTCATTCTTATTTACTCTTACACGATTTTTTTTTCATTTTCGTTTCCCTATCTCTTTCAACTACCAAAAATAATATATTTAATAATATAATAATCATCAGAGAAAATTTTTTCAATAAGTTTGATTTGGTTAAACTAAATCAAAACAAACTAAAATCGGTTTCCTCAAATAGAAGGAGACCGGCATTGCAGCGATTCTTTGAAAAACCTCAAGCTTCCCTTTAAGAATTACCTTTATCATCATATCAACCCCATTGGGTTTGTAAATTCTAAAGTTCAACCTCATTTGAATCTTAATCTTTTTCGTATCCAATGATATCTAACATCAATATGTTTCGATCTCGAGTCAAACATCAGATTCTTTCCAAGATGAATGACGCTTTGACACGTATCTATCTTGCTTGAAACACAATCAAAAGGAACTTTTTCATCCACATCAACTGTTTAGAAGCTTTAATTGTGTCAATGAACTCAATCTCAATGTAGATTATGCTTCACCTTTCTGAAATTTTGATTGCCAAGGCACAACTCCATAAACGTTACCAAGTAATATGATGTAGATTTTTAATAACCAATGTCTCTAACCATATTAGCATCTAAGTAACCAACCAACAAAGGTTTCCCACATCCAAACATAAGATTCCAACTAGAAGAGCCACATAGTATCTCAAGATCCAGTTCATAGCTTTGTAGTGTTCTCCTAGATTATAAAGAAAACAACTAACCATAATAACTATGTGATCAATATCTAGCCTTGTACAAGCCATAGCATACGTCAAACTATCCACTACACAGGTATACAAAACATACTCTCGTATTCTTTCTCTTAATTTGTTGTAGAACATTGTTTGCTATATAATCTAAAGTGTGAAGTTAGAGGTGAACTCACATAATTAGACTTTTCCGTATGGAACTACTGAAGTACTTTCTCGATTTATTTCGCGTGCGACAGATGCAACACTTTTTATATGTATAGCAATTATTTTTATCCCAAATATGCTTTGTCGATCATAAATCCTTCATAGCAAAGAATTGACCAAGTTACTTCTTCAACTCAATTATCCTTTCCACGTTCAATCAACATATCATCCACATACAAGAAAATAAAATCATCAAAAGTGAACTTCTGCAATACACAATGATCAAAAGTTATAATACTACTTGTTGGGGATTATGCGGAATATACAAAACTATGATTCACCTTATTCGAATCAATAATCCCATTCACTTGAGAGAATTTGTGAAAATGAAAAATTATGATAAAAATGACACAAGCCACAAAAAATGAAGTACACGACCGATTTAACGTGGAAAACCCTCTCGATGATCATAGTCCACCAAAAAAACTACCAGTCTTTAGATTACAATGTCCACACACCTTCTTTTCTGTATACAAGAGACACCAACACCGAGATCCTAGAACATAAAGATCAATATTCCAATCTCGGTACACTAGAGAGAACCCGACTAAGAGCTCCAATTTTAGGCAACAAGACAAATCTCTTTTCTTGTGATTCCGAAAACGAAATCTAATATCCAATATACATATCAAAGATATAAGAGTCGAGAACAAGTCTACCAATTTGTAACTCGACCGGAGAATAATTAACCAATTTTTAGATCAATGAGTTTTGAAGTCGTTCGCATAAGTTCCCTCCGATAAGACAATAGATAATGATCGTCCTTTAATTATCGCAAATAATTTCTCAAATTATATTATATTATAATTAGAGAAAACGACCTATTCCCCCTAAACTATCCCACTTTAATCATATTCCTCTGAACTTTTTCTCTCATCCTATTTTTTTCTGAACTATCATTACTCATCCTATTCCCCATAAACTTTTAAAATTCATCTTATTTCTCCTTCCGTTAACTTTTCTGTTAATTTTTCTATTAAATATTTTTAAAATAGTATAGTCCTCCCTAAACAATAGCACTTTAATTCTATTCCCCCCTGAACTTTTTGTTTCATCCGATTCCCCCTAAACTATCTTTACTAATCCTATTCCCCCTAAACTTTAAACATTCATCATTATTCCCCCGAACTATATAACCTCTAGTCTATTTCCCCCTGAACTATATAACTTCTAACATATTCCCCCTAAAAACAAATTGTACATTCAACGTATTTTCAAAATTTTTGTTATTATAAACGTAACATATTTTATTTAATAGTAACATATTTTTAAATTTTGGTTATTATAAACGTAAAATATTTTCTTTAATAGTAACATAATTTTAGATTTTGGTTATTTTAACGTATCATATTTTCTTTAATATTAATGTATTATTAAATTTTGGTTATTATATTTATATTTTTTATGATTGATAAAAAAATATTAAAATAAAAACGCTTTAAATTAAAATAAAAATATTAAAATATTTGCAACATGAAAGAAAACACATAATTCTACGATTACAAAACGATAAAAAAATCATATGTTTGTAATCATATAATTCTTTTAAAAAATATTTGAGAACTGAGAAATTAAAACAAAGAGAAAATATCTTTGTATAATGATCTTACTTCAAAAGTGTAACTTATTGACTAATAAGTTTAGGCTATATATGCAGGGGCTAGAGCCTAGATCACCATTTGACTAGAGTCTAACCATTTTAAAATTTTATTTTATGTATAATATATGTACATCCTATTTAGATAGACGAAGATATAAATTACATGAACTATAAAATTGTAAATTTTAGATTTTCAACTCATACAATTTTATTAAACAAAGAATAATTTTGTAAAATTCTATTTTTCTATTCATCGAAAGTTTAACCTAAATGCAAAACGTAATTTTGTTCTTATTTTTGTTAATTGAACATGAACTAAAAATTGTAAATTTTAGATTTTCAACTCATACAATTTTATTAAACAAAGAATAATTTTGTAAAATTCTATTTTTCTATTCATCGAAAGTTTAACCTAAATGCAAAACGTAATTTTGTTCTTATTTTTGTTAATTGAACTACGGTGGATGATAGGATATTTTAGAATATTACAATTGTGTTATTTGATTAGTATATTATTTATAAATTAAAATTATCACATCGCATTCCATAAAAATGAGAATTAGGGTTCTAATAAAGAAAGCGCATCTAATGAGATTATAATTGAAGATAGATGCTTGAAGATGTAAATCGATGTGTTCCATCCGAAAAATAAGAATATATTACTAAATTTATTTGTAAGCTAATTATATTCACCTACTTGCTATATTTTGTAACAAAGATACATTGTTATTGCACGTAGCTCATTTTTTATTAATCAATAAGTTACACTTTTGAAGAAAGGCCATTATACAAAGATATTTTCTCTTTGTTTTAATTTATCAGTCTTTAAATACTTTTTAAAAGAATTATATGATTACAAACATATGATTTTTATCGTTTTATAATCGTTAAAATTGTGTGTTTTCTTTCATGTTTAGATATTTTAGTATTTTTTTATTTTAATTTAAAGTATTTTTATTTAATATTTTATCAATCATAAAAAATATAAATATATAACCAAAATTTAATAATACATTAATATTAAAGAAAATATGATACGTTTATAATAACCAAAATTTAAAATTATGTTACTATTACTATTAATATATTATGTTTATAAAAACCAAATTTTAAAAATACGTTACTATTAAAGAAAATATGTCAGTTTATAATAACAAAAATTTTGAAAATACGATGTACAATTTGTTTTTAGGGGAGAATATGTTAGAAGTCATATAGTTCGGGGGAAAATATGATGAATGTTTAAAATTTAGGGGAAAAATAAGATTAGTAACGATAGTTTAGAGGGAAATCGGATGAGAAAAAAGTTTAGGAGGAATATGATTAAAGTGCTATAGTTTAAGGAGGAATATCAGGAAACATCTTGTTTAATTCGTTACACATCTCCCAGGTTGTTTCGGATTCAATAAGACCATTCCACTGCACCAGAACATCCTTGACCTCACACTCGTAATTGTTCCTGATTTAAAGCACCTTATCCGATTCTAGTTGAAACCACATATTCTCATCAATGGCAGTAGATAGTTCGTATTCCTTCGAGCCTTCGAAGTGGGCTTTTTTGAGTTGCGAAACATGGAAAACGAGGTGTATAACAAACCCCGTCGACAAAACTAGCTTGTATGCCACATGCTTAATTCGCTATAAGATTTCTTAGGGTCTGTAAAACCTTGCGGAAAACTTCGTATTTGGTCTAAAGATCAAGCTTACTTGACAAATGGTCAAATATTTAGGTACACCTTCTGTCCCACATCAAATTCAACGGATCTCCTATGTTTATTAATCGCGGATTCCATCCTTTGTTGTGTTCGAATCAAATTTCGTCGAACTTACTCCAACATTTCCTCACGTTCTCGTAACAGCTCTTTCAAATTTGGATTAGTCGTGCGAGTGTCTTTAAGTTGAAGCATTCATGGGGGTTCTCTTTCATATAACACCTTGAAGGGAGAAGTTTTGAGAGCTGAATGGTAGGAGTTATTATAGGACTACTCGGCTCATGTTAACTACGATGCCCAAGACCGCGACTTGTCCCCAGCGAAGCACTTTAGGTATGTTTCTAAGCAGTGGTTTAAAACCTTCGTCTGCCCATCTGGTTGATGATGGTAAGCTGAGCTATAGCTGAGTTTTATCCCTTGCATCTTGTACAAGGTTTTCCAGAATGTGCTATGAAAAATTCTATCACGGTCTGATATTATCCTCTTGGGAAAACCGTGGAGTCGCACTATCTCGTTAGTAAACACTTCAGTCACTCCCACTGCTGTAAACATATGTTTTAATGGAAAAAATTATCCATATTTGCTCAGCTTGTCTACAACCACCAAGATACAATTGAAGCCTCAAGAACTTGGAAGTCCTTCGATGAAATCTATGCTTACTTTTGACCGTACTTGCGCGGGTATGGTTATTAGTTGTACAACCCTGCTGGCGTCACAGTTGAATATTTGTTGCGTTGACATACATCACAAGCAATGATGTAGTTTCTTACATCCTTCACCATTCCTTTCCAGTATACTTCCGCCTTGAGCCTTTTAAGCGTCTGACACTGACTTGTATGTCCTCCATTCGGCCCGGAGTGGAAAGCCACCATGACCTCAATTTTAAACTTTGATTGAGCCGAAATGACCAACATTTTTGGCCTATATAATAAGCCATCTCAACATTGATATTTCAAAGGTTGTGAAGCTGGAACCGACTGGGTTTCTGCGACAGCTCTCGGTACTCATCATCCCCCAGAATTTTTTCTTTCAATCCTTCTAAGTCGATGTTCCAAGTTACCACAGTCATCTAATACAACTCCTCGACCTCTTGAGCTCTCCGAGATAAGGTATCAGCGGATTTATTCTCCTTGCCTGACTTGTAAATGATATCGAAGTCCAAACCCAACAGTTTCGTTGCCCATCGCTGCTGATCCTTAGTTAAAAAATGTTGCTCTAGTAGGTATTTCAGACTCTTTTGGTCTGTCCGTAAAACAAACGATTTCCCCGTCAAGTAGTGGCGCCACTTCTCCACTGCTAAGACAATCACCAATAACTCCTTTTCATATACTGATTTTGTTTTACCTTTTGAGGAGAAGCCTTGGATGGGAAATGATATCGGTCGTCCTTTTTGCGGGAGAACTGTCCCTACTCTGAGTCCCGCCGCATCTATCTCAATTTCAAATGGTTTATCATAATCTAGTAAGGCTAAAACTAGCAGTGATATAATGGCATACATCAAGTTTTTGAAAGCATCTGCAACTTCTTCTCCCCAAACGAACCCATTCTTCTTTAACAAGTCGTTCAAAGGTCGAGCTATCTTTCTATAATCCTTCATGAACTTTTGATAATATCCTATGAGCCCCAAAAATCCGCGTAAAGATGTCATATTCTTTGGTTTTTTCCAAGTGTACACTACAGTGATCTTCTCGTGGCCATCCTCTACCTCATTGGCGGAAATGACGTACCCAAGGTAGAATATACGACTTTGGGGAAACACACATTTCTTTTGGTTCACATAGAACCACTGGCATCATAGAGTCTGCAAAATTATATTCAAGTGAACTGCATGAGTATCCATAAAAGTGTTGTAAACCAAGATATCATCGAAGAAGACGAGGAGAAACTTCCGTAGAAACTCTCGAAACACCTTATTCATTATGGATTAGAATATGGCGGGAGTGTTGGACATGCCAAAGGGCATCACCAAAAATTCATAGTGACCTTCATGGGCGTGAAACACGGTATTGTAAATGTCACTCTCCTAGACTCGAATTTTGTGATATCCCGATTTTAAGTCCAACTTAGAAAAAACCGATTCTCCCTACAACTCGTCCAATAAATCATTTATAACTGGAATCGGATATCTCTGAGGTATTATCACCTTGGTAAGTGATGTTAATTTATGCAAAACCTCCATCTACCATCTTTTTTCCTCACCAGCAATACCGGCCTAGAGAAACGACTTATGCTAGATCGAATTATGATAGCTCACAATATTTCCTTGATGATCTTCCCGATCTCATCCTTCTGCGTATATGAGTAGCGATAGCGTCGTATGTTAACCGGAGCTGCCTCAGATTTAAGGGTAATGGCATTATCACGATAACGCCTAGGAGGCAACCCTTCGGATAACGTAAATACTCCAGAATACCAGTCTATCACTTGTTGGATTTTTGGATCAATTATCTCCAGTGTCTTCTTTCCATCAAATAATGTAGTTAGCTCCAGCATGTACGCTTGGATTTCTTTTTTTCAACGTGTATATCATCGCGTTTAGTAACACGGGTGTCTTCTCCAAGTCCGGATCCCCTTTTTAGTTCGTTTCACTACTTTCCAAACTTAAAACTCATTCGGTGTAATTTCTAGATGATCTTGGTCTCCTCTAGCATGGCCAACCACTAATATCCAAGCACTACGTCGATCGATCCCAGATCAAATATCAGAAAGTCCTCTACCATTAGCAACCCTTGAACTGTCAAGCATACTCACTTGCACTTCCCCTGACCTGCGATGACTATCCTCCACCATTTCCAACCCTTGAACTGGTAGCCCTAAGAGCGGGACCAACTTCCGTGAAATGAAGTTGTTCTTGGCCCCCGAATCAACCAACACCACCACTTATTATCGTCGATATATACCCCTTCATGCGAAGTGTTCTTTGGTTGGTGAAGCCTACCATCTACTTTGACGAAATTTCAATAAGTTCTTTCTCCGGAATGGGTTCTACCTTAACTGTCTCCAACTCATTCTCATCCTCTTCTGACTCTGATTTCTCCGTCTCCTCTTCCACAGCGAGAAATATGAATTCCCGATATTTACACTTATGCCCCGGGTGATATTTCTCCTCGCAACAGAAGCAGAGCCCCTTCCGTTTCCTTTCAACAATCTCAGTAATCGATAGTTATTTTTAGGGTGGGTTATACCACGGTCGATCACGAGGTCTAAATGCCATACCTTGGTTTCGAGTGTAAGGAATCATGGGTAATGACCTATTCTTGGGTGCCGGTATTTGGATATCTTCCTCCTCCGCATCTTGCTCTTCGATCATCATTGCAAGTTCAATGATCTCATTATTCCAATGAGTTTATAGTGGGTGACCTGATGAAGAATGCGTTTCTTTAGCCCATCGAGGAAAGTATCCTCCTACACCTCATTCGCTAGCTGAGGACCAGCCACTGAGATATCTTCGAATTTCTGTCGATACTCTTCCACAGTGCTTGCTTGTTTCAACCTTATGAGTTGCCATAGGACTGATCCCTCGTAAAAAGCTTGTAGTGTTTTAAAAGGCGAACATTGAAGTCGCCCGAACCACGCAATGGTGCGCGATCCTGGATCCACCTTGACCATGTAAGCCCTTTACCATCCATGCACTCTAGCGCAATCCAACTTCTCCCAGTCATGGATACAGTGTACAACGAAATAGTTTTTAGCACAATATATCCAATCCTCAAGATTTTTTTCCCGTAAATAAAGGTATCTCCACCCGCTTGTTGGTGGGCTCCATTTTGTGCCCATCGCCTATCATTGGAGCACTTACAGCTGTAAACCTAGCATTTTTATTGGTTTGTCCATCTTCCATCACTATCGCCTTTTCGGTCAATGTCTTCCAGAACTCCTTCCCTTTGTTCACAGTTTGTACCACTGCATCCCATCGGTCTAGGAATCTCTCCATTCCTCTCGCGATGTTAGCAATGTTTCATTATTGGTCGACTTCGGAACTTCAGGCTGCTCCTCAGTTGTAGGTCGGTTATGTACTTCGGTTCTCCTCATCATGGATCTGTGAGGCTCTAATACCAGATGATAGTAACAAAACAGAAAAAATAAAACAGAGAAAGAAATAATGGTTGATTTGAGGAACCACCCTCCAAACAACGAGTTTTCCAAAATGTTTCTGATGTCCTTGAACACCAATGACCATCAGCTTTTATAGAGCCAAGTTTAGGGAAATATATAAAGGAAAATAAACCAGAATGCATTCGAGGATGTTACCCAGTCTTCTCCACGTTGTAATCCATCTTGCTCTTCTCCAGGTTGTAATCCAGACTGTTATTCATGTGCTGGAAGATCATACTGGTTGTTCCCATCACACCCCATGTTCTAGCTCCCTTCTTACTCCCATCTTTCTCTTCTACATCAACTCCCTCTTGTTCCCTTGTGATTATTTTGTTAATTCCTTCCTCTCCTTCGGCTGTCGGCTTCCTCATGTTCGACCATTTATTCTTATTCAATTGGGGAAGAGGTATTGCTAGTCTATCATACGCTTAATCATGTTGGTGGTTAATCCGAATGTCGTAATATCATTTTTTTTTGTTTTCAGAAATCACTGCCACGATTACAACACGTCACAAGAAGAGCCTTAATCCATACAAGCTCACACGTAGTTTGAGCCATGGCACGATATTCAGCTTCAGCGGAAGATCTGGAGACGACATTTTGGTGCTTCGTTTTCCAAGAAATCGACGATGTTCCAAGTATGATGAACTAGCCGATAAGAGAGCGTCGCGTTAACCCACACCCTAACCAATCTGAATCACACCATGCGATAATATTAAGATCAACATCAGATCGTAGCAAAATACCTTGGCTGGGGTTGCCTTTTAAGTAGCGGACCACATGGAGATCAGCGTCCCCATGCTCTCGACGAGGCACGGTCATGAACTGAGCCAATGTGTGTACCGCATAGGAGAGATCCGGTCGAGTAATTGTAAGATAGATCAGTTGACCAACAAGGCGACGATACGCCGCCGGATCCTCATAAAAATCTCCAGTTGTCAGAGCAAGTCGGTGATTTAGCTCTAACGGAAAGCCGACAGGTTTGGCTCCAAGAAGGCCCGTTTTCGAAATGATTTCCAATGCGTGTTTCCGATGGCATAAATAAATACCGGATGAACTCCGAGCAACCTCAATATCCAAGAAATACTTAAGAGTACCAAGATCCTTCATGTGAAAACAAGAACCGAGATACTTCTTCAATGCCTCAATCGCAAATGGAGAATGTATTGAGATAATGAGATCGTCCACGTAAACGAGGACATGAAGCAGAATACCAGCAGTGGAAAATATGAACAACGAGTGATCGGAAGGCGACTGACGAAAGCCATATTGGTTCAGTGAGTGACCCAACTTGGCAAACCAATATCAAGGGGCTTGTTTGAGCCCGTATAATGATTTGCGAAGACGACAAACTTTAGATGGATCGGATAAAGGAAGCCCGGGAGGAGGTTTCATATACACTTCTTCCATAAGATCACCATGGAGAAACGCATTATGAACGTCCATATGATGCACTTCCCAATTCTATGCCGAGGCCAACACAAGAAATAGGCGAACAATAACCATCTTGGCAACCGGGGCAAATGTTTCTGCGTAATCGATGCCTTCCACTTGATTATTACCAAGAATAACCAGTTGTGCCTTATAGCGTTCAATCGTTCCATTGGAGTGATATTTAATCTTGAAAACCCACTTACTCCTGATAGGCATCTTACCCGGAGGAAGTGATTCAATAGTCCATGTCGACTTCTGTTCTAGAGCTTGGATTTCGGAATTCATAGCAGCTCTCCAAACGTCATCTTGTAGAGCTTCCCGGTATGATTTTGGTTCTCGACCGTTGGTTATAGCAGCCAAGAATGCACAATGCCGAGCCGAAAATCTATCGTAGGTTACATAGTCTGAAATAGGATAATCAGAGGCAATGAAGAATCTGTAGAGTGGATTACCTAAACAGTGTTTATGACAAACTCTTGGAGATGAATAGACGAGATTTTGTTGCGAAGTCCCCGTCCGAGAGCATGTTCTTGAGATTCAGAAACTCGCGGGTCGAGAACCTGTTCAAAAATAGGATCTGCACATGAGCAGAATTAGTGTGAGTCGAGGAAACGCCTACTGCAGAAAAAGAGTTATCGGAATGGTCAGATGTTGGCGACAAAACAAAATCACTCGTGTTCGAAGATTCTAGACCCCCCCTGATAGGAGAACCGGGGCGAACTGCAAAATCTGCAGTCGAAGGACCAGAAGGAGAGCTGGAGCCAAAAATTGTAGGAAGGACTTTATCGTCGGGCCAAGACCAGTCTGAAATATGAGGTAGTGAACTGGGTTTCGAAACAAGTTCTGCAGGAAATGAGTATGGAAACACTCCTTCACGGCAAATTGCATCTCCAAAAACAGAGAATTTTCGTTGTCGAGGTCGTAAATCCGCCACCTTTTCTGTCCATAGGGGTAACCAACAAAAACACATCTGCGGCTTCGTGTGGCGAATTTGTCATCGTAAATAGCTTGATTGTGTACATAGCACAACGAACTGAAAACCCGCAGATGACTGTAACCCGGTTTCACACCATGAAGAAGATCAAAGGGGGTTCGAGCATTCAGAATTTGTGTCGGAGTCCGATTAATCAAATGAGTAGCTCTAAGAATCGAGTCTGCCCAAAACTCAATGGGTAAGTTAGCCTAAAATAGAAGTGACCGTGAGACATTCAATATGTGATGATGTTTGCGTTCAACTCTTCCATTTTGCTGTGGAGTTCCGACACACGACATTTCATGGAAGATGCCTTGCTCAAAAAAATATCTGCGAAGACACATAAATTATGTCCCATTGTCCGAACGAATCGTTTTGACGAACATATTGAATTTTCGAGAAACCATGGCAACAAAATTTCGAATATGAGTCGATGTTTCAGCTTTTGTTGTCATGAGATAGCCCCAAACCCCTCGTGAGAAATCATCAACAATGGTCAAAAAGTATTTTGCCCCAGAAAATGATGGTGTTCGATATGGACCCCATACATCATAGTGTATAAGTTCAAAAGGAGACAAACTTTTATTGGAACTAATTGGAAAACATTCTCGTGTCTGCTTTGCGCGGATACAAATGTCACACGCTTTATTCAACAACACATCACAACCAGAAAAATTCAAATCGGAAATCAAAGCCAATGTCTTCGAAGAAGCATGACCAATCCGTTGGTGCCAAAGAACATTGTTGTTGAGATCATGAGAACGAACAGTCCCAACAATCTCCACACCCCGGAAATAATACAGTCCCCCGCGTTGCTCACTCGCTCCAATCAGCATCTTGGTGTGTCGGTCCTGAATAGTGCAAAACTTATTAGCAAACATAACCAAACAACCCATTTGCCCAAGCAGTTGAGAGATCGAGATAAGATTGTAACTGATTCATTTAACAAACAATACATCTTGCATTCAAAACTGAGGTGTAAGATCAACATAACCATGCTGAACTGTATTACTCTGTCGTCCATCAGGCAAAATAATCGAACACGGTGGCATGGTCGAGAGGTCTCGTAGAATTTCATAGTTCCCTGTCATATGATGGGAACATCCAGAATTCAAAATCCAAAACAAATCAAAGTGCTTAGCAGCGACAGTCTCGGTAGCACTAATCTTCGAAGCATTCAACAGCACGATAAGGGTTCTCCACTGCTTGTCACTTCAGCTTGTCGATCAGACTCGTTCATGAGAGAAGTCGAAGGTTGTGCAGAAATAGTCTGTGCCATATTCGCACGAGCTGTGTGTGCAGACCCGCGACCCCTGTTCGATGAAGGCCTCGTCGCAGCTGTCCCGCGGCCTCTGCTAGTACAAGTTCTTGGGCGATCGCCCCACCAATCAGGATATCTGAGGATCTGGAAACACGTGCTCGAGTAGTGCCCTGTTCGACCGCAGTTTGTGCAGATAATTTTTTCTTTTTCCATAGATGAGTTCCTTATCGAAGAACATGTTGTGACCGTGAAAGCTATAACAGGAAGCTCATCACCGGATTCACAGAACGTGATCCTTCGTCCTGCAAAAAAAGGTTATAGACAGTGTCGAGGTCAGGAAGAGTGTCTCGAGATAGGACATTAGAACGGACGACCCCAAAAACGGAATCGTCGAGACCATCAGAAAATGGTGCACTCTGTAATCTTCTCGATCCTTCCCAATATGATTGTTCAGATCACAGACACACTTTCCACATTGACAAGTTCGTAGAGGCTTGGCATGCATAAGATCACGCCAAATCTTGCTCAACTTGCCGTAGTAAGAGTCGATAGTCATTCCACGTTGGGTGCATTGCACCAACGCAGATCGCAACCTCTGAATTCGAGGCCCATTCACAGCGAAGCTATTTTTCAAGTGATCCCAGAGTTCTCGTGCATCCTCTCGATGAATTAGCTGAGAACGAACGACGGGTTTTTCGATGGTGTTCTTGATCCAGGACACCAAAAGAGCATTAATCGTGTCCCAATCACCGAAATCTACAGTGTGTGGATCTGGTTTAGGAATTTTCCCATCGAGGAACCCATATTTCTTCCGTGACTTCGGTGTTGTGGTCAGGGGAGTTTTTGAGTTCGAAGAAGAATCAGAGTCACTTTCGGAATTGTCAAGGTTTCGGGTTCGAGATCGAGAATTGAGCGGTTAAGGCTCTGATACCATAACAAGTCGGCAAAGAAGATGGAAAAATTTGTGTATGTTTTTCATTGCCATCATACGAAGAACATATATACGGATTGGAGTTTAACCTAATGAGATCCTAAGAAATAGGAAAAGGAATGTACAATCCCGAATTATTAGGTAACACAGAGAAGAATAAGTCATCACATATATACTTGCCATAATAAAAATCTTACACATGCTCGACAACACCAAAACCTAAAGCAAAGAATCAAAGCAAAGAATCAAATAGACTATTTTTTAATCCTAAAAAATCAATGACATATGTACGACTACAAAACAAAAGAAAAACTCTAAAATTGATGGATAGACAGAGAAAATTAAACGAAGGAAAACCTATAAAATCTCGATAACACCAAATTCTCAAAGCAAAGAATCAAACCGAAGATTTTTCAATTCTCAACAAATAAAGAAATCTATCGCGTTAGCTAAAAAATAAAAAAAAAAGTTCTAGAAATTGATGGACAAGCAAAGAGAAAATGGAATGAACAAATTTCAAAGCATCAAAGAAGACATCGAAGCAAAGAGAAATCCCCAAATCTCCCAAATCACAATGAAAACCCGAATCCCTAAAAATACAGAAATGGGCAAATTCGAAAGAAGAACGGAATAAAACGAATAAAAATAATCTTTAAAATGAATGGCTAAGATTATTTACATACAGATCCAACGGCTATAAAAGCATGCATACGTGAATAGTAATTAAATTAAACTGATGATGGAGAGAGAGAGCACAAACACATAAAAAGTATAAGAAAAAACAGCATATTCCCCCTTGAAAATAATGCTTCAGTCCTATTCCCCCCTCGATCTTGATCTTCATCTTATTCCCCCATCGATTTTCAGTTTTCATCCTATTCCCCCTTTGAAAATCATGTTTTAGTCCTATTCCCCCCTCGATTTTGACCTCATCCTATTCCCCCCTCAATTATCAAAAATCTGCCTAAAACCAAAACCCCCTTTGACCCAATTTTGATTTTAATTTTAACCAAATTTTGACCCAATTTTGATTTTAATTTCGATTTTAAATTTAATTTTAATTTTAAATTTAATTTGATTTTAATTTTGACCCAATTTTGATTCTAATTTTGACCCAATTTTGACTCAATTTTGACCCTATTTTGATTTTAATTTTGATCCAAATATGACTCAATTTTGACTCGATTTAATCCTAATTTGTACTTAATTTTGACCAAAATTTTTACTTAATTTTAACAATAAATAAAGTTAATTATTCAATTTAATCGACTTACTTGATTTGATTTCGAATAAAATTAAGTACAGTTTTTTACTTGAAACCAATTTTAACACAAAATCGAACCCAATTTTGACTCATTTTTAACCCAAAACCGATCCAATTTTGACCCAAATTATGATATTATGACTCAATTTGACTCGATTTAATCCTAATTTGTACTTAATTTTCACCAAAATTTTTACTTAATTTTAACAATAAATAAAGTTAATTATTCAATTTAATCGACTTACTTGATTTGATTTCGAATAAAATTAAGTACAGTTTTTTACTTGAAACCAATTTTAACACAAAATCGAACCCAATTTTGACTCATTTTTAACCCAAAACCGATCCAATTTTGACCCAAATTATGATATCAATTTTGACTTAATTTAATCCGAATTTTTACTTAATTTTGACCCGATAAAATTAAGTACGGTTTTTACTTAATCCGTAATTTTAGCCCAAAATCGACCCCAATTTTGACTTAATTTTACTTAATTTTAATCCAATTTGTACTTAATTTTAACCCAAAATTGTACTTAATTTTAACCCAAAATCACCCCAATTTTGACTCAATTTTTACCCAAAACCAATCCAATTGTAACCCAAATTATGATCTCAATTTTGACTCGATTTAATCTGAATTAATCCGAATTAAGTATAAATTGAAAATCCGATTTAATCCGAATTAAGTATAGATTGAAAATTTGATTTAATCCGAATTAAGTATAAATTGGGATTAAATCGAGTCAAAATTGAGTCAAAACTAGGTCAAAATTGATTTTAATTTTGACCCAATTTTGATTTTAATTTTGACCCAAATATGACTCAATTTTAACCTAATTTTGACCCAAATATGACTCAATTTTGATTTTAATTTTGACCCAATTTTATTTTAATTTTGACCCAAATATGACTTAATTTTGACCAAAATTCGTACTTAATTTTAACTCGAAATTTTAACAATAAATCAAGTTAATTATTCAATTTAATCAACTTCATTGATTTAATTGATTTCAAATAAAATTAAGTACGGTTTTTTTTACTTGAAACCAATTTTAACCCAAAACCAATTCGGATTAAATCGAGTCAAAATTGAGATCATAATTTGGGTTAAAATTGGATTGGTTTCGGGTTAAAATTGAGTCAAAATTGGAGTCGACTTTGGGTTAAAATTAAGTACAAATTGGATTAAAATTAAGTAAAAATTGAGTCAAAAGTGAGGTCGATTTTGGGTTAAAATTACGGATTAAGTAAAAACCGTACTTAATTTTATCGGGTCAAAATTGAGTAAAAATTCGGATTAAATCGAGTCAAAAATTGATATCTTAATTTGGGTCAAAATTGGATCAGTTTTAGGTTAAAATTCAGTCAAAATTTGGTTCGATTTTGGGTTAAAATTGGTTTCAAATAAAAAAAAACCTTACTTAATTTTATTCGAAATAAAATCAAATAAGTCGATTAAATTGAATAATTAACTTAATTTATTTTTACAATTCGAGTTAAAATTTATGTCAAAATTAAGTACAATTAGGATTAAATCGAGTCAAAATTAAGTCAAAATTGAGTCATAGTTGGATCAAAATTAAAATCAAAATTGGGTTAAAATTGACTTAAATTGGGTCAAAATTAAAATCAAAATTGAGTCAAAATTAAAATCAAAATTGAGTCAAAATTAAAATCAAAATTGGGTCAAAATTAAAATCAAAATTAAAATCAAAATTGGATCAAAATCGGAGAGGTTTTAGGCAGATTTTTGGTAATTGAGGGGAGAATAGAATGAGGTCAAAATCGAGAGAGGAATAGCAATAAAACATGATTTTCATGAGGGAATATGATGAAAACTGAAAATCGAGAGAGAAATAGGATGAGGATCAAAATCGAGGAGAAAATAGGACTAAAACATGATTTTCAAAGGGGAATAAGCTGTTTTCCAAAATATAACGACTGAAAAAAATATAACAACACCATTAAACGACGGAATATCAGAAATACCCTCATAGAGCTAAATCACTTCAAAAATACCCTTCCCCAAAATTATTATTAAATCCGAAAAATAAAAACTGAAGAAAAGACAAATTTGCCCTTAACGTTCGAACGTGGAAAAATGGAAGTTCGGCAGTTTTTCGACGTGAAAAATTGTCGAAAACGAGAAAGACGAACAGTTTTTCGCCGTGAAACCTGTTTAAAAGTTGATAGCAAGAAAGAAATAAGTGATTTCGAATTTGAGAGGGAACGATTTGAAGTTGGCGAACGATTTGAAGTTGGCGAGAAGGAAACTGGCGAAGAGAGCACGAAGAGAGCACGAGTCAATCTTCAATGGCGTCAATAAGTGTAGGTAGTTCGATTTCTAGGGTTTTGCAAGCTTTCGAGTCACAAAATGGTTTATTGATTTGAAATGGGTGTCAGTGACAGTGAGTCGGTTAGGTCGCAAGGGTCGCAAGGGTCGCAGGAGTTGCATGAACATCTTCGACTCCGTGAGTCGGTTGAGTAGCAAGGGTCGCAGTAGTTTCATGACCATCTTAGACTCAGTTTATTGATTTGAAACGGGTGAGTGTCAGTGAGTCGGTTAGGTCGCAAGGGTCGCAGGAGTTGCATGAACATCTTCGACTACGTGAGTCGGTTGAGTAGCAAGGGTCGCAGTAGTTTCATGACCATCTTAGACTCAGTTTATTGATTTGAAACGGGTGAGTGTCAGTGTCAGTGAGTCGGTTAGGTCGCAATGGTCGTTTGAGTGTCGCGGAGTGTCTGAGGGTCGTTTGAGTCGCATGGGTCGCACACGTCGGTTGAGGGTCGCACGGGTCGGTTGCATCGCATGGGTCGGTTGAGTCGCATGAGTCGCTTAGGTCGGTAGAAGTATAATGTATTCGTAATTGGTCATTTTGCAGGAAAAAGGGACTAAGAGGAAGGAGTGCGTGAGTGATGCTGATGCTGATGCTGCAGTCCCTCTGACACTGGAGAAGAAATTAATAGGGGAAATAAGGAAGTCGGAGAAGAGAATCATCAACGCCGTAAGAGACCTTCTAAGGGATGTCGAGATTCATGTGCCTAATCCAAAATCAAAGGCTGCCGAGAAAGTTGCGATCACCGAAACCCAATCTTCCGACACTGTTGGTGATTTTGCTTTTGAATTCCTTCGACGTCCAAATCCAGTGTCAAGAAACCTTGCTCCTGATGGAGTTCCACCAAGTAAGTAATATTTAGTGAAAAGGTCATTTGAGTGTCAATTTCCATCGAGACATATAAGTCGTAGGGTCGCATAAGCCGTAGGGTCGTTAGAGTCGTAGGGTCGCATAAGCCGCAGGGTCGTTAGAGTCGCATGGGTTTCATATGTCGCATGTGTCACTGGGTCGCTAAAGTCAAATGGTCGCATGGGTCGCATAGGTCGCATTGGTCCCATTGGTCGCATAGGTCGCATTGGTCCCATTGGTCGCATAGGTCGCATTGGTCCCATTGGTCGCATAGGTCGCATTGGTCCCATTGGTCGCCATATGTTTAATGAGGTAAATTTTATGCAGGTGCTGGACCTTTATCGAAGGAGTCTGCGCCATATGTTGAACCTCCACCGACGAAAAGAGCAAGAAAAATTCAAGAACCCGAAAAAACGGTGGTTCAAGAACCTGAGGAGTTTGTGTGGAATCCCAGAGGATTAGTAAAGGGCTTGATAACCCGATTTCCTTCGTTCACTGATGCTAGCGGTGAAAAGTTGACTAAGCTATATTGGTTCCTGAAGGCACCTCGACATGAGCGGTGGTGGATATCTGAGCTAGATATGCCCCGGGGGCCAAAGTTTTGGGAGATTATATTAAAGGCCAACGCATGGCTTGAAGATGAAGTAAGTTTTTTTAAACCCTTAGTCTCACGGAGTTTTGTGTCATATGCATTCCTGTGTGTTAATTTTTTTTTGCAGCAATTGGATGAGGCGTTGATGGAGCTGTCTTCTCGCTTGGCATCGGATCCCAGCGCGTATCAGAATTATTACGTTTGTCCTGTTGCTTTCATGCAGACGCTCTCGATGTGGACGTACGAGGATATGGAAACTTTGCCGGAAAAGCTTAGTCAGTTTTTGAACGCCAACCCACCAATTAGTGATTATGAAGGTTTTGTCTCGGTTCTAAACATTCCATCGATAAATAATCGATGGGTAGGATGTCATTGGGTAGCCATCAAAGCGGATTTCAAAACCCGATGCATCACGGTATACGACTGCAGGATGAGCCTTAAGGAAACACATATCGATCCGGTGATTGAGAGGATAAGAAAAGCTGTCCCCAAGATGCTCATTCTCGGAGGGTTTCCTTCTTTGGCTTCTGGAGAAGATGAATGGAGGTATGTATATTATGATGGTCTGCCACAGAACCAAAGCGGGAATGACTGTGGTGTTTTCTCCTATAAATTCGTAGAAGCCTCGTTATCAAAGGATATGGATATGTTTCTTCGTATTTGCGACGACAAGGTTACTTCCATGCGTGAGAAGATGGCGGCTGATATATATAGTAATGGAGAACGTATCTATGAACCCGAAGATGACTAAATTGATATATGGTACATTGTTTTTTTTGGACTGGTAGATGTGAACATTTGGTACATTTTTTTTAATATTTGGTACATTCTTTTTTCTATTATTTGGTACATTGTTTTTTTTATAATATTTGGTACATTGTTTTTTTTCTAATATTTGGTACAAGGGTCACAGAGCCTCATACGACCCTTGCGACCCATGCGACCCATTTGACCCTTGCGATCCATGCGACCCTTGCGACCCATGCGACCCATTTGACCCTTGCGATCCATGCGACCCTTGCGATCAATACATTCATTCATTCAAGACCTATATTAAAAGGTTCTTTAATGTGGTCAATGCATGCACCTTGGTTAAAACGGAGTTCATTTATTTTTCGTTGAATATGAGTTTATAAATAGAGGAGGAAAAACCGAAAAGCTACAACAATTTGTAGCACCAAATCATCTCTTGTGTTGTCATTAAGGTCCAATACACTGGTAGGTAGGGGACGTAAGGTGAATAGAGTTGAACATTGGAATAAACTTTTCAATAAACCTTCGATCGATTCCACATAATAGACGAAAGTTGTATGAAGCCAACACGACGAATTTTAACTCATGCTCAGGTAAATCACTTGAATTTGTTCGAAAGATTAAATTTTTATTATCTTAAGACGAGTTTTTTTTACTTAGTTTCTCTTGTTCAGGTTTATCATCTATTACGTAGAATCGATCGAAGGTTTATTGAAAAGTTTATTCCAATGTTCAACTCTCTTCACCTTACGTCTTTCCCCGTTACACCAAATGGTTACCGAGTGACGGAACTTGTTCAAGCATTCACGGGGAGTCGATTAGTATTCGTAAGAAAGTTTTACTCTTGATCATTTACATGAAAGATGCTTCATTTACTTTGATTTTACTTTGATTTTTCTCATCTCTTGTGTTGTAGCATTAAGGTCACATACAGTGGGATGGTAGGAGACGCAAGAAGGTCCAATACACTGGACCTTCTTGCGACTCCAACTATCCCAGTGTATTGGACCTTCATACGACCCTTGCGACCTATTATCCCCATGCGACCCTTGCGATCCATGCGGACCCTTGAACATTCTAGAATCAGTCAAACCAACTTAAATGCACGGGTAGTTTGAAGGTTATCTCGTTATTAGAAGTATCTTTATTATCTTTAAATGCACGGGTAGTTTGAAGGTTATCTCGTTATTAGAAGTATCTTTATTATCTTTAAATGCACGGGTAGTTTGAAGGTTATCTCGTTATTAGAAGTATCTTTATTATCTTTAAATGCACGGGTAGTTTGAAGGTTATCTCGTTATTAGAAGTATCTTTATTATCTTTAAATGCACGGGTAGTTTGAAGGTTATCTCGTTATTAGAAGTATCTTTATTATCTTTAAATGCACGGGTAGTTTGAAGGTTATCTCGTTATTAGAAGTATCTTTATTATCTTTAAATGCACGGGTAGTGTGAAGGTTATCTCGTTATTAGAAGTATAGTTTTGTGTCATATGCATTCCTGTGTGTTAATTTTTTTT
>CM071865.1:40952762-40975191 GCA_036759665.1 Gynandropsis gynandra | reverse complement strand
TGTGCCCGCTCGGGTGCTAGGCAACAGCTCGGGCATGTGCTTGCCCGAGTCGTGTGGTTTGTCCTGTCCAAAGCCCCGTGGGTTCTGCCCGATCGTGTAAGGCTTGTACCCGACCGGGTGGAGGCTTCTCCATGCTCAATCTCGTCCCGTTTGTCCCGTGATGATCCCCAAAGTTGCTCCTTAGCTCCGTGCATGTTCCTTTAGCTCCAAAATAAGTCCAAATAACGTAAAAATCTGTAAGAACATGAGAAGCACGAAAGCAAGTAAAACGGATACGGAATCATACGTAAAACATCATATATGTATCAAAAACGTCTCCTAAATCGTGCAAGAAATACGTATGAAAACGAGATGATCACCTAGTCGGGCAAACAACAGAGGACCCGAGCGGGTAGGTCAACACGAGAGACGCCTGATCGGGCGACACAGACTACCCGATCGGGCATCGTAAAATCTGCAAGGTAAGTTATATTTCGAGTAACCCGACCGACCACCTTCACTTCGCAATTTCAACCCGAGCTGCTCCCAGAACTTTCAGCCCCTCACGCCGCAATCTCACCTGCCGGAGTCGCTTGTGCGCCGCCGCCGTTCACCACCGTCACCGGTTACTCGAAATACCCTTCTTCCTCCCCTTTCTTGAAAAACCCGAAAATTCCTCAATCTTCTCTCGAATTCCAGGTATATCTATGAAATATTTTGAGATTTGGACTGCTATGGGTTAGATCTAGGCCTAATTAGGAAAGATTTAGGGAAAAATCGTCAATTGAATCATGAAACACGAACTGCAGGTCGCGATTTTGTGATTCAACCTGATCGGTCTAGGTTTAGTACCCGGTCGGGCACCCTGGATTTTTACTCGATCGGGCGGTGTTCCCACCCGAGTCGGGCAGTGCCCACGGGGGGTGATTTGACGAATTTGTACCCGACCGGGCAACACCTCCTACCCGATCGGGCATCATGCAAAACCGTGCATATCACTTATTTTTGTCATTCGTTTGTTTTGCAGATGGCCCCGAAGATCCTTCAGAGCTCAAAAAAACGTCGATTTGACGCATATGACCCAGAACACGGATGGCCAGCGAGATCGGATGCAATCACGGAATTGACGCCCTACATGCCTATAACAACATCCCACCAACAATACAACTACCGGACGGCCACCTTCTTGTCCGGTCAGAAGTCGAGGTTCACTGAGCTTCAACCGCGGATTTTCCCGTCCCGCTTCTTATCCTCCGAAGCGATGAGTGCTCTCCACATCGAGGAGCACATAGACGCCATCTTCAACACGTTAGGATGGACGGGACTGAGGGACACACAGGAGTACACCTACCGCAAACTCACGGCGGAGTTCTTCGCATCGTATGCAGCATTCTTCCCGAGTCCGGAGATCGGGAGAGAGCCTTCATGGAGTTCCGTCTGCTGGGACAGAACTACCGGCTCAGCGCGAGACAGTTCGCGATTATTCTTGATGCTCCACATTGCAACTTCACGAAGATGCCTAAGCACAACCGGAGCCGACAAGCACAATTATGGGCTCAGATTGCGTACAGAGATTACTCGACGAGGTCGAAGGCAAGCCATATACGCCACCCCGCCCTAAGGTACTTTCATTACTTCCTAGTCTCTTCAATACTAGGAAAGGGAGCACAAGGTGGAGTCAACCACACAGAGTTGGCATACCTTAGGCGGGTGGTGCAGTCAGGCTTTGCGCCAGACGAGTGGAACTCTCTAGACGTCGACTTGGCGTCGCTAGTCATGAGGCACTTCCATGACATCGCCACCGAGAAGTGTAGCACAGATACGAAGATCATGTGCGATGGCATAGTCACGATGATCGCACGAAGAGTCGGGATCAACCTTGGCATCTTGACTGAGGACAAGATCGACGAGGAGCCCGAGCTAAACCTCCAGAACCTACGCAACCGAAGGGCGATTACGTTAGAGAGGTACAATGTCATTTGGAGCTACAAGGACGAGCATGGTCACAACTTGGAAGTCGACCTACGAGAGATTCAGATGCCGGGTCTAGACGAGGAGGGCTCCCGATTCAGGATTGATCCCGCCATCGGACACATCGGCCCGAGACTAGCTGACATGGATCCACCTCCAGCCGCTGCACCAGGACCATCTGTGTCGAGGCATGACATCGAGGCTGTGAGGTATCCAGAGCAGCAGCAGTTCTAGGAGCAGTCGATCCAGCATACGTGTTACCTGACGGAGTCCGTCCGTATGTTCCAGCAGCTCAGTATGCAGCACTACCAGGAGCCATACATGCTGATCCCGCAGGACTATCATACTGGCACTATTCCATACCGCCCTCACATCCCCTACGAGCTGCAGTCCTTCTACTTCCCACCTGGGGAAGGGGCACCCGCGGAGCCAGCAGATCCTCCGGTCACCCGCGGTGGAGAGGATGAGGATTAGACCACTCTTCCCTTTTTCCTTTTTCTTTCTTTTTCTTTTTCATCTTTTATGGACCTATTTTTCTTATTTTTCTTGCTTTTTAGTTTTAGCGATTATGTACGCTCTTGGAACTTATTGATTTAGTGATCTTTGCTCTGTCTTTTGCATTGCATGATTTTCATCTCAAGTCCTTCACGCTAACACATGCATTAGAGCAAAAGAGTGTCACGAAATCCGGATGTATCACAATTCGAGAAAGCCACACACATCAGGTGTACTCGTTATCCTTTTTATATTTTCTCGGATTTTTGGCATGCGGGTATCCCTCTTAGGTCTCGAACACCGGGACTGTGTTCCGGTCAGGTCTGGGGGGGTACTCTTCATTTAGTGATACGGATTTTTTTTAGAGCGACATATTTGTGTTTAGGTTTAGGGTTAGGATTAGGATTAGGAATAAGATGGATACCTAGTGAAATTTTTTTCGAGCTTTAGTCATCTTTGCGACCTTGTCGAATCGTGAACAATAGTCTAGGTTTGCTTAGAAGCCTTTTGATACCGATTAGTCGAGTAGTTGTGTTTGAAGCCACAATCGATAGTTGAATTCACTCCTTAGATTTCGGTACCAAGTAGTCATATCTCCGTGTATACCGTCTAGCCTTTGCTTAGTTGATATATTTTTACCGTTCATGAGTTATTAGATTCCACACGCTTATACTCCTTTGTCATCTAGGATAAGTTTATGACTATTCCGTGTTAGCATTGACATGAGTACATCGAGATCAATGGTTCGGGTCTAAGTGGTGGGTAGAGACGTTGTTCTACGTCCTAAGGGTTAGAGTGTTGCGTAATCAAGAAATGAAAAAAATAAAAACCGAAAAAAATAATAAGATTTTCAATAACACACCTCTTCACTCCGCTAAGGTTACACGACCTAATGAGTGTGCCATAGGCAGCCTGGGTCTAAGTAGAAAGCCATCCCTCTTCGACTTCGACGTCCTAGGAACAAAGCGTGGATCTAAGAAAAGAAAAGAAAAAAAATGAATAAGAACGAGAAAAACAATTTTAATGATATCAAAAGCTTAGGGGAATTGGTATGGAGATTGCTTGGACGTTATCTAGAGTTGTGATGTAGACTTAGATTTTTGGTAGGATTTCATGGCTCAGCACTTTTGGTAGATATAAGGCTATACTCGGTACGCTTAGGCTTTTGTCCATGTGACGCGTTGATTTGCGGAATGACTAACCCTTCGATATTTTTATGCAAGTATCCATCGTTATTAGATTCTTCTTGTACTTGACTTTAGTTTTGTTTGAGGACAAACAAAGGTTTAGGTCTGGGGGAGTTTGATAACACGTAAAGTGTATCAATTTTAGGCTAGATTTTAGTGTCATTTTCGCATACATTTCTTGGTTAGAGTTACATTCCCGATACGATTATCCTTTACATACGCCCGTTTTGTTGGTTTTCAGGTTTTTAGGTGACAAGGCCTAAATGAGCGTAAAAAGACGGATTCTTGAGTAAAACCACCCAAATTGAAGATAAATTCACTCGGAGCCAAAATCAAGCCTCTGAACTCAACGGAACACCCGAGCAACGAGCGGAAAAGAGCAAAAACATGGAATCAAGAGTGCTCGCTCGGGCACTGAGGTCTACCCGCTCGGGCAAAACCTATGGGGTTTAATTGCACACCTTGCACGACCCGGGCACGAAGGAAACATGATCGGGTAGTCATACCCGATCGGGTGCAATCAAGGTACCCACTCTGGCAGTCAATTCGTCCTAAAAATCCCCGAGAGTTTACACGACTCGGGCTGTTCAACCACACGATCGGGTGCTGATGCCCGATCGGGCAAGACGGAGTACACGACCGGGCGAGGCTCTACACGACCGGGTAAAAGGTGTACCCGAGCGGGTCGCCTTTCTCGCAACAAACTAGATCTTGGATCCAAACGAGCTAATTAATAGACCAGAACGAATCTAGAGCAAAGGGGGCGACACTTAGGGCAAGGAAAGGCTTGGAAACATCAGGAAAGGCTCGGGAGACGCTGGAGAAGGAGAGAAGCATCAATCCACACATCGGTAACACAATAGGGAAGATCGAGGCATTGAGTTTCCTAGGGTTTATCATGTTTAGGGTTGTGTTATTTCCTTTGTCTGTAATCTCCATGAGTGAGTAGGTTCCCAACTATGGGTTAGGGGATTGTAACGGATGTACAAACTTATGCGTTAATGCTTAGATCTATTGCATTTATCTTGATATTCGGTTCTACAATCAACACCGTAAACGTCTTATACTAGTGCTGCCCGCTCAGTAACATAGGAATTCATACTTTGCTGGAAGGTTAGAGTGTGAATCCAGAACTGTTGAGTTGTAGATTAAGTTCGATTAATGAGAATGTAACCGGTCGGTTAATCGACTTAGGAATTAGGATTACGTTCATAAAGCTGCCATAGTACAGGTTAATCACTGCTGGAAGGTAGGGCTGCACGTACTCATGGTTAGGAGGTTTAGGCTCGGAAGAATCACTCCTCACCTTAGAGCATGAATTTCCCATTATCAAGATAATTCGATAGGTTTATGATCTTTAGTTGTTACATCCATACGATTCTCGGTATCCCGACACCCGTAGTGTTCGTCATATCCAAGTTTTCCCCAACCTTCTATCGTTGCCACCATTAGTTTAGTTCTTTTAGATATTTCGCACCACGCCTTCATCTACTTTCCTTCGTCTTAGTTTAGTGATATTCTTAGGATAAGGCTGCATTAGTCCCTAGAGTTCGACCCTGGTACTACACGATCCGTATACTTGCGGTGAAGTGGTCTAGGAAATATATTGCTTGAGATTTCCACACATCAGACCCCTTTGACCCTTTAACCCCTTTGCGACCCTTGGACCTCTGCGACCTTTTAACTCTATGACCCTTTCACCATGCAACCCTTTAACTCTTCGACCCTTGGACCCCTGCCACCATCTGACCCCTTTGTGACCCTTGGACCCCTACGACCTTTGTACCCCTTCGACCCCTTTGCGACCCTTTGACCCCTTTGTGACCCTTGTACCCCTGCGACCCTTTAAAATATATGAATCAAATTTTAAAATAATAATTCATTATTATTCAAATTATTTACAAATAATATAAATCAAATTTAAAAAATAATAATTTATCAAGTTATTTCCAAAAATATGAATCAAGTTCAAGGATGACATGATGGGATGCCATTAGTCTCGGGGTACAAGGATACATCTTCCATTCGCAAATACATCAGCAGCCATCTTCTCATGCATGGAAGCAACATTGTTGTCGCAAATTTTGGGTAACTTCCTACCTTTTTCAATACAGTGGCTTCTAAGAATTTGAAGGCATAAACACCATAGTCACTCGCGCTTTTGTTCTATGACAAACCTTCATAATACTCACACTGCCATTTATCTTCTCCAGAAGCCAAGCAAAGAAACCCTCCGAGTCTGAACATCTTGGGGATAACTGTTCTTATAATCTCCATCACCAAATCAATATGCGATTCCTTCAACCTTCTCTAGAAGTCGTATATCCTAATGAATCGAGTTTTGAAATCCACTTTCATGGCTACCCAATGAACAAGTATATATTGATTTTCGGAATGGAATGTTTACAATCGAGACCGAGCCATCGTAATGAGTCAGTGGTTTGTACTTACTTCTGAATGGATACATGACATCCAAATATATAAGAGTTGCTGGAAATTCTTCCATATCCTCGTACATCCACATCGCGAACGTCTGCATGAAAGATGTAGGACAAACGTAATAATTCTGATATAATGATTTAAATCTACTCACGCGATCATACAGCTCGAACAACGTTTCATCCAATTGCTGCAAAAAACTTAACACACATGAATACATATGACACAAAATGACCTTTGTGACCTTTGTGACTTTCGTGACTAAGGGTTAAAAAACTTACATCATCTTCAAGCCATACATTAGCCTTTAATATGATCGCCCAAAACTCTAGCCCTAGGGACAATCTAGGTCAGATATCCACAAATGCTCTTGGTGAGGTTTTATCATAAATCTATATAGAGTAGTCAATTTTATACCACTAGCGTCAATGAATGAATGCTCTTAGGTTATCCTGCCCTCTTATAATCCCTTGGGCTCCCACACAAAATGCTGATTCCCTGTAGATTCTTGAAACCAACTTTTTTACGGGTTCTTGAACCACTTTTTCTACGGGTTCTTGGACAACTTCTTCTTCGGGTTGTTCACCCTCATCTTCTGCATCAACAGCTTTCCCTCGCCCTCTCCCTCACCCTGTTTTTTCTCTTTTCGCTGATGGAGCTTCAACATATGGCTCTTGTCTTGCCTTCCGTGGTCTTAAAATTTGTTTCATTTCCGTTGGACTATAATACTCATTCGATAAAGGTCCAACATCTGCATAAAAATTACTTCATTGGACTCATGCGACCCAGCGACCCTGTGACCCATGCGATCCATGCGATATATGCGACCCCTACGACCATGGCGACCCATGCCACCAATGGGACATAGCGACCCAAGCGATCCATGCGACCAATGCGACCTTTTGTGACATGTGCGACCCATGCGACCAATGCGACCTTTGTGACTCAAGTGACCTTTTGTGACTCAATATTACTTACATGGTGGTACTTCGACATCTGTGAATGGAACTTCTAGAGTTTCCTCAGCACCAACATCGGCGGCGACCTCTTCGACAGAACCCACTATAGTATCCTCAATAGGAACCTCCTCAGCGGTGACCTCTTCGTGAGGACCCACTGGAGTATCCTCGACAGGAACTTCCTCAGGAACACCAATGACAACATCTGCATACAAATTACTTCATTCCTTATACTCATCCTTCATGAAATGAATGCGACCCATGGGACATATGCGACCCTTGCGACCTTTGTGACCCATGCGACCTTTTGTGACCCAATATTACTTACTTGGTGGTACTTCGATTTCTTTGACAAGAACTTTTAGAGTTCCCTCAGCACCAACATCAGCGGCGACTTCTTCGACAAGGCCCACAGGAACATCCTCGTCAAGAACCTCCTCAGCGGCGACCTCTTCGGCAGGACTCACTGGATTATACTCGGCAAAATCTTCCTCAGTGGCGACCTCTTCGACAGGACTCACTGGAGTATTACTTCATTCGTTAGACTCATCCTTCATTACATTGATGTGACCCGTGGGACATATACGACCCTTGCGACCCATTGAACATATGTGACCCATGCGATCCTTGTGACCCTTGCGACCCTGTAACTTATGAGACCCTTGTGACCCATGCGATCTATACGACCCAAATGACCCATGTGACTATTGTGACCCATGTCGACTCATGCGACTTTTTGACTCAAATGACATTTTCATTCAATATTACTTACTTGTTGGAACATCGACAAGAGCAACCACTGTAGTAACCTCTTCGGAAATGTATTCAATTAGAGGAATGTTGGCGGCAGATGTAAGATATTCAACTAATCTTGAAATGTTTGTCAAATCCTCTTCTGAGCCATCTCCAGAGTCATTTTTAGTAGGGGAGTAAATCGGGCTGATCCGGCCCGAACCCGGCCCGAGCCCGTTTTGGCCTGTGCTTTCGGGTTCGGGCTCGACCCGACCCGAATTCAAAAGGGCCAAAATTATGTGCCCCACGGCCCGGCCCGACGGGTTTCAGGCGGGCTTCAGGCTAACGTAAAAATCGTCTCTAAAATATCTTTTCATGAATCAAAGTGTTCCGAATTACATTAAAAATGTTACGAAATCCTTAAATTGTCAAACTAACATAAAAATAAAAACATTAGATAATCAAAAGAAACATCAAATTCTGAAACTTCAAAATTCAAACACATGAACTTGCATATCTTCCTCCGTTGTAGATATTGTCGTGGTGGCAATGCTAGAAGAAGTAGTCATGTTAGCAGTACCTATAATTGTTTAACAAAACGATTAATAAATGATATGAAAATCAAATAATAAATGATATGAAAATCAAATAATAAGTAGATACTTACCAACTTCGGAATAACCAAATAGCCATGAACGAGCACAAATTAACGCCTGAACATTAGAAGCAACAAGCGGCTTCGGTAATCGAAAACACTTTATCCTCAATACCCCAATCCTTCAAACAAGCGATTATCTTGTTCGATATTTCTAGTCCAATATGCGGAGGAGGTATAGTCGTGAAAGACAATATCTTGCTAGCTAAATTCCATTTTTTATCAACATAATGTGTTGTTACACATATGTATCCTTCATGGCTAATTGCGGTCCAAAGATCCGTAGTTAAACAAATTCTACTATAAACCATTCCTAATTCAATCTTCAACAATTGTTTCTCATGCTCATAACATTGCAAACAATCAGCCAAAAGAGTATTTCTACATATAAATTTCGCATCTAGGTTTAGATAATGAACCAACTCTCTAAACATCGGGTACTCAATTAATGAGAATGGAAGCTCATGAGTGTTCTAAAAATCCCTCTAGGCGTCCGCCTAGGCCCCGCCTAGGCGCTGGGTGCTCCCTGGCCGCCCGCCTAATCTCTAGGCGGTCTTTTTTTTAAAAAAAAAAGTGACGTTAAAACGACGTCGTTTTGGTACTTAAGAAAAAAATTAACAATGACATCAATCCATGTGTTTACCTTCATCGACTTTGCCATCATCGTTTCATTTGTCTTCTTCTTTATCTAATTCTCTTGTCCTCGTATTTGTATATGATCCTCGTCTTTGTCTTCATCCTTGTTTTCTTATCTTCTATCGTCTCTTGTATATTGACATCGTCTTCATCTTTTGTCATCGCCTTCATTTCTCATCTTCATCTTTGTTTAATCTCCACCCTTGGCTTCATGTCTCGCATTCGTCATCACCTCTCGCCTTTGCCCTTGTCTTGGTCTAACACCGTCCTTACTCGACATCTATTTTTTATATTTTGTTTGTTTTATGTTATTTGTCGTTGTATGCTTGATATTGTGAATTTAATACTTATAAATATTTTTTATAAATACTAAACTTTATTTATTTATATATGTTTTTATAAAATTAAGTATTTTATAATTATATTAAATAAAAATAATATATATATATATCCGCCTAGCTCGCCTAGACACTGCCTAGGCTCCGCCTAGACGCTCTAGGCGCTAGGCGTTGGGTGTCCGCCCGCCTAGCGCCTAGCGCTTTCTTGCCAATTATACACCTAGCAAATTTTTCTCTAAAAGTGAGCTGATCTAGTTTCTTTGCCCTCAACTTTCCATCATGATCAATCAACATTTCCAATGGATTGTTGGTCCTAGGTTTGCACTTGCAATTATCCACATGACGTTTCAAATGAGATGTACCCCTACTTGATAATGCGGATAACACTTTATCGCAATATTTGCATTTGGCTTGAGTAGGATTTATACTAATCGCATGTGCCCAAACATCAGACCTTTTCCTTTTGTTAGAACCACTTACTTGAGGAGTGGGTTGATCGTCGTCATCTTCATAATCTTCTACCGTTTGTTGAGCATGATCATCTACTATTTGTTCATCTACCGTTTGCTCAACCGTTTGCTCAACATGACGAAAATTATCATCCATTTGAAATCTGCAATAAAAATATCATCAAATCCTAATTTTGCAGATTCAATGCCTAATTTTCCTAACAAACGAGTGAAATACAGAATAGAAAAGGGTGGAACACCACCGTCACTCAACAATCATCACCAAACAGTGAAGAAACAATGGAAATATTGAAATTGTATTCAACAACCAGATGACCACATGGCGACCAAACTAACTTATAAAAATGTCATACGCATACCAACTCCGAAGAAACAATCAACAATCATCACCAAACAGTGAAGAAATAATGCCTCACTCTCAGAAAGGTCATACGCATACCAACTCCGAAGAACATTAACTTATAAAAATGGTGAAACTCTCAATAAAAAGACATATTTTCAGACTTGTAGTGAAAGCGAACCATCTTGGAGGACACAGAAATTTTACCGTTGAAATACCTTCTGATGAGGACTCACGGTAACACGGAGGCAAAAGTTGGGAACGACGGAGGCAAAAGCTGAGAGGGAGACCGACGGAGGCAAAAGTTGGGAGGGAGACCGACGGCAAAGTCGAACTTGGGCGGAAAACCTAATTGCTGGAGGAGGGAGACCGATGGGAAAGTCGTTGGAGGAGGGAGGGAGACCGACGGCAAAGTCGCTGGAGGAGGGAGGGGAACGAACGAACGACAGGAACAGAAAGAAAGGGGCAGGAACAGAAAGAACGACAGGAACAAAAAGAAAGTGGAAAACCTAACAGCAGTTCGGGCGGCCCGAAGCCCGACGGGCCAGGCTGTAAAATAACGGGCTTTTGATTAGGCTCGAGCCCGAAGGCTTGGTTTCGTTCGGGCTTTGGATTTAACGGCCCGAGCCCGCTTATTTTCGGGCGAGCTTCGGGTGGGCCCGCGGGCTCGGGCCATTTTTGACACTCCTAATTTTTAGCCTCTGACTCAACCGGCTCTTCGCTTGGCTCTTTTCCTGACACTAGATATGGACATCGATGGAATTCAAAATCATCATTTGTCATAGTTCTGGAAGATTGGTGTCTGGTGCTCACATCATTCTTGGCAAACATTGATTTTGCCTTGTCAACACTTTCGGAATTTACCGCCTTTGATTTTGGATTAGGCAAATGAAACCTGACATCCCTTAAAAGGTCTCTTACGGCGTTAATGATTCTTTTCTCCGACTTCTTTATTTCCTTTATTAATTTCTACTCTAGTGTCAGAGGGACTGCAACTTCTTTTCCTTCATCATCACCTTCTCCTTCAGCATCACCTTCTCTTTCTTCATCAACTTCAACAACACCTACCCATCCTTCCTCTTCGTCAGCTTCAGATATGGGTGGAACATCTACAACCTCTATTGCTTTTTCACCCATGCTCTTCTTCCTCTTGTCCCCTTTCCTTTCCCCTTCTGTTGATCACCAAGAGCTTCTTTTCGTGTTAGCATTTCTTGCTTAAAGAAGTCCTCCTAACAAATACCCTTCGGATTTCTATGTAGATGTTCCATCCATATATGAACATCGGGATCATTGCATCCCTCGTAATCCTCCAGATCAAAAAGTAAGGCTTCTCTTCGTGTTTAGCATGAAAAATACTTCGAATATCCTACAAAAACAAAAAATAACCATTATGACCCCTTGTGACCCTTGTGTAACTGTTACCTTAGAATTTTTTATCTATTCACACAATAGTCTTAGGTTTCCAAATGACTCTACGAATCACTCACCCACAAATCTCTAAACACTTTGTCTAAGATTTGTGTAAAAACACTCTCACAAGTTAAAATGAAACACTCTTGTTTCTCGTTTTAAGCTCACACTTCTCTCTTGACTTTTTAGGCTCAATCTTTGCTGATGGAGAAGTTCCATTTTGTTCATGGTATCAGCACTCTTTTTATAGAGGTCTTGATGTGTTTTTTGCTAAGAAATCTCCATATTTTTAGCTTCCTTGATATTCTCCATGATATCCTCCAATTTGTTGGTCTTTGACTTGTTCAACTTTGACATATTCAAAACATAAGACTCAATCAAAACTTAAGAACAAAATAATATTCTAACAATCTCTCTCTTTTTTATCTTATACTTAAACAAACACATTATTGCGTCATCCATATCTATGAAGGACCAAGCACTAACTATCTGCAATTATTATTATTCACTTATGCATGTCTTCAGATTAGCCTGCAGGAGTAACAATTACACATGTACTAGTATATTCTCCCCCTGTTTGTGTGAGTATAAGAACAAAAATTCTCCCCCTACATGAGACTCACAGAAAAATTAAAGCAAATTCGAAATTAGAAGTGAAAGATCGAGAAAACAATACTGCTTGTAGTCCTTATAAGTAACTTGACTTCAACTTCTTAACATTCCTGCAGAAGATTGATCTTTTCTCTTCGACGCCATTGGGTTAGAGTGTCATTTGTACAAATAATTTCAACTTTCACATTCAAATCATTTTTTATACTTTGAAAAATAGTAAATCTTATACCCAATTGAAAAGAAATAGTCATCATAAATATACTCAACACATCCACCAAGTACACCTAAAGTATATCAAAACAAAATTTTGTATATGATTCAGAACAAACACTCTAGACTTCTAGATCGTCGAAATTAAAAGATTTACCCACCACTTAGACTCAGGCTACCTTGTAGGTGTCCTCTTTTGATCAAATCATAGCGGAGTATGCAGGTTTGTTGTTTTTATCATCATTATTGTGTTTATTCTTGCATATGCATGTTTGCATATCCTTGTTCTTTATCTTTTTTATGCCTTTTTTATAAGACTAACCTTTTGCCCTTAAGACGTCGAAGTTGGATATATGCATCACCACTTAGACCCGAATCAATTCCATTGCACTCTTATCAACTATTATACATTTCAAGTACTTCATTGATAGCGGAGTGTAGGAGTGTTGTTCCAATATGTGCACTAAAAGCTTTTTCCAATATATCAGGTGCACCTCAATATCAGCGTAAGCATACTCCTACTAACATATTTCTAAAAAATGAAGTACATTCTTTACTCTTTTCTTTTAAATTAAAGCTCGCAAACACCAAGGTATTTTCTCAAATTCACAAAGTGGTTCATATCCAAGGGTTTGGTAAAAATATCATCCAATTGTCGTTCCGTAGGCACATATTCGATTAGTAATGGTTTTTTCTCAACAAGCTCTCTAAGAAAGTCATATCTAATTTCAATGTGCTTAGTTCTAGAATGTTGTATAGGATTTTTCGAAATATTTATGGCACTTGTATTATCTCAATGAGCAATGAAAGATTGAGATTTCATATCATAGTCTGATAGCATTTGATTCATCCAAATGAGTTATGTACTACATGTCCCTAGTGCAATATACTCTGCTTCAGTCATCGATAAGGATGTAGAGTTTTTTTCCTTACTGCGCCACAAAATAAGATTATTTCCAAGAAATAAACATCCTCAAGAAGTGTTTTTTCAACCATTGACATTTCCACCCCAATCTGCATCACAAAAACCAACTAACTCATGATTAGTATCTTTAGTGTAGTAAATACCAAACTTAATATTTCCCTTGATTATTCGTTTTACGGCTTGAAGGTGAGATCGTTTTGTTTGACTTGATATCGTGCACGAATTCCTACACTTACTGCTAGATCAAGACTACGTACTTGCGGTTAAGTAAAGTAGACTTTCTATCATGCTTCGGTACACCTTTTGTTCTACATCATCTCCTTCAGAGTCTTTTGTCAATTTGGTAGTAGTAGTATACATATGCGTGTGAGCAGTTTTGCTACTCCCCCTCGCTTGCATCCATTGTTGATGAGAAACGTGGCTAGCTTATCATATCATGCAGTTGGCGCTTGTTTCAATTCTTATAACGCCTTCTTAAGTCGATATACATGATCTAGATGTTTGTGATCCTCAAAACCATGAGATTGTTCAGTGTATACTTCATCTTGAATGATTCTATTAAAAAATGCGCTCTTCACATCCATTTGATATAACCTGAAACCAAGAACACAAGAAACTCCAAGTAGCATCCGTATAGACTCTAGCCTTGCAATTGGTGCGAAGGTTTCATCAAATTCTATCCCTTCAACATGTGTATATCCATGAGCTACAAGTCGTGCTTTGTTTCTTGTAATTTGACCATCTTCTTTAGTTTTACTTTTAAAGATCCATTTGGTTCCAATTACATTGGTTTTAGTAGGTCAGGGAACTAGATGCCAAAAATCATTACGTTCAAATTGTTCGAATTCCTCATGCACGGCCTTAATCTAAAACTCATCATTCAATGCCTCTTTAAAATTTTTTGGTTCATGTTGAGATTTAAAGCAAACAAATCTCACTGAATCGTTGTAGTTGATACGTGGTTTGTTCCTCTTTTTTTTTGTGTCATGAACATTTCCAATGACATCTCCTATGGAATGATTTTTGTGTACTTGAACTAAAATATTTCCTCATTCTGTCTCATCTCCACTTGTTGAGTTGTCAAGTAGGTTCTATTTCTAGGTTGTCAGTTTGTACCTTCGGCTTCGACAGGTATGTTTGACATCTCTGTTTGTATCTAAGGGACAAATATTTCTCTAGTACCAGATGTTTCTTTATTTTGAGTGTGTTCATCAAATACAACGTTAGTAGACTCAATAATAGTTTTGGTACAAAATTTATAAACTCGAAAAGATATCATTTGTACCATAACCTAGAAACATTCCCTCATCCCTATTTGGATCAAACTTACCAAGATACTCACGATCATTGAGTATGTAGCACTTACACCCAAACACATGGAAATAATTGATGTTCGGTGTATTTCCTTTCCATATTTCATAAGGTATTTTTTCAGTACCTTTTTGGGCATAAACTCTATTGATGATGTGACAAGTCGTGTTTATGGCTTCTATTCAGAATCGAGGTGCAAATTCCTTACCATGCAGCATTGCCCTAGCCATTCCCTTGTTCCACTTATGCTTTCAGTTTGTATAGGTCTCATCAAATCCATATGAAGCAATTCAAGTATATGAATGGTCTTGATTTGTGGAATCTTCTTGTGAATAATTCGAACTTATTTACCTTGATGACACGGTTTGCAGACAACATCCTTTGTCTTTGTCATCTTGGGCATACCTCGAATCAACTCAGAATTAGACAATTTAACAATAGTTCGATAATGAACATGTCCTAATCGTTGATGCCAAAGATGAAGAGAATCTTGTGTAACATGGTAGCACTTCACTTCTTCTAACCAAATGTAGCAGTTTTTGGATGCTCTTTTCCTACAAGAATATTCTTACCATCCTTATTAGTGATAACACATTTCTCATGTGAGAACGAAACAAATAAACCTTGATCACACAGCTGAGTAATACTTGTTAAATTGGCTTGAAGTCTTTGTACAAAATGTACATTAGTTAACTTTGGTTGTCCAATGGCTATAATGTCACCTTTTCCATGTATTCTTCCTTTACGTCCGTCCCTAAAAGTTCCACTTCCACCTTTGGTACTTTCTTTAAAATTAGATAACAAGTTAAGATTACATATCATATGTCTTGAATAACCACTATCCAACTACCACATAGAATCTTGCTCATCTTGTATTGAGGTGAATACAACAATGCAATTAAGATCAGACTTCGTACCCAAATTTGTTTAATTGTAGGTTTCTTTAATGTCATATATCTTTCACCTTTTTTAATCCATATTTGTCGAACGTTAGGTATTGAGTAAAAAGAAAACTTACCTTGATGTTGTCGTGACTTACCTTGAGGCCTTCGTGGTTGATGTTGATTTCATCCGCTTCTTGTTGTCCTTTTCCTTTTGTTGAATGTCTTTCGAGGTATCCGGTCGTAGTAATTCATTTGATATCAATTGATTTGAATGTGACCCTTTCTCCCGCAGTAGTAACATCTTTGTTGCTCTCTTTTTTATATTTAGGTCTCGTATGTGCTCGAGGTGTACTTTATGATTTCTGAGGTGTTTCTGTCTGCGGCAGTTCTTCACTTTTAACAAATTTACCTTCATTACTCGAGCTTCCTCCCTTATAAGCGAGTCCATAATGGTTTGAATCCATTTTTCCTAATGTTAGAAGATAGTCAGCTTCTCCGTTCCATTTGATAACATCTTCAAGTTCTTCTTTGTTTCTTCAAATTGACTTGAGATTTGTTTTACTTCATCCTCCTTTTTTATGAGTTGTTCCATGACAACTTTTAATTGTGACTCAGTAACATCCTTCTCTTTGAGAATCTTAATATTGAGTTGACTCATTTTAGTACACTTCTCACATAATTCTCTCATGGTCAGCTTATCGTCATCACTTTCTTCATTCGATTATTCATCATCACTTGCAACGATAATGTATAATGTTACATAGCTAGTCATGTCCTCATCCTCATTCTCTTCCTCCGATTCATTTGAATCTTCTTGAGTAAGGAAATAATTTTTTGTCTTTTTCATATCATGACACTCATTCTTCGTGTTTCCAAAACCTTGATAATTGAAGCATTTGGTTGCATTCAAAGCTTTCAAGGTTGCTTCTCGTTTTTTAACACCCGGACAATCTTTTTTATACGACCATATCCCTTACACTCATGACATTGAACTTTTGATTTTCCTTCTTTCTCTGGTTATGCCTTGAGTGTCTCGGGGTATCCTCCTGGTCTTTTTTTCATAAATTTGTTAAACTTTTTGCTAACAAGGATATCTCTTTCGTAAGTCTGTCAATCTTGTTTGTCTTTTCTTCAACTTTAAGTGCTATACCTTGGGAGAATAATTTGCTAGTTGATCCTTGTTCCAACTGCTGCTCCATTTCATAAGTGGACAATATTCCTACGATTTCCTTGAAGCTCATTGTGTCGGTATTGAGTGACATGTTCCTCGCTACTTTTTGTGCCGAGAAATTCTTAGATAAGCATCAAAAGAGTTTCTTGACAAGCTTCTTGTCTTCATAAGGTTGACCAAGAACATGTGTTTCATTGGCCAAGACATTCAGTCTTCCACTAAACTCTTTCACGTTTTTATTCTCTCCCATTTCAATTTTTTCAAATTGATGTTTGAGAATATCCAATCTTGTTCTCTTCACACTTGGAGTTCCTTCATGAATTGTTTCAAGCGTGTTCCAAGCATCTTTAGCTTATTCACACCCTTGTATTTGTTTGAATTCGTCCATGTACACGAATGCGGAAATTGCAGATCTCTTCTCGGTCGGTGTCCATTGATCAAGCGGTTTCTCCTTTTCGTTCCCTTTGTCATCGATCACCATTGGAGAATTCCGTCCATACTTCACGGCCCCCATGCATCTTCGTCTATGCCGCGAATGTTGGCTCTCATCTTAACCTTCTAGTATCCATAATTGGAGGAGTTGAGCATTACGGGTTTGCAATACGAGTATATATCTTGTATAATCAAATACTTCCTATTTAATTCAAATGGTTTTCCAGGTACACCTGATTACAGACTCAGATTCACCCTGAGACTCTATCTTTCTTGAATTTAAATTCCAAGCCCCAAACATCACACACCCCGTAAGTGACCGCCTAAAACTATTCACACAATAGTCTTAGGTTTCCGAATGACTCTACGAATCACTCACCCACAAATCCCTAAACACTTTGTCTAAGATTTGTATAAAAACACTCTCACAAGTTAAAATGAAATACTATTGTTTCTATTTTTAAGCTCACACTTCTCTCTTGACTTTTTATGCTCAATCTTTGCTGATGGAGAAGTTCCATTTCGTTCATGGTATCAGCACTCTTTTTATAAAGGTCTTATTGTTTTTGTTGCTAAAAAATCTCCATATTTTTAGCTTCCTTGATATTCTCCATGATATCCTCCAATTTGTTAGTCTTTCACTTGTTCAAATTTGACATATTCAAAACATAAGACTCAATCAAAACTTAGGATCAAAATAATACTCTACCAAATAAAATAAGTACGAAATGTAAAATAAAGCTTATCGAGACCTTTTGCACGCCTCTCTCATCAGTCACGGTGATTTTTGATGTTGTTGTTCAACGTCATTGCTCTTTTACCTCGTTATATCTTGTCCATCCACGAAAGCCTACAAATAGGGTTAGTACAAAATACGCACTCAGTGAGACCAATATGTGTACATACTAGATGCCACGTATTATCTCACTCTTAAGTAAATAATATAAAATAACGGTCCATCATCACATTAAAGTCATACAGACAACTCTACCCAACCCGATAGAGTATCCAAAGTCTAAGACTAGTACCACACCGGATCATAACTCACAGAGTCCACATGACTCTAGCTTAGGCATACGCTCGTAAAGTCTAAAGGATCCTAGCACACTGAATATATTGCAAGGTCACAAAGTACCCCCAACCATCAGTACAATACAACGCTCTATCGCTCGAAAGATTACCACAACTCCAACACGGTACGATGCTGGCAGATCCATTGATTGACTAACTACAACACTTTGTCGCTCACCATAACCTCAGTACAGTGTGACGTTGGCTCTGATCCAAGTGTCAAAATGCTAACATCATTAACTTGATACTCCTAACATGATAACTCTCACCGACACACTCGTACACGCCTTATTCCGAAGGTTCGAGTATGAAAGCACTCGATCGAACACACTATACAAGATGTTCACTCGGTTTTAACACAAAACCTAAAATATCGATATTCTCCAACCCCAACACTTGGTCGAACGTCAATTATCTATAACATATTTAAACACTTCTACAATTCCTATACTTGTCATCAATTTTCATACGACAATTCCAGGGTTTAATCCAATTTTCACTTGTAACGTCTTATTTTTCCATTATGATCTTAGAAATCCTATTGTGATCATGCCTCATTTTAAATATAGAATCTTTTCCATAAATCAACAACGAATCCGAAACCATCACCTTAGCTTCTGCGATGACTTGACTATCCATGATGATATTGCTAACTATGACATCAATCAATTTCCCTTAGTATAGATTCGACCAAATAATCAATTTCCATTATATAGATCTTCAAATTAAGGAAATAATGATAATACAAAATTTAGAACTATACCAAAATCTCGATTAGAACTCACCCACGAAACGAACATGACGAAAAAATTTCACAAAACCTCATTTTTCTTCTTCTTTCTTTTTTGTTCTCGATTTCCTTTCTTCTTTTTTCCTTTTGTTGATCTATGTGCGGCTCCCTTCTTTTTTTTTTCCTTACTTAAACCTACTATTACTACATAATACATACACACACACACACACATCTACACACTAATTTTAGGCCTTATAGGCCTCACAATTCTCCCCCATTACAACGGAATTCGTTCTCCAATTCTTTATCTCTTATTCTTATAACAACATTTGTATTCAATGAATAGAAGAACCATATAACTAATCTTCAAACAACTCTAGATACTCATGTCTCATATTCTTCTCTAAGTCCCATGCTCGTCCTTTGATGCCATCATGTTCCTACACAACTTTATCATCGGAATCTACTTACGCCTCAACTGTTTCACGTGGTGGTCCATAATGCATATTGGACTTTCTTTATATGTTAACTCTTTTCTCAAGGTTTTTGGTGGCTCTACAAGTATCTTCTCTGATGTTGATAAACACTTACGCAACAATGATACATGAAACACAAGATGTATCCCCTCTAAATATGAAAGAAGCTCCAATAGATAGGCGACTACTCCTATCTGCTCAATCATTTTAAATGCTGTCGTGAACCGTGGTGATAGCTTGTACACTCGGCTCCCACCTGATCTCTCTCGCCTCATTAGAACCTGCAAATACACAATATCTTCGATATTAAACTCAACATCCTTTCTTTTTAGATCAGTATAACTCTTCTGATGATCTTGAGCTGTCTTCATTTTCATCTTAATAATTCTCAGCTTTTCCATGGCCTCCTCGATAATCTCTTCTACGAAGATAGATCTCTCCCCCACCTCTGTCTAGCATAAGGGTGTATGACATGGTCGCCCGTATAATGCTTCGTATGATGGCATCCCAATGCTAGCATGATAGCTATTATTGTAGGTGAACTCAATAAGCGGTAACTGATTCTCCCAACTACAAGGTCATTCCAATGCACATGCTCGTAATAAGTCTTCAAGCGTTCTTATAGTTCTCTCATATTGTTCATCTGTATGTGGATGATACACGGTGCTCATACGTAATTCGGTTCCTATGTCTCTTTAAAATGCCTACCAAAGAAGTGAGGTGAGTTTCCCATTTCGATCTGACACAATGCTTGATGGAACCCCATGCAACTTCACAATGTGTGCATATATATATTTTCTAGTTGATTCACATCAAAATTCTTCTTTATCAGAATGAAATGAGCCGATTGAGTTAGCTGATCCATGACCACCCAAATGAAACCCAACACTCTGGGATTCAGTCTGTGTTGTCTCTAGTCTCAAAGCATTTATCTGACTAATCAAATTACTGAATTCTTGCATAGCCTAAACCTCAACTCTCTTGCGGCTCCACACATCTGCAATAACATTTTTTTTGTTTTCCCCGGATGGTACGCGATGTACACCTCGTAATTTGCAATAAACTCCATCCACTTTAGACTTTTATTGTCTGTGAAAATCTATACCTTCTTTCCATTAAGATATGCCCTCCAAATCTTTAACGCGAAGACACAGTTTTCATCTCTAAATCATGAGTCAAATAATTCTCCTCATGTTTACGTAACTGGCTTGATGCATAAGCAATCATGTTATATCTCTGTATAAGTACACATCCTAATCACATCTTTGATGCATTTGTGTAAACTATATATGGAATCTCTGGTTGTAGTAAGGCTAACACTGGGAATTATATTAACTTCTCTATTAGCTTTTTGAATGACTTATCACATTCTTCATTCGAAACAAAAGGTACATCTTTTCCCTAAATCTCGTCATTGGCTTCGCTAGGCTAGCAAAGTCCTTAATGAAATATCAATAGTACCCTGCTAACCCTAGAAAACTCCTTATATTTGATGCATTTTTTGGTTGTTTCAACTTACAATCGTTGACACATTCTCAGGATCGACAAAAACTCCTTCCCTTGATATGACATGTCCTAAAAATCCCACATGTCTTTTCTAGAAACTATACTTTGTCAACTTCGCAAACAATCGTTGTTCTCTAAGACAGTAGACCAAAATGTCATCGATAAATACAATAACAAAACGATCCAAGTAGTCCCGAAACACATTGTTCATCAACTTCATGAATGCAGTAGGGGCATTAGTCAAACCAAATGGCATGATTGCAAATTCATAATGCCCATATCAAGTTCGAAATAAGATCTTCCTAATGTCTCCTTCTACAATTGGAATCTAATGATATCCCGATGCTAAATCTATCTTTGAGAACCAAGTTGCACCTCTTAACTGATCTTATAACTCATCGATCATGGGTAGCGGGTAACGATTTTTTATAGTTACTCTATTAGAGCCTTATAATCAATGCACAATCCGAAACTCCTATCTTTCTTCTTGACAAACAGGATTGGTACATCCCATGGTGATGTACTCAGTCATACAAAACCTTTCTCAAGTAACTCATCTAATTGTTTCCTCAATTCTACCATTTCTGTTGGTGTCATTCGATATGGAGACTTTGATATCGGAGCAGTACCCGGTTCTAGCTCAATCTCAAATGGATCTTCTCACATTGATGGTAAATGTTGCACAGATGAACCCACTTCTTCTACCGAGATGGTGGCGAGATATAGGTCACACCCTTGATCTAGCAGGCGTTCCATACGTAACGATGAGATGATGTAATTCCTGTGACTCGATCGGATTCCTTGATACTTAAGCTCCTTATTGCTTTCCTGGTAACATACTTGACCGCGACGACAATCCATCACAGCATGATGTCTTGACAACCAATCCATTCCCAAGGGTCACATCGTATCATTCCATTAGCTTTTCTCCTTCTATCACCATGGGCACCTCTTTGAGAATCCCTTGTGATTCTAAAATCTGATCTCTAGGAGTATGCACTCGGACGATACTCATTGGATCCTCAGGTTGAACAACAAATTTATTAGCCGTCGATGGACTCACAAAACCATGTGTCGCACTAGTGTCAAATAACATATGAGTAGATAGGTCTCCCACGATTACTGATCCTACATAACACGAATGATTCAAAGAATCTAACTTTTCAATTCTATCACGAAACTCACCTCGACATAGATAATCAATTTTATGTAAAGGCATACACAATAAATATATTAAAGAAACAAAATGACATACCAGCGATAGGTTGAGCATCTCGTTTTTGGCTCTCACGTTCATCCTGGTAACCTCCCATGGAATATACTCGCGGATGCATAGCCCTATGCTTCGATGCTTGCTCACTACAAGAAAATCAGTCCCTAATCCGTCCCTAAACAGGTTTAGGGACGGATTAGGGACGACCAGCGGTAGTACCCAATCGCGCGATTCTAAATGTTATCCGTCCCCAATCCGTTCCTAATTAGGGACG
>CM071865.1:40878414-40945303 GCA_036759665.1 Gynandropsis gynandra | reverse complement strand
AGAGACGGATGACGTGTCCGTCTCCAAATTTGGAGACAGATGACGTGTCCGTCTCCATATTTGGAGACGGATGACGTGTCCGTCTCCAAATTTGGAGACGGATGACGTGTCGGTCTCCAAATTTGGAGACGGATGACCTGCCCGTCTCCAAATCTGGAGACGCGAGAAACTTTCGTCTCCAATTTAGGGACGACTTACTTATCCGTCCCTAATTGGTCCACAATTAGGGACGGATTAGGCACGACTCTTCTGTACCCAAATTTGGGGACGGATTCGGGACGGATTCATTTTTCGTCCCTACTCCGTGTATAATCCGTTCTTAAATTTAGGGACGGAAATGTCGGTCCCCAAATTCCGTCCCTAATCTTGAATTTTCTAGTAGTGGCTCTTCAGGCATTTTAGCTCTAACACATGGCATCAGACCCGCTGCTAGTGGGGGTGGTGGCCTTGAACAATCCCTTTGAAAATGATCTATACTGCCAGAGCGGAAATATTCATCTAATTATCCTCACCTTATAGTTTCTCCCTATCGGAAGCATCCTACTCTCCTATTAAATCTTTGGCATGCCCCAACATGCTCACGTCCACAAGATGACATGGGTACCTCGATATTGTTATGATAGGACGAGTCTAAACTATTTTCCTCTAGTCTGATCTCCCTCGAATTTGCTAGACGATCTGTTTCCCCTTGGTATCTGTAGACTTCAAGATGTCCTCCTCGATAAGTCCATTCTATACCAACTGAGCATTTTGAACTAGCTCAGACAATGATCCATGCTTGATTATTTCAATCATACGTCTGATTTTCGTTCGTAGTCCTTGTAAAAATGTGTTGATCTTAAGAATTTTTGAAGTACTGATTTGGACCCAAACTGTGATAACTCCAAATAAGTCTCATAATACTAAGCAACAGTATGGTCACCTTGTGTGAGTTTTAGAAATACCAATTTCATCTCTTTACGAGCAACGTGCAGTACATACTTCAACTCAAAAAGTTATTTGAATTCATCGAAAGAAAAAACATATACTCTGGACGTTTCCTGTGAATCTCATCCCACCAAAAAAATATTTCTCCCTCCAAATAGTGGAATGCAATATCCATTTTAAACTCTAATATAGACATCTAGATGATCGAAAGTTTCGCTCTAATCGAAAAATCAACTCATCTGCGTTCATGAGAGATATCGACCGCCACGAAATACCTTCCTTTTAGTTTTTTATCTTTTGAACTTTCTTGTTTTTGTCGTTTTATGTTTCTAAAATTCTACATAGTTTGCTTTCATTTGGTTAGAGATCTTCTTCGACAATTAAATGCTCCGTTTTAATCGAGGATTTTGTAATCTTAAATTTTACATTAAATATCGAAAGGGGTGGAGACGATTTTCAATATGATTAAAGTATTAAAATTTTATGTTAAATTAAATATTATAAAATTATAATATTAAAATAAATAAAAATGAAAATTTTGAAGTGGATCCCACGATAAAGTTGATGGCTTCGAGCCAAATTTCTAGAGTAAAGGCATTTGAAGGCCCAAAATGAAAAGCTCGATAACCCAATAATAGGTTAGCTGTAAATACGGGTGAATTTTGAGGGTTCAATTGGGAATTCCAAAGGTACGTTCATAAAACCCTAATCTCCCCTCTCCGCTTCTTTATAAGTCCCTCTTCCAATTCTTCCCCTCGATCTGTACGAACAACATAAGCACTTGCATTTCTCAACTGTTTAGCTTTGAAATTTGTAAGTAACCTCTCTATTAGGGTTTCGTAATTACCGACTGAATTTCTCTTTTTCCTGATTAGAGTTTCTGAGTCCAGTATGTTTTTTATTTCTCTGTTCCCTGATTTGGTTTTTGAGGTTTTCCGAGTTTAAGGTTTCCGTCTTTTTTAACATTTATTTAAATGTCGTGTTTTTTTTTCTTCTGGATTTCGAAATTAGTCCTTCTATGAATTGTTTCAGGAATTAGGGTTCATGCGGCAATGATGATAACTATTTTCCCAGCTCATTATGAGGCCTTTTGTGGCCAAGGAAAATAATTTGTTCTTTTATTTATCTGAGCCTTGAAACTCAAGTTCTTGTCAATTTTTATAGTTCATATTGTCTTTTTGTAAAATCCAACAATTATAAATACCAAACGGTTTTCTATTTTTTAACTTCAGAATATAGTTTTTTCCAAAGTGGAATATTCCCTGTGATGTTGCTAAACGTTCAACCATGCTAATTCTGAAATTTCCATTGACTGAGTAACTCTTATAAATCTCTTCTGAGGGAATATTTGTTCTTACTTAATGAAACTAATTTATTTTTTTTTTAAATAGGATTGTGTAGTTTGTATTGATGCATTTTTTTAATCTTTATCATAACATCGATTTCAATAAGACTTAAGGTCTAAGATTATCATGTATGACATCACTTCTTGAATATTGTTTTCTTCGACTTGATATTTTATATTATTAAAGATTTTAACAAAAATATTCATAATACGGTTTTAACTTTTGTTGTCTTAAAATCAATATGTTCTTGCAATTATGAAGATATAAGTAGTTTATTGCGGTCCAAGTAAAATTCATGAAGCTAGCATATTAAACAACCGAGTATTTAGGGCTCAATTAATCGAGGAGAATATGAAGTGGTCCTTGGGCCTGTGAGGCCCACATTAGCCTGAGGATGGATCTTGAGTCGAGTCGGTCATCAAAGGTGATGTAAGGAGAATGGATTTGGTGCAGAAGAAGAGGCCTATTACAGGCTTGTGCTTGAATCTAAATCGCAGCTATTATGTTTTTGTATGCTAATCATTGTTGTGATTATTAGATTCACGCACAAACTCGCAATATGTCTCTTCGTGTTCCGTAGTGCTACGTATTTATCTTCTAAAAGGAAATTATTGGTGTGTTCTCCATCATCGTTTCATTTCGATATGAATATATATATATTAAGTGGATTTATTTTCTTTTCTTACGCATTGTAAAAAATTGTATATGTCATTATTTGAAGTGTTCCACCCTCCAAGGGGTTGTCACACCCATTTTCTTTCCCGACTACTATGTTCTAATCTTATAGATATCCTCTTATCGATATCCTAAATCCATGATGTCATCATAGTTTGGCAAACTTTCCGTTGATAAATTGACCGATAAATGATGGTTGACGAGATGACATAATGCGATAACCAGAATCGACCATCACCGTTGCTTTTTAATGCTTTATGAATCCCCAACAATTCAGTGTTTTCGGCAATGACATCCTAACTAACGAGTTCAAAGGGAGCTCAAGAAGTTCCTCCATGGCAGTCAGTAGCTCCGATGTGTTGTCATGTGCAACTCTTTGTTTTTACATTTATGTCCCCATTAGTAACATTCACCGCAGTGAAAGCAAAGTCCATCATAAAGGTTGCATTCGATTGCTTATCGGTAGGTATTGTGAAGTCTTTCAATTTTCTTATAGATTTGGTTGACACGATTTGGGAATGATGGCATGTGAGACTCGTTTGTTTTGGGTTAAAACTTCATTGTGATGAATATGGGTATAATTGAATACGAAGGGCAATAGAATTGATATTCTAGTTCTATGTAAAATTGCTGAAATTTTTACATTGATGGAATGTATATGGAAATTTTGAGATCTTTCTCTAGATTTTGTTGTGTTCATGTAAAATGAATTACACATTATTTAAAATAATATTATATATATATATATATATACACATATACGTATGAGCTAGAAACCATAATCAACAGATAATTAGTTAATTATTTGAGTTTCAATTTTGACATTTAATTTAATCCGTTATAAAGTATAAACGACACTACCAAAGGTTTCCATATTATAAATTTTAAACTCTCATTTCAATATCGAAGTTCGATTAAAGTTGGGTCCAATCACATTTAATTTGGACTAAATCGAATAACAACATTAATTTTACAATTATTCACATATATGTTTATAGATATAAGACTATCCAAAAATCTTAGATCATATATATGACCATTGAGCTAGAAACACGACAAAAGATTGCTAACAAAAGAAGATACAATATGAAAGTAATGGTGCGAGAAAACACAATAATCAAGCCAATATTGTTTAAAATCAGGTTGTTGTCGTTATTGAAATAAATATTGTTTCAAACACTATTGATTGGTTGTACACCGACTCGTCTGTGATGCATATGTGCTCGATTAGAGAGTTGTTTATACAAACATACAAGTTGAAGATGGAGAAAATTTATATATGAAAAATGAATCAAGTAATCAATCTCCCTATCATTTGTAGAAATAGATTGTCTACATACAAGACATTGATAGAGTGGGATTGTCGTACAAAAATGCAAGTTTTGTTACCAAACCGAACTAAATTTGGGTCAAAAGTTATAGATTGCATATATATTGGTATTTCTAAGAATAGTGATGTCTATAGGTTCTTGTCTATAATTCCAAAATTGACGAATTAACCAAGAACTTTGTGTGCAATTGGTTAAATCCCTTTACGGGCTTAAACAAACATCAAAACAGTGACATGAAAAATTTGATAATAATTTATTATTAAACGATAGCAAGGTAAACGAGTGATGAATGTGTCTATATAAAAGAATACAAAGATGCATACATCATTCTATGCCTCTCTAAACTCTATCTATTATATGTTTATCATGGAAACAAACAAATATATGATCATCGAACCAGAAAATGTTAAATTTTTGTTTTGTAATGAACGACATCAGGCCTACTATTGTAATTTTTGAATTTGAATTTAGGTAAATTCGAAAAGGTTACACATTACACTCTCAGCATGTCAAAAAATTCCTTAAGAACATTTCAATGATGAATTGGTTTTAACGTCATATGATTCATCTAATCCCATTAAGAGAAATCATTGTGATAGTGTATCATAACTGGAATATGTGTTATTGGGAGTTTAATTATGTACAAGAATAGATTTCAAATATTTGATAAGTTGACTCATTAAATTCTCACACGGTTTATGAAAAGAACATTAAGTTACATTAATAACAATTTTGAGGTACTTTAAGTACATATGAGCTACGGTTTGCAATACACAAGATATCTTCTAGTATTAGAAAGATATCACATTGCGAGTTGGATTTCAAACAATACATATAGTGAGTTCACAAGTGGGTATGTATTCATGCTTGGAAGAGCAGACATATCTTGGAAATCATCAAACAAATGGTGGTGACGCGTTCCACTATGAAAACATAATTTTTAGTGTTGGATAAAGCTACTAAAGAATCTTAAAACTTCATGAAATAGATTTTGTTGTGGCTAAAGCATGTTATTTATATTTGCATTCATTGTGATAGTATGAATGCCCTTGCAAAAGCTAATAACCAAATGTATAATGGCAATTTGAAGCATATAAGGCGATATCATAACATTGTACAAGATTTGCTAAGAAATGAAATAATATCTACTAAATACATAAAATCGAAGGAAAACATCATGAATTCATTTACAAAAAGCCTTCGATAGATAGCAAATTTAAAATATAATGATGAGAATCGGTTTAAAGCTAGTGGAATGAATGAGCTGGCAACCTAACCTAGAAAAATTAGAATATGAAATGATTGGGTAATAGTGAAACAAATGTGTATCAGTGAAATATTGCATTTTCTATTTAGGAAATGCTCATATATGCTCCAATACAATCTTGATTGCTCTCAACCAAAGAAATCTATAAGATGAAATTATTTGTCTTTAAATGGAGAGACAAAAATACAAGCAACCATTTTTATTCTTCATATTCCTTTAAACTTCTGAAAAAAGCACAATAGCACAATGTTAACTTGATATACGATCAATTTGTATATCTTGTGATCGTTGGATTTTTCTAGATAGAACTCTACAAATATATATATATATATATATATATATATATTATAACATCGTTATATGCAGGTCTTGATCGAATCTTCATCTACTATTTTTATTTTGTTGTTAATTTTAATTTATCATTTCAATATATTTATAGTTTCGGTTAGAATGTTGTACATCCACACTGAAAACTTTTAACTAGGAATGGGCGTTTCGAGTTATCCGGATCGACCCGGACCGGACCGACTCGAATAACCCAACCCATAAAGCATATGGATTATTTAGAAAACCTATATAGTTTCAATATCCAAAACCTATTCGGGTTCGGGTCGATTCGGATTCAGATTCGAGATAACACGAGGAACCCAAACAACCCGAAAAAACTGATAAAAAACATAATAAATTTTTATCTAACCTAACTAAACCTACTTTTTCCCCTTTTCCTCCTCAGAGTGTATGCTCTCCTGCGAAACCCTAATCTTTTTCCTCCTCACAACACCTCCTCTCCTATGAAACCCTAATCGCCAACGGTGCCTCCTCTCCTACCTAAAACCCTAATCGCCAACGGTGCTTCCTCTCATGCCTGAAACCTAATCGCCAGTGATGCCTCCTCTCTTGCCTGAAACCCTAATCATCATTGGACCTCCTCATGCTTATTCCTTCCGTTCTTCTTCGACGTGTATGTTCCTCCCATTCTTCGTCGCCATGCTTGTTCCTCCCGTTCTTCGTCGTCGTGCTTGTTCCTCTCGTTCTTCGCCGGTGCCTCCTTGTGCTTGTTCCCCTGTGTGTTTGCGTGCCCGCTCCTCTCGTGCGTTTGTCGTAAACGGTTTGCATGCATGTCTGACGTCTCTGTGGCAGTCCATCATCTCTCTCCGGTAGTCCATCTTCGTCCGTTGTGTCGTCCTTCGTCCGCTGTGCTTGTCCTTCGTCCGTTGTGTCGTCCTTCGTCCAATGTGCATGCTCCTCTAATGGTTTTCCGTCCTTCCCCACTCCTATATTGGTCCGTCCTTCCCTGCTCCTCTAATGGAATTACCCAAAAATTCACTCTAAACCCAAAAAACCCGTATAACCCGTTCTAAAACCTGAAATACCAGTACCTAACACCCCAAAAACTCGAAAAATCCGAAAAATCCAAAATATCCAAATAACCCAAATACAATTCGGATTTGTTATAAGGTTCCATGTTTCAAAATCCAAACAATCCGAAACCGAATCGAAGTCCGAGGAACCTAGACCGAAAACCAAACGATTCCAATTCGGGTTCATTTTTTATAACCGTAGAAACTCGAACCCGAACCGAACCTATGGAACCCGGATCGAAACCCAGATTGCTCACACATGGTTTTAACGACGTCAACCTTGGACCAAAATAGATTCATATAACCACTAAATGTATCAATTCTTAATTTTTTTTCATATTAATTTCGCTCATCATAAAATTTAAATGACATTGTGAACAATCTCTATGCATATATACCCACGATTCAACTCAATATTGAAATCTAATTATTGGAAACTAATACATTATAATCATTACTTAATAATTTCACATGGAAATATTAAATTTTCTAACGAAATCACAATGTTAACGTGTCATTCATAAAATTTTGGGTATGTGGAAAAGAATTACAATTCTCAATAGTTTGTGGTGTATAAAATAATACATCATTGCTAAAAACATTTAATATGATATTTGAAGTTTTATTCATTAGGCTAGTTTATATTTTCACATTCAGACATTAATTTCTAAAAGAAATGAAGCCAAATAGATAATAACCCATAACATTATGACTAAACTTCAAGAAACAATAGATGTGTAACATTAAAATACCTGACATTTGAATAATACAAACAAAAAGTAAATTTCTTTCACACATCACCAAAATATCTTCACAATCATTTTTTATAATATACTCAATTAATTTATTAATTCTACTGAATTATTTGATGATGATTATTAAAATATCATATAAATAATTAGATAGTTAAATCTCTCCACACATTCATGTAATAAAAAATTTATCAGATCTTATAAATTTATTGGATTGTCATCTGAGTATGAATTCCTTTTGCATACTTAGAGTTTGGGTTTGAATTTTGAGTCTTGTTTTTGTATTTGTTTTACACATTTTGTTTTAAAATTGAGACGTAGAATTCGAACTCAGATTGAAATCACAACTTTTTTTACGCTGAAAAATTCATTGTTTCGACTAAGATTTTGAGTCTAAGATAACTAAATACGAAAATACCCTTAAAAGTCGGAAATATGTAGCATCACATGTCTTTCTTTTTCTCCTTTCGTCCACCATCGTCGTGGAGCAAAAGATTTTAATGTAGCTGCTCTTACTCGACAATCGCGAAAACGACACCTGTCAATCAAAGCGTTGGTCGAGGTTTCTTTCACTGTTGATTGGTTTATCGAAAAACCCGATGGGGAGCGCTGACGTGATAGGAATAATCTCCATGGCTGCAGTCAGCGAAAACACGAGTAGCCCTCTCTTCTCATCGACGATGTTGCTAGATGTAAAGAGGCGACGTATGGACTTCATGTGGCTGGAAATTTTGGTTTTCTTCGCCAAATTCTCTTTGCACTTGCTTATCATGGTTCTGATATATTCAAGTTGAAGGTAGACAAGATCATGTATCTTTTATTTTTATTTTATTATCAATTTTCATTTCGATTGCGGTTCAATTTTTGATAATAATAGAACTTTTCGATATTTTCAAAATTAAGATAAAATTTTCTACGTAACATCTTGATTGAAATTATTTTGAAGATTCATCTTATTCATTTCAAAGAAAATCTCTATCAAATAACAGTTTTTTTACTTTGTTATTTTTCAAGATTTTGCGGAGCTAAAATGTCTCAATTTTACAATTCTATCATATATTATAACCAAAATAACTAGAATCGAGTGACAATGTCGAGTAGTAAATCATAATTAGCATATAACTTATGCAAAATATTAATTAATCATCATTGTTTTATTTTTTACCATCGTCCAATATTTACGTCGATATGATCAGATATTTTTAAAACGTTCATACTAAAAATATATTTTTATTTTATATAAGTTCATATAATATACTATATATATCATAAAAGTATATATAATATATAAAGACATTAACTTTATAAAATTTTATATATAATTTTATTATATTCATTATAAATATTTACAATTTTATTAGAGATCTTTATAAATATACACGGTTTAAAATGATAGATTATAAAATGATATATAATTGATAAATTAAATAATTTTTAAATAATTTAGGCAATATTAATATTATGTAATATTTACATATACGTATTGGGCAAGTTTACATATGTGTATTTGGCAAGTCCTCTACCTAGGTTTAACTTCCTATTGTATATATATCACTATCAATGCATTGCCGTCCATACACGAGCGGCTTTCACAAATTGCAGCTTCTGTGCACTTAGTTTTGTCATGGAATCAGAGCGGAAGATCCAATTTTCGCTTTGATTCTCTTGCGGCTCTGCATTTTTTCTCTCGCGGTTCTGCCTTGCTCTGTTTCTGTGCTTTGAAACAGAGGATTTTGCTTAGTTCGGCCACTGCGAAACTTTGCTCTTGTTTCGTTCTTCGATCGCTGACATAACCAAATCTGGAACCGGGGAATCTGTTGTTCAACGGAGAACGATTTCTCCTTATGACCTAAGTTCGGCGGACAATCCCGGTCTCATTATTGTTCAAACCCAATTGAAGGGGGAGACCAATTATGATGAATGGGCAAAGGACATCAGAATGGCATTACGGTCGAGGAAGAAGTTTGGTTTCGTCGACGGCTCTCTTTATGTAATATTTACATATACGTATTGGGCAAGTTTACATATGTGTATTTGGCAAGTCCTCTACCTAGGTTTAACTTCCTATTGTATATATATCACTATCAATGCATTGTCGTCCATACACGAGCGGCTTTCACAAATTGCAGCTTCTGTGCACTTAGTTTTGTCACATAGATGCATTAATGATATATTATAAATAATACTAAATTATATCAATTTAATTTATATAAATTTAACTTGTTATATAAATTCAGATAATATATACTATATTTTGTTTTTATATTTTCAAAAAGGTTAAATAACTTTTTCTTTATTTAAATCCTATTGTTAACGTGGACATCTTTGTTAGTTAAACTAAATCTTCTTAAATATATATGATATTTAGATTATTATAGTTTTAGAGTATTTGCCTTATCGAATAGATTTGTATTGTAATTAGTAGTATGCATGATGGAGAAGGTGTAGTTGGTCAAGCTTTAGTTGAACCACGTGGCAGAATATTCTCACATGTACACTACAAACACCTAACTCCATCTATGCTTAATGCGTCTAAGATTGAAGATTCTAATTACTCATTAAATAGAATTAATACTTCAAATGTTATGAGAATACTAAATCAATAAATTACGCTTTTAAATATAACCATTAATTCAGTCTTAATTATTTATATAAATAATTAAATATCGCATGCTTGATATTATTCATGACGACAATTATAAAAATATGTTGAGTAATTACTAATATTGGATAGTTATTTTATTCAACTTATTTGCCTTTTTCTGTTTCAATTTTTTATTGCTGTTTACATGGGTATTACAATAGCCATGTAATCCGCAATATATATATTTTTTTATCATCAGATGAGTTTCTGGAATTTTATGAACTATAATAGTTTGCTTTATTCAAATGTTAGTTAATATGAAATATTTAAATTTGAAATAAAAAATATTTTTGTAATAACACATCGCAGCTCGTATATTTTGGTGGTGTAATCATTGAGCTCCAGAGAGAAGAAAAGTTAAAGAACTAACGAGAAATGGCTTATATATAAAAAATATAGAAATAAAGGCGCACCAACGTTGTTGTTCATTGCTTACTTTACCTTTGTTCCTTCCTTGTTGTCTTTGTACACTCATCTGTCACTTCATTCAACAAACCCTCGAATCCCACGTTCATGTCCTGTCTTCAGATTATGTTTTACCCTCGCTGAATCTCTCTCCCTCTCTCTCTCTCCCTCTTCCTCTCTCTATCTGTGGTGATGTCGCTGGCTCGGTCGGAGTTCGCCGACGGCATCGCGGCGCGGAGTCTCAGCGAGATTTCAGAGGTTGACGCTGTCCGGATCGGCGCTGACCTCGTATCGGCGGCGAGGCGCCTCATCGTTTTATTGAGGTTTGTCGGAGACTGTCAATGGCTTCATCACCGACCTGCCATTGCTGAAGCTGTCCGAAGGGGATAAATGCTCTCGTTTCTTTTATCGGACGGTTGGGGATCAGGCGGGGCGCCTCATCGTTTTATTGAGGTTTGTCGGAGACTGTCAATGGCTTCATCACCGACCTGCCATTGCTGAAGCTGTCCGAAGGTGATAAATGCTCTCGTTTCTTTTATCGGACGGTTGGGGATTCGCGTGTTCATCACCTGGCGATCCGACGGTGGATATTGAGCCTTAGCATAGTCTCTGGCAACATAATTTGGGCGGTTGAAATATTCCAAGTGTGGGTTTTGATGAATGGTCAAACCTGTGTGATTCAGTAGCTTCGTTGCTGATCTTTCTATTTGACTAGTCATCTAAATCAGAGGCTGTTTTTAGTGATTTTAAGTTTTGAGCATCTTTCCTAAGCAAGTTTGGATTTTAATTCATTTTTGTGGGGATTTTTATTTGGATTTGACTTTCTGATCATGTCAATTTCGTCCACTATTTAGATGAAATCTTGTGTTATTTTGCTTAACGTAGGACATAGGACACAGGACACAGGACACAGTAATTATTTTGGCATTAATGTTCGAATGAAACTGTTGTTGTGATGTAGGTATGATGAGCTGTGGATGCCGTTGATTTCTGATCTAACCGTTGGTCCGAAGCCTCCATTGATTCTGCCTCCTCTTGATGTTGAGTGGGTTTGGTTTTGTCACTCCTTAAACCCTGTAAGCTCCAGTTTCTTTCTCTGTTTGGTTAATCGGAAACTCCCCTGGAAGTTCTAAAAAATCCCATCAAAGATTACTGAGGATAACAAGTTTCCTTGTACTGATCCTTTCATAGCTTCACAACTTATTGTTATATGAGATATTAGAGCTTGTCATCAGTTATGCAACATTGATTCTGTACGTTTCAATCAAGAACCTTTGTTTCTCTTGGAGTCATATTCCATATGAAACTATGTTTCAGGTGAGTTACAGGGAATACTGTCAAATCAGATTCTCGAAACTAATCGGCAAACCAGTGATTTACAACGAGGAAAACGAGGAATATGCAGTGCAGCAGTGCAAGAAAATCTGGGTTAAAAGATACCCGGGTGAGAATTTTGAGAATGAGACTGATCAAGATTCCCCTGAACCCGCTTCTGTGAATGAGGATATCATTGCTCAGGTTGAGAAGCAAAGGTTTCTGTGTGAAAAGTTTTCTGCACCTTACATGTCGGAGGCTGTGTACTTGATTGCCGCCAGGTTACGATACAAAGGTTTCTTGTTGTTACTACATAAATTCGGGAACGAAATTTCCCGACTCGTGCCAGTTTCTGACATACTGCTTATGTGGCTCACACATCAGGTGTGTCAATGACTCATTGTTATTGTTCATTGGTTATATAACATGTCTGTGTTTCTCATCATCAATATATCTGTACTTTATTGGTTCAAAAAGATGAACGGTTTGTTTAGGGAGGCAGCTAAGACATGTTCTCTGAACATAAAGGGTAGGTTCAGGTCATGCTAGATTCTGGTTTTGGATAGAATTAATTATTACGTAGGGCTCATCGAATGTGAATCATCTTGCTATGTCATCTTGACCCAAACCTGACCTGTTTACCCAAACTTTCACTAATAGCATATGAAAGAGCATTAATCCTCTTTCTTTTTCTTTTCTTGGGTTTTTCTCTTCTCGAAACATGATACAAGGAATTTATATGTGCATGTATTGACAGAGCTACCCGACGATATATGCAGAGGATATTCATGATATGTGGGAAGATATGGGGAAGGTGGTGAGGGTTGGAGAAGCTGTGGAGAAAACAGACATGGAGAGAATGAAAGAACTCTGGGATAGAAACTTCAACCAACCCTATGAGAAAGCCGGTGGCGAATTGGTCATTACAACAAACGACCCTCATATTTCCAACGTCCCTTTCTATTGGCCTATCTCTGATATAGACGTCAACACTGTGTATAAGTCTGTTTTACCGAGATTCATCTTGGAAGTAAGTACTTTAATCGTAGCATGTTTTATCTCTTATAATTATTTATTCTAAAGATACGTCTTGTTGTTATGAATAAACTGCAGGTTTGTATCTTTATTAGGCTTAACCTGAAGGTGGAACCATCTCAAATCAACTCGAAAACACGGGGTTTCCTGCGTTTAAGGTTCCCTAGATGTCATCAGAAACTGAAGCTCGATAAGCCAATATCCGAGTTTGCCCTTGACTCGACGTGGCAGAAGGCATGGCACCTTTACTGTGAGTTTGGAACTCAAGGGGTAGTTCTGGAATTCCGCTGTCGTCACCGCAGGGGCATCTGCTTCAGAAGCAGCAAACTGTTGGGGATGGTAGGGTTTCCATGGAATGATCTACTCAGAGCTCATTCTCTCTCATTGGGGAGATTTCTTGGTAAACAAGTTAGGGTATTTGCCTCGGTTACACCCCCGGTTCAAGCCCCGTACCTGCTAAAATGTGTACCAGATCGGGTTACCGATGATTCTGGTGCTATGATATCCGATTCAATTCAAGGAATAAACAATTTCCGGCCTCAGGAAGGAAGATGGCTTACGCGGACTGTTCTAGACCACGCAGGCCGCGAATGCTTCGTTGTTCGTATCCGGTACATATTATACATATCTTCTTCGTTTAAATGGTCGTCAAAAGTTAACTATATAACCAGAAACCTAACCACATGTTTGGTTTAGAGTCGGGAGAGGGGTTTTCAAACGTGGTTGTGAAGTACCGTCCCCAGTGAAATGGGAGGAACGAGTAACAGAGATAAGAGAAGGTTCTTGGTCGTACGTAGAGGGCTCGATCGGTAAAGTTCCTGGTACGTTCTGTATACATTGTATTATTGTCTATTGGTTTCTTATATCGATTTTAACTGATCGGTATAGCTAATCTAGAGCAGTTTACCCAAAGCACTTTCTTTTTGCCCGTCTAGTACAGCAAAGGTGGTAGGGACGGTGACGCCTAAAGAACCGCCCGAAGATTGGAAAGCGGCGTGGGAATTTTCAACCGGAGATGATTTGTTGATTCGATGGGACTCGTCAGAATCAATCTTAGATCTATGTTTATATTCGAGAAATGACGCAAACCCAGGTTCCTCGGTATGCTTACCGGTTTTGATTTTTTAGTGAACATAACCGGTTTTGGTTTTAAACCAGTTCTGTGTTTTTAGGTTAGGTTATTAACGGGTAGAAGAATGCAATACCAAGTGAAGAAAAATGAACCAAACCAAGAACATGACCGAGATGATGAGAACTTTATCACAGTCGTTAGATCAACCGAAGAAAATCCAACAGGAAGAGCGACGGCTCTCATCAACTGGAAACACCAAGCTGTCGAATTTTTGCCCGAGGAAGACTCGGTTTTCATCTTGATGTTATCGGTTTCGATCCTCAGAAGCGTAACCGAGAAGAGAAGAGAAGACATAGGTAAATTGTTGGTTCGGAGGCGGTTAATCGAAGCTAGGACCGCAGATTGGGGATCAGTTATAATCGATGGTTCAACAATGTCATCGATAACTTCTTCCCCGTTCGTCGAACCGTGGTACCAAAACGCAGGTAAGGTTCTAGAAATGGAGGCGAAAAGTCCCGTGACGAGATATCCGGTGATGAATTATTCTAACATCGATGGTGGCGATAACTTGTACAAGCATGTAATATTCGGGTGAGCTTTGTAAATGCCGTATCGAGTTTAGGTATGTGTTATTGGTTTTCTTAAGTAGAACCAAATCAAACCGCATTTTTAGTTCGGTTTCAAATCTTAATTTATTTTCTCCGACTTCGAAGTCCAATCTAATACCCTTGTTCTGAGGTGTTTTCTTGAACAATAATAATCTACTATTCTAATAAAAGAGAATGTCATGTAAATAGTGAAAAAGGTTCATCTGGCACCTCTTGTTTCGTTTGAATGCTTTGTCCCATGAGGTGTTTTGTCCCATGAAGTAGAAATTTTCTTTCATGTTCAATGGAAGAATTCTAAATCTTCCCTTTCTCTGTCCATGTCAATATTTCTAATTTCATAACACTTATCAAACACAAATTACCTCATTTGAAAAACAAAACTTGAGTCACCACCTCCAACCATTACTATCACAAATGAGAACATTGTCACCCGAACACCAAATCTTTTACACACTTCTTAGAAGAAAACTGACAATATGGTGGGCTCTTTGATCTGTAGGACACTTTCAAAAGATGGGCTAGGCTTAGTCATTGGCATAAACACCTTCATTGGTGTTTGGGAAGCTCTTGCCAAGCAGTTCAACAAAATGTTTGTGTCTAGAGAGTTCGATCATTTGGTGTCACTTTAAACAATTTCATTTGAAGGCAAAATAGTCCAAGACTATATCAAAGAATTCAAGTCAATCTGTTACCATCTCACATCAATAGGCATACCTGTATCTGAGTCTATAAATATTTTCAAGTTCCTTCAAGATCTTGGAAAAGAGTATGAAGTCTTCAGCATCGTGATACATACATCCATGCACCACTAACCATTTCCTACTAATGAGATATGGTTAGTCAGTTAACAAATATCGCTTTTACCAACAAGACACACAAACTCTCTGGAGTTTCTCATCACCATTGTGGTAACAACAACTACTCTGGTCCCTCGTACAACTCTCAAAATGGACGAGGTAATTACTACTACTCTAGAGGTTCGAATCGATCCAATAATCAGAGGGGTTTCTTTAACTTTACATCTAGAGGTCATGGATTCACTCGACAAATTTATTCAAGCAACACGTCATATTCACCTCACAAACCTGCACATGCCTTTGAAAATTCAAGGCCTCTCTATCAAATATGTGGTAAAACTAGTCATGTGGCTTTAGGTTTGGTAGTCTTTCCAGTCACATGATATTCCACAAGCATTAGTTGTTCTTCAAGTCACCAACATTCATGGGACCGAATCATATCTGGTGCAAGTTCTCATATGATAAGCTCAACCAATCACCTTACAAATCATTGTATATATGATGGCTCAAAATATGGTTGGCGATGACTCCTTGTTCCCAATTACACATGTTGGCTCAACAACTCTAGCATCTCCTTCATGTAATCTCCCTTACCAGAACATATTAGTATTACTGATTTTACAAAAATACTCCTTTCAATATCACAATTTACTACAGTTTCCTTGCTATGTTTTATTTGACTCTAACAGCGTTGTGATGAAGGATCAACACACACAAAAGATGCTAGCAAAGGATCACAAAGTTTTTTATTTGTATGTTCTTGAATCCTCTCATCCACAAGCACTCTTTTCCATCAAACAAAGGATGGCATCAGAAGACACATTGCATAGGAGATTTGGTCATCCCAATGCTGAAGTTCTTTAAAATCTCCGGACTAGTGGCATGATCACCTTCAACCAGATCTCTTCGAGCTTCTGTGATTCTTATCATGTTTCAAAAAATATCAGATTACCTTTGCCGATTCTTTGTTTATGGTTTTTGAACCTTTGAGCTTCTGCATTGTGACTTAAGGGCACTGTTGACCTGGATTAAGGTAATCAAAGTCTTAGCTAGGTGGTCAAAGAAGAAGAAGCAGGGAGAAACTCTAGACGTAAGGGAAGGTTTCTCCAAGGGCAATTCGGTACTTTCAATAAAGGAAGTAGTTAAAGTTGTTAATGGGTAATTCTGCAAATTCACTAAACTTGAGAGGATAAAGTGAGAAGAGCTAAAATAGGAAGAAACCTATAAATAAGGTTTCATCTGGAGGTTGAAGGTGATGGGAACGAGCACAACTCAAGTTTGATTACGTACTCTCGTTCACTTACCTATACTCTCTTTGTAACACCAAAAAATGCCAAACGAATAACAAATCCAATTCTTTTTCCCCAAGATGTAGATTGAATCACCAATTCAATTGAACTCGTAAACTCGAGTGTACTCTCTCTCTCTCTTTCTCTCAATTCTCTTTCTTACTTATCTTACAGCCTAGTTCAAGAGTAACTTCAAATTGATCTTAAGACAAGAAAGAATTTCTCAAATCGCAACAATTGGTATCAGAGCACTCAGTTCTAAACTAGAGAGTACTCAAGAAAGCTTACAGACCAAAAGAAGTTAAATAAAGAACTCAGGTGTAAAAGGTCCAAGAAACAATGGCTACAATCATGGGTCTCGAAGCTTTAACGGATGATCATGCAACGTGGGCCATAGAAAAAGAATATGATCTCAAGTATGAGCTCAAGACTCTTAAAAGATCCTCTATTTCAGGAGTGGAACCAGGATAGATCATGGAGTCTACTGAAATAGCTTCGATATTAACCGAATAAGGATTTAGAATCCAAGATAAGGATAACAGAGAATAAGTCCAGCTAACAAAATCTGAGAGAAGTAGAAGGGTTCGAAATCTAATAGTCCTTTGCTTATCAGATCAGATTTTGAGAAAAATCATTCAAGAAAAAACGACGTTTGGATTGTGGAATCTGTTAGAAAGACAGTTTCTTGAACAATCTCTTCCTAATAGGATGTATCTGATGCAACGATTATCAGGATTTAGGATGGATGAAAGCAAATCAATGGAGGAAAACCTGGATGTATTTCAGAAGATGTTGTCAGATCTTTAAAACCTTCAAGTTAAGCTTGAGGAAGAATATCAAGCGGTGTATCTTTTGAATTCATTACTAGCTCCTTATGAGCAGCTTAGAGAAGTTCTAAAGTATTCAAGAACTACCATTACACCAGAGGAGGTGAAGGCTGCAGCTCGATCCAAGGAGTTGGAATTGATCTCACAGGGGAAAGGTTATAAAAAAATGCTGAAGGGCTGATAGTTAGGGACAGATCAGAAAAACGAGAAAGTCACCAATATGGTAAGAAGAAAGGGAGATCTCGTACTTTCTAAGTCCAAAGAGAAAGGGGATTGTTGGTATATTGGAAAACGTGGACATTTCAAGAAAGAATGTAATGCCAGAAAGAAGAACCATAAGGATGCCTCTAAAGAAAGAGGTGAAGCAACTATTGTAAAAGGTAATGTAACAGATATGGAAGTTCTTTCGATAATAGAATATGATTCACTATCAACAGTAGAACGAGACAGTGATTAGCAATTGATATTAGACTCTGTTTGTACATATCACATGTCACCTCGCAGGGAATGGTTCACAGAACTTCAAGAACAAAGTTGTGGCAAAGTAATGATAGGAAACAACACGGTATGTGAGATCAAAAGGATAAGAAAAAAATTCATTTAACAACACATGATGGATCTTCTGTCACTTTGACCCATGTCAGGTTTATACCAGAGTTTAAGAGAAATTTAATCGCTCTAGGTGCTTTGGAAGGACAAGGGTGTTGGTATAAATCCCAAAATGGATCTCTCAAAATAATCAAAGGATGCATAACAATAATGAGAGGAGATCTCAGAGATGGTCTTTATGTTCTGCAGGGCCAAACTATTCAAGGTGAAGGAAATCAAGTATCTGCTGATTCAGATCAAACATCACTATGACACAACAAACTTGGACATATGAGTCTTAAGGGGATTAACACTCTGATAAAGGAAGGAATGATAGAAGGTAAGAACATCTCAACAATGTCATTGTGTGAGACATGTGTAATGGGAAAGGCACACATGTTATCATTTAGAGTAGGAAAGCACATATCCAAGGACGTTTTAGAATATGTGCATTCTAATTTGTGGGGATCACCTAATATCCCTTTCTCTTAGTCTGGATATCAGTATTTCGCAATATTTATAGATGATTATACTAGGAGAGTATGAATCTACTTTCTGAAGAGGAAAGATGAAGTGTTTGAAAGATTTGTGGAGTGGAAAACACTGGTTGAAAATCAGATAGGCAAGAGAATCAAAACTCTTAGAACTGATAACAGAATGAAATTCCACAATCAAAGATTTGATAGATTCTGCAAGGATGAAGGCATTCAAAGACATAGGAAATGCGTCTAGGTATTCAAAGACATAGGACATGCGTCTACACTCCCCAGCAGAATAGAGTAGTTGAACGAATGAATAGATTCATTATGGAGAAGGTAAGATGTCTCCTTAATGAGTCTGGATTTCCACAAAGTCTTTTGGCTGAAGCAGCTCCTACTTCAGTGTATCTTATAAATAAATCTCCATCTACGACCATAGGATGTGATATACCACAAAGGAGATTGACTGGTAGATCCGTAGGCTACAAACATTTGAGAAGGTTTGGATGCATGGCTTACGTTTATATTAATCAAAAGAAAACACAGTCTAGAGCCAAACAAGGTTTTTTCATTGGTTATCCTTTTGGAACTAAAGGATACAAAGTGTGGCTACATAAGGAAGGAAAGGTAGTAATCAGTAGGAATGTTATTTTCAATGAAGATATAATGTACAAGGAAGCATCAGAAACAAGAAAGGAAAAATCTGAGAAATGTACAAAGGAGGTAGAGACAGTTTAGTTACCTTTTCTGGTAAAGAATTCAGTTCAAAGAACCAAGATTCAAGTTGAAGCTACTACACCTAAGAGTCAAGTAAATACTAGAAGTCAGATGGATCAGGTAAATGAAGAATCTGTTGGAAATCATTCTACAACAGAATATTTAGAGGAGACTTATGAGGAAAGTCCAAAGGAATTGAAAGATTCAACTGATCAGATAGTATTAATAGACTACAAGCTTACAAGACACAGACCTAGAAGAAACATTAAAATTCCATCAAGATATGAAGAAATAGATATCGCAGAATTTGCATATGTTTCAGCAAAGGAAATAGAGATAGAAGAACCAAAGAGCTATCAAGAAGCAAAGAGAAGTAAACAATGGCATCAATGGAAAAGGGCCATGGAAGATGAAATGGATTCTCTGAAGAGGAATCAAACTTAGGAGTTGGTACAAAATATAGAAGGGAGACGGGTCATAGGGAGCAAGTAAATCTTCAAACTCAAACAAGGAACACCAGGGATTGAACAACGAAGATTCAAGGCCAGGTTAGTGGGAAAAGGTTATTCTTAGATTGAAGGAATTGATTATCATGAAATCTTCTCCCCAATAGTAAAACATGTTTCTATCAGGCATATATTATCTGTGGTTAATTACCTAGATTTAGAGCTTGAACAACTTGATGTAAAGACAACCTTCCTTCATGGTAATCTTCAGGAGAAAATTTTGGTGAAACAACCAGATGGTTTTGAAGAAGAAAACTCCGGTGATAAGGTTTGTTCACTAAAGAGATCTTTGTATGGTCTTAGACAATCTCCTAGATAGTGGAACCAAAGATTTGACATGTTTATGATGAACCAGGGTTTCAATAGAAGCAAATATGATGCGTGTGTTTACTTCAGACAGTTGCAAGACAATTCATATATCTACCTATTGATCTATGTCGACGATATGTTGATAGTAGCTAGAAATATGACAGAGTTACAGAAATTTAAGGTGATGCTAGGCAAAGAATTTGAAATGAAAGATCTAGGATCAACAAAAAGGATCCCAGGAATGGTTATTGATAGAGATAGAGTTGTTGGTAAGCTGACAATTTCACAGGAGGAATATCTGCAGAAGGTGTTGGTAACATTCATCATCGATAAATCTAAACCAGTATCTACACCATTAGGAGCTCATTTCAAACTCAAGGCCATTGCTGAATATGAAGTAACAGACAGTTCATACATGGAAGCAGTACCATACTCAAATGTTGTTGGTTCAATCATGTATGCAATGATTGGCACTAGATCTGATCTTGCATATCCAGTTGGTGTTATTTGCACGTGTATGAGTAATCCACATGAAAGTCACTGGAATGTAGTGAAATGGGTGCTAAGATATATTAAAGGGTCGCAAAGGAAGAAGCTAATGTTTAAAAGAGGTGCAAATTTCACGGTCAAGGGTTATTGCGATGCTGATTATGCAGCAGATCTGGACAAACGCAAATCAACAACAGGTTTTGTTTTCATGGTTGGAGGTAATGTGGTAAGTTGGAAATCAAATCTCTAGCATTTGGTGGCACTATTAACAGCTGAGGCTGAATACAAGGCATTTTCAGAAGCGGTAAAGGAGGCTATATGGCTTAAAGGAATTTCGAATGAGCTTGGTATGCAACAGAAGGTTGCTGAAGTATATAGTGACTCACAGAGTGCTATACCACTCTCAAAGAATTATGTTCATCATGAGAGGACGAAACATATCGATGTTCGTCTTCACTTTATAAGAGATATAATATCTCAAGGAAATATAAAAATTCTAAAAATTGGGACTCAAGACAATACAACGGATGCATTCACTAAGACCCTTCCGATAAACAAGTTTAACTCAACATTAAGGTTGGTGAGGATTGCAGAAGACTAAAACTTAGTCTATGCAATTAGGAAAGAGAAGACGATGGAATTGTGTTCATTGATATAAGCAAAGACCTAGATTAAGGTGAAGATATGTTGATCTGAATTAAGGTAATGAAGGTCTTAGTTGGGTGGTCGAAGAAGAAAAAGCAGGAGAAACTCTAGACGTAAGGGAAGGTTTCTCCAAGGGCAATTCGGTACTTTCAGTAAGGGAAGTAGTTAAAGTTGTTAATGGATAATTCTGCAAATTCACTAAATTTGAGGGGCTAAAGTGAGAAGAGCTAAAATAGGAAGAAACCTTATAAATAAGGTTTCATCTGGAGGTTGAAGATGATGGGAACGAGCACAACTCAAGTTTGATTACACTCTCGTTCATTTACTTACTCTCTCTTTGTAACACCAAGAAACGCCAAACGAATAACAAATCCAATTCTTTTTCCCCGAGACATAGATTGAATCACCGATTCAATTGAATTCGTAAACTCGAGTGTACTCTCTCTCTCTCTCTCAATTCTCTTTCTTACTCATCTTAAGTTACAGCCTAGTTCAAGAGTAACTTCAATTTTATCTTAAACCCAGAAAGAATTTCTCAAATCGCAACAGACACCATCCCATGTTTTATCTTCTCAAGGTTTTAAATATTAAGTTGTTTTCATTCACAATCATATTCGATTCTCCTGGTTTTATCCTTTAATATCTAAGACTAAATTATTTTTTGTCTTTGTTAACTTTCAAACATATTGAACTTCACTTGAACATAAATATCAAATCCTTCCAATGTGATGGAGGAAGAGAGTTTAGTAGCAAAGCCTTCACTCATCACTTGTCAACTTGTGGGATTAAGCTACACTTGTCATGCCCTCACATCTCAGAAAGAAAACACGATCGTCTAGTAGACTTGGGGTTGTCCATGCTGTTCTAATCACATGTACCTCATGTTTATTGGTTTGAAGCATTTTTATATCAAATTTCCTTACAAGTCTACTACCTTCTAAGGCTCTTGCTAACAAAAGTCCTTTCATATTGTTCTATGGAAAAGACCCTAACTACACCTCTTTTAGAATGTCTAGGAGCTCTTGCTATCCCTATCTTAGACCTTACTCCAAACATAAGTTAGAACCATGTTCTTTACACTGTTTTCATTAGATATAGTGATAGATATAAAGGTTATAGATGTTTATGCGCCTATCGCCCGTGTATGTATTGCACGCTATGTGATTTTCAATGAAGATCAATCCCTTTCTCTTCTGTATACTCTTTTTTTTTTCATTTCTAGGAATACAACTCATATGCTAAAGAGATGGCAGCTAGGAATTCAGGTAAGTCATCTACCTTCTACATCTATCAAGAATCTTGTTTCAACTTATCAAATCCTTTTCCCAGTATTGGAGCAAACAACACAAGTTTTTAGGCAACAATCCTCATAGATCTTTTGTGACAAGACATCACTCTCAATCTGATCCAAACTTACATGCGGATTCGCGACGTATTCCTTCACCTGATCCACCTATCACCAATACACATCCTATGACAACAAGGGTAGGTCTGGTATATCTAATCAAATCATGATTATGCTTTGCATTTTGTTACAAAGCCCTTTTCACGCCAAAAACCATAATGTGTGCATTTAAACAACTGGGGTGGGTTGCATCTATGAAGAAAAAACTTAATGCTCTAGAAAAAAAATCTGGGAGCTAGTTCCAAAACAACCTAGTATGAATATCTTAGTGTGCAAATGGGTGTTTAAATTAACGATGAAATTGAAAATTAAAGTTTATGAATCAAATGGTCGTAAATATTAATGTTCGTGTAACCAGATTCCTGATCCGACCTATTTCCTTCGACTCAATTAGCCAACCCAAATCATATCAGTCGTTCCGATTTTTGTTGACCTATCTGCTTTCGTGAGTCGTGACACATAAAGGTTTGAAGAAATCAATTAGAAGACTATACTGTATTGGTTCAAAGAAGTTTAAATATTTCAATAGATATGAAGAATCGAAAAATTGTGAGTGTTTGGATATTTTCAACCAATTTAGCTATTACTTAAATTGATTTTAAAAATGGGGAACTTCAAAAATACTCTCGTAGGGCTAAAGTACTTCAAAAATACCATTTCGCGAAAAAAAATTTAACTTCAAAAATATCCTTATAAATATTGATATTCCCAAAATACCCCTACGATCCAATTCGACCCTGCGACCCTGTGACTCAGTCCCACGCTTCGACCCAGTTTGACCCTGCGACCCAATTCGACCCTACGACCCAGTACGACCCAAAATTGCAGGAAATCGCTTGAAATCGTTGAAAATCGCTGACAAATCATCGAAAATCGCTCGAAATCACTGGAAAATCGCTAAAATCGCTCGAGATCACTGAAAATGGCTAAAAAATCGTTGGAAATCGCTCGAAAATTGCTGAAAAACGCTCAACTTCGTTTCTCCTCTCAAATTTGAAATATGTTTCGTTTCTCTCCTCTCACTAACAAAAATATCAAAATCGTAAGTGTTTTCACTAACAAAATATAATATCACATGTCTTTTCTCCAATTGTGAAATACTTTAGCCTAGGAATGTATCTTATGCCTTTTAAAAATCTTCAAAGATTATAATTGATAATTTATCATAATTTAAGTGATGTTCTTTTTTATAATGTGCAGCAAACACAAAATAATCCAACATTATTTTCAATTCATTGGGTGAACTTCAAGTTTCACAACAAATGATCTCTTCGATACTTGTAATGATCCAATCGAAAGGACCCCAAAGGAAACAAATATGTTACATCTAATAAGTTATTTTGGTCGGAACACCTTGAAGTTAAATTGAATTCAGTTTTGTTTAAGCCAGAGAAAACAAACATAAACCGGTTTGTTGAACCGGTTTAGCGTCAAACTGAAATAGTAAAAGCTAAGATGGGTTTAATCCACAAAAGATGTAAAAGAATTGAGGAATACATCGTCGATAAACGGTGCCAAGAAACCCAAAACTGGACGGTTTGACTTAAACTTTGAGAGCTGCAATAAATAAATGGATTTGCTGGGTTTATATAGAGTAAAACTGCCGATATTAAACCTTGAATCCACGGCTGTTCCTGCGCCCCCTGGCTCTCTCAAACTTTCTTCCCTTCGAGCGAACGAATGGCTTGGTGTGGCTGTGTGGCACACCGGGTGCTGGACCAAAATGCTTCACTGCTTCACGGGCGTTCTTAGGCCCTCTAAGAAGAACCTGCAGTGTTAGAACCCGGCACACAGTTGGAGTTAATTGTGTGTCATGGCTTTGTTAAACAAGAATCATATAAAACGATTACAGTAATCCAAGATCAAAGACATTGTTATGAGAGGATAGCAAAGGCTAAATGATTCCCCCTCAGTCATTTCCGTAAATGCTCATACAGACGAGAGTGGCTTGTTTGGTATGACACTACCATCATTAGTCATTGGAAGTAATTGTTTACAGCAATCCAAAGAGGTGACCCAACAGCAAAAATGAGATAAGTAAAGACTAAAAGCAAAAGCATAAAACCAAGGTGAGAAGTGTATACCGTATTCTGGCCCAGGGGAGCCTGGAGAGCAAGCTGATCAAATGTTAAGCATTCTCCTCCAGCCTTCTCGATTCTTGCTCTAGCTGTCTCGGTGAACCTAAGTGCAGTAACCTTAAGTGCAGGGACCTCATAAACTCTCAAGTCATCAGTTACGGTTCCAACTATCACAGCATTCTTGTCCTCCTACAAAATTAGAACCACCAAATGAAACTAGTAAAAAGCCAGCCTAGCCTGTAAACTGAAAAGGCCAAGTAGTAGAGAAGCTAATACACACAATAGTGTTGTGAAACTGAATAAATTATGTAAGCATAACCTCAATCACCTTCTAATAAATGCAGAAAATCTTCTGACATATGCCAGATAAACACCATAACTTATCAGCTTCTTACATGTTAATGAAAAATATGACAAACTCTTCAATATACAAGATTATCACAAACAGATACAGGTAGGATTACGAGAAACATATGTACCTTCCCCTGCATGAATTTGACGAGTCTCGAGAGAGAAATAGGGGCTTTGTTCACTTTGCTCATGAAAAGTCGCTTCAGAATCACAGCATTGAAATTGCTGCCGGTCCTCCTTACCAAAAACCGGTAAAGCTGCAACATTTTGCAGGATTACTCAAGAACAAATTAAATGGCTTTCTGATTCATAAACTCTAACCAAACCCATCATCTTTCAACAACTCCAGTAGACACCCAATAAATCAATATCTAAAAGTTGGCTCCACATTTGGAAAGACCATTGCCTTGATTACATACTGGTCAACAGAAAGAATCCATTAATAATGCCACATCATATATAGCTTGAATTGAAGCAACTAAGAGGAATTAACAATATTATACACTAACACCCACGAAATAAATTGGCAGGGTATTCCGAAACAAAGGTCAAATCTCCTAAACCATATAAATACTAGGGAAGACAAATGTACCAAATGACAGTACCCTCGACAACAAGATACGAATCCAAATAGTTGTTAAACTCTCCAATAGAAAAGTTATTTATATGAACATACTTTATAGAAAAACACGTATGTGAATCTAATTCACGATTTTTCTAGATTCTTATAATTTTTTTCATACCTTTACAAGAAGCTTGAGATAGACGTCATCAGATTTAGGAGCAACCCTCTTCGTCTTCTTGCTCTTACCTCCTGCAACCAAATCGATCCCCTGAAAACAGGAAAACACACAGGAATCAATAATCGACAAAACCCAAAACCCGAAAAAAGAAAGAACAAATCCTGAAGCTCCAATAGAAAAACATGGAAAAATGAGTGTGAATCGAACCATTTCTCCGAAGAATTCGAAAGGGGAAGCCTCGCCTGTTCGTTCGTATGTTCAAAACGCTCAGCAAAGAGAGAGGGAGCCAGGGTTTAGATGGAACTTTTAAAAGAGTAAAGTTCGCACACTGAGCAATCAAGAAATTAGGGCTCTATCGACATATTTGGGCCCTTAAGTTGAAACGCTTACTAAGCTGCCGAAAAAGCTCAGGCCTAATTTACCCATTAGACATTTGCAAGTAATTAAATTTCTTTTTAAAATGAATATCATGCTAACCTACAAAAATTTATGAAACAAGATGGGATCAGTTAGGTAGGAGAATATCATATATATATATATATATATATATTCGTAGGACTAATGTATCAAAAATATCCTGGTAATCCTAACAAAAAATTGGAGAAAAGATATACATGCCCTTATATTTTGTTAATGAAAACATATACGATTTTGACATTTTTGTTAGTGAGAGGACGGAAACGAAACCTATTTCAAATTTAGAGGAGGGAAACGAAGTTTTCGAGCGATTTTTTTCTATTTTACAGCGATTTCCAGCAATTTTGAATGCTTTTCAGCAATTTTCGAGCGATTTCCAACATTTTTTAGCCATTTTCAGTGATTTCCAGCGATTTCAGTGATTTCGAGCGATTTCCAACCGTTTTCGAGCGATTTTTGGCGATTTCGAGCGATATCCGTCGATTTCTAGCAATTTCCGAGCGATTTCCGGCGATTTTCGGTGACTTTTGGCGATTTCCGGTGATTTTCAAGCGATTTCCGCCAATTTTGGGTCGCAATGGATCGCAGGGTCATATTGGGTCGTAGGGTCGAACTGGGTCGCAGGATCGCAGGGTCATAGAGTCGCACTAGGTCGTAGGGTCACAGGGTCGGACTAAGTCGCAGGGTCGCAGGGTCGAACTGGATCGAACTGGGTCGTAGGGTCGCATTGGGTCGCTGGGTCGCAAGATCGAACTGGGTCACAAGGTCGCATAGGTATTTTGAGAATATCAATATTTATAAGGGTATTTTTAAAGTTAAATTTTTTTTTCGGGAAGAATATTTTTTAAGCACTTTAGTCATACGAGGGTATTTTTGAAATTCCCCCAAGTGGAGAGAATATCAGAGATACCCTCGTAGGGCTAAAGTGCTTCAAAATACCCTTGTAACCCTAATGAAAAAAAAAGAAAAAGAGACACATGTGTCCTTACATTTTGTTAATGAAAACACATACGGTTTTGACATTTTTGTTAGTGAGAGGAGAGAAACGGAACCTATTTCAAATTTGAGAGGAGGAAAACAAAGTTGAGAGCGATTTCCTTCCATTTTCGAGCTATTTCCTTCTATTTTCGAGCGATTTCCTTCTATTTTCGAGCGATTTCCTTCTATTTTCGAGCGATTTCCAACAATTTTGAGCACTTTTCAGCAATTTTCGAGCGATTTCCAACAATTTTTTAATCATTTTAGTGATTTCCAACGATTTCGAGTGATTCCCGACGATTTGTCAGCGATTCCGGTGATTTCCGGCGATATTCGAGCGATTTTTGGCAATTTTGGGTCGCAAGGTCGAACTGGGTCGCAGGGTCATAGGGTCACACTAGGTCGTAGGGTCGAACTGGGTCGTAGGGTCGGACTGAGTCGCTGGGTCGTAGAGTCGAACTGGGTTGAACTGGATTGCAGGGTCGCACTGGGTCGTAGGGTCGCAAGGTCGCAGGGTCGCATGGTCAAACTGGGTCGTATGGTCGCAGAGGTATTTTGGGAATATCAATATTTATAAGGGTCTTTTTGAAGTTAAAATTTTTTTGAAAGGGTATTTTTGAAGTACTTTAGCCTTACGAGAGTATTTTTGAAGTTCCCTGGATCAGTTTAATTGATTTAGATAAAAATTGGATTCGAGACGGAATATTAGACCAAAATTAAATTAATCGGAAAAGATTGATTTTAGATAAGAAAATTTGAATTCGAATCGAATAATTGATGAAAATCGAAGATAGGTATTTAGGATTTTAGAACCAACGAAATATATATATATATATATATATATATGGAGAAAATTTTGAATTAGAACTTAAATTTAAATGAGAATAGGATGAATGATGTTCTAAAAAGCGCTCTAGACGTCCGTTTAGACGTCGTCTAGGCGCTAGGCGTCTCTTGACCGTCCGACTAATCTCTAGGCATTTTAAAAAAAAGTGACGCCAAAACGACATCGTTTTGGTACTTAAAAGCTAACAACGATACTCATCCACGCGTTTATCTTTTACCGCCTTTGCTTTCATCATTGCATTTGTCTACTTATATCTATTGCATCGTCTCTTGTCTATTGATTTCATCCGAGTCTCTCGTTCTCGTCTTCGTCTCTAATCCTCGTCTTTGGCTTTATCCTCGTTTTCTTATCTGCCATCGCCTCTCGCACATTGTCATCGCTTTCATCTCTTTTCATTGCATTTTATTTCTCATCTTTGTCTTTGTTTCATCTCCACCATTAGCTTCATCTTCCGCATCACCCTCGCCTTCATCCTTGCCTTAGTCTAACATCGTACTCGCTCTACGTCCGTTTTTTGTATATTTTTATGAAATTATTTGTTGTTGTAAGTTTGTTATTCTGAATTAAATATTAATAAATATTTTTTATAAATATATCCCCCCAAAAATCAGCTAGACTCCGCCTAAACGCTCTAAACATTGTGTATCCGTCCGTCTAACACGTAAAACTTTTTGAACCTTGTGAATCCGAAGATAAATAAATTTTACCATAATATTAACTTTTCTAAAATAAAAATATTGAGATATAGATAAAAAAAATTATTATCTGTTATTCATCAGTTGAACTAATCTATGCATTAATTTTTTTGCGTTCTAATTGATCTGTAAATCTAATATTTCGTTAAATATATTTTTTATTGACACCTATAGAACAATGATATATTTGTAATTTAAGATAATACGACGTCAATATTCTGATTTTCTTTTTCTTTTGGTAACTCACACTTCTCCCCGAAACTAAAGCATTTAAGTTAGCGTCAGCAAATATTTAAAATACCCTTTTTCCATATGGTGACAATTTTTTTATATAATATCCAAATTACATTAAAAAAGCTTAATAAGAAAAGAACAGCAAAAGATCTTCCCAGCAGAAGATTCAGAATGAGAGTCTCTTCACCAAATCTTCAGTCCAAATGACAGAAACTCAATCGAGCCGTTCCATCTGCAGAGACATTGAAACAATATGGTAAAACCACATTTTCATCCTAATATATGTTGAGATTCTTATGATAGAGTTGGACAAAAAATTGTAGTTTCAAATTGATTCAACTATCTCAAATCTATTTCCCGTCCCCTTATGTAACATCCCGAAGCATAACTAGTTGTCAATTCCAAACAAAAGGACGGTACATGTAAAAATCTGAGTTCTACACAGTATGACCGATTTGGACAACAGATTGTAGCAAACACAAACTTGGTTATGCAAGGAAGTGTAATGTTTGTTTTCTACTAAATGATGCAATGATGTGAGTTCAGTCCAAGCAAAATCGACTATATCATTCAATCAATTCCGCAAATGGCACTTTATGTAGAACATTTGAGAAATGGATAAGAAGGGTTAGTACCTTCCAGAGACCGTCATTGAGGTAATGCATGTTGTCAACTCCGATTCCCTTGTTAATACGCTTTCTGTGAATAAAGAGATCAGAATCAGAAAGCTTTAAGCACAGAATGAATCCAAAAGGATTCTGGAGATAATGGAGCCAACAAGTTTTTAACTTGTGCGATGAACATGTCCAAACTCATTTATATGCGAACAACTTCGACCAAATATCAATCAGTCCATCCCTGTCAAGGGTTGGACGATGAAAAACAAATGAAACAAAGTCATCAAAGGAGAGTTGCTTTGAGAGAAAACTAGAAGGAAACCAGAGAAGGATTAAGCTAAAAGGCTATGCTTATGAGGAGAACGGGACCGATTTAACACTAGTATACTGACTATATCCACAGAATACTTGATTCTTTCCGCTTTTATTTCATTATGAATTACTATATCATGGGTAAGGCTGTAAAGTAAACAAGGTGTTTGGAAAAACTGGAAGGAGATCGGAGAGTAGTAAAGCCAAAAGAATGCCATTTCTTCCAAGTCCTGAATCCCTAATATATAAAAATATAAACCATAGTTTCGTTCCTTCTCAGATTTTCATTCCATTTACAGATTTGAATACTGAAGGTAAGTGAAAATTATTACTTACATGTCCTTGGCTGACATTTTAGTGAACCCAATTGCAAGCGCGTGCTGCTTTCCTTCTGCATATATGGCCTAAAAGAAAAGAAAAATCACAGGTTATGATGAAAAAACGGACGGGTCAAGAAGAAAATAGCATCCAACTATCGTTAGCTAGTTCATACCACAGGCCGTTCTGCCTCAACTTCTTCATCCAGAATACCTCCAGGGGATGTAAGACCAGGACACATAATGTTTGCACCAGAGAGTACAAACTTTATGGCACCTCTATCAACTTGAAACCTCTTCATTATATTCGGGTCTGCAAACAATTCAGAATTCAAAATCCACCTAATCAACATTCACAGCTAACCGATAAAGTCTAACTCTTACTACAGTCTTCATTCACGTTGTAAAAGTAAAAGGGTCGTAACATGTCTTAGAGACACCTTTTACTCTGCCGCTAATGAGGAATGCACGAAGAATGATAACTGTTTAAAAACAAACTTCATGGGAACTTTATTGAGATGAAACGTTTTAGTAATATAAGAGTCTGCACGCCCGAGACAAAAAAAAATGACATATGCCAAATCAATGTCTATTGGCAATAAAAAATCTACAGATTTCAACATGTTCCATTCACATATGTAATAAAGTCTTACAACATAATACTGGGCAATCTGAAAGAATAACAAGAAATTGAGCTATATACTGTATCTAAACAAGATAAGTATTACTGCTGTAGTATATAGGTTTTATATTGATATCACTAACAATTAGATTATATATGGTAAAGACGTGAGACCCTATAGAATGCACAATGAGAAAGGAAGAGGCATGTTACACTGATGAAGAAGGCGCAGGGTCGGCATATATGGTCCGTCGCGGATACAGAAAAAGAGTGGGACATTGTTTACAACCACTAGACTCAAATGGTTTTGGCTGCACAAAAGAGGTTCATCGGAATTTCAGAATAGCCTTAAACTAAGGTAAAATGTTCAAACTCTTAAGCTTATGAGTCGACATACCACTTGACAACTATTAGAGGGGCCTTCTTGGGTAATAGATCATCCAACACTAGTTCAAGTCCGGGGTACTGCAACATTGACATTAACAAGTTAACGACCGTATATTTGACTATTGAGGAAATTAAATTCAAAAAATTCCAAGCTTAAAAGAATAAAAAGAAAAAACAGTAGCCATACCTCATCTTGAATACTCTGGCGGATCTTGCGTTGAACAGATGCCTTCACTTGGTTCTGAGATGAAACCTCCTCAGACGAAAACCTTAGTGGAAACAACTATCATAAATAACACTGACAAAGATTATAACTAGCATAAGAAAATAAATAGAAAGCCTGAACAGGAAAGTTTAGGCTTTCTTTCAACATCCAGACACATACAGAGACCCAAACGTAAGAACTAGTGCTAATCCAAACTATAACAAACTCCCCATAATACGCCAAATTATTTTGGTAATAAGTTTTAAATAGATATGATACGATACTAACAAAACCGTTCCCAAAATATCACAGAAGTCCAACAAAAGCCATCCAAACCTATGAACTTCGAGATCTTTCCTTTCAGAACTGAAAAGCCTTCTATTCTGAAGAAAAACATTTATATACAGCTCTCTGTAAGTATAACTAACTGAGGTTAACTGACCATTATGAGATGTTATAAGGGGGCACGTTTATATATTATATAAGTGAAAATTTTTCTGATCCTCTATTTCTTTCCCTCTGCTTTCATCCTCTTTCTCAGCATCCAAGAACTCATTTGTTGAGATTTAAGAAAAATAAGTAATCATGAAACTGTAGACTGGAACAACTCTAAGAGTAAAAGATTGGTTTAATTTTTGATGATGTAATAAACCCACTACAGCTTTTCTGATATTTATAAAAAAACACAAATGCAGACTACAAGAACGTGACCTTAATGGCCTATTTCTCAGCCACTGCCTCCTAAATAGGGTGACCAATACGGGTTACCCGGACCGACCCGAACAACCCGAATCATTTGGAATATGGGTTACCCTAAAAGAACCCATATGGGTTCAAATTTCAGAACACGTTCGGGTTTGGGTGGGTCCACTTCAGGTTCGGGTTGAACCCGAAAAACCCAAATAACCCAATTTAAAAAATAAAAATAAAAATAAAATAATATAATTTGAATTTTTTAAAAGTTATAAACACTAAAAAATACTAGTATATTTTCTTATATACATATGTTATATTTGATATTTTTATTTTTGTTTTATATTAAAAAACTAATTATTTAAAGAATTCTAAAACCGAATAACTCAAATTATGTATAATACCCGAAGAACCCGAACCCGAATAACGCGAACAACCCGAATAACCCAAACTACCCCAAAAACCCAAATATCCAAATGTAATTTGGGTTATTCCGGGTCCAATGCTTTTGAACCCGAACAAGCCGAACCCGAACCGTACCCGGACCGAAAACATTCGGGTTCAATTCGGGTCCATTTTTTCAAAACCCGAGGAACCCAAACCCAAACCGAAACCCGAGGAACCCGAACCCGGATTGGCCACCCCTACTCCTAAATACTAACTCAACCCACAAGACTAAGTCAAGCTAAAAAAAACAACGAAACAAAATCGAAAAACAAAACACAAGTTATTCTAACATTTCTCCTCCTAAGCTTCGTGTGCTCGACTATGCATAGAGGCTTTGTGAGAATATCCCCCAGCTGCTCTTCAGTTCTGATGGACTTTACTTCAATCTTCCCATTTTCAGTGTATTCCCGGATAAGATGGTATCTCGTATCAATGTGCTTATTTTGGTTATGATGCACTGGGTTCTTGTTCAGAGAAATAGCGGACTTGTTGCCCACCCTCAGCATCAGTTTTCCCACTTCCAAGTTCGTAAACTCAGCAAGTAACCGAGCCAGCCAGATAGCTTGGCAGACAGCAGTTGCAACAACAATATACTCAACTTCGCAGGTTGATAGCATCAGTACTTTCTGTTTTGTAGACTGCCAGTTGATCGGACTATTGACCAAGGAAGACAATGATTCCCGATGTGCTCCTCCTAGCGTCAACATCACCAGCTAGATCACAGTAATTGGATCCTCCCAAAGCTGGTTTTTTCCCTTCCTTCCTTGCATAAAACAAACCAACTTGTTGTTCCAGCGATGTACCTCAAAATTTGCTTCACTGCAGCAGCAAGGTGATCTGCATACCCAACAGAAAATGCAAGGTCTGGTCGAGTGTGAACTAAGCACCTAAGACTTCCGACAATGTTCCAGTACATGGTTGCATCCACCAATGGACTTGTGTTCTCCTTTCTTAGCCTAAGACGTGGTTCCATCGGCATTTGACAAGGATTGCAACCCGTCATTCCTCCTTTTTCCAGAATTTTGGCTGCATATGCTCCTTGACTGAGCGAAATGCCATCAGCTTGCTGCTTCACTTCAATGCCCAGATAGTAATGTAGCAGCCCCAAGTCACTCATCTTGAACAAATCAGCCATCTCTTTCTTGAAATTCAGAACATTATTACTGTTGGTACCGGTGATCACCAAGTCATCAACGTAAACACCCACCGGCAGTCTCTCGGCTCCATTCCCTCGGTTGTAGACAGCATGTTCCGGTGGACACTTCTTGAATCCCAGAGATGTCAAGCTTTCATCCAACTTCTGATTTTAAGCCCGTAGAGCCTAATGAAAACCATACAAAGCTTTGTGAAGCTTGAATACCTTCTACTCATTCCCCTTGCTAATGAAACCCGGTGGCTGCTCCATGCAAACCTCCTCTTGAAGGTCTCCGTTTAGAAACGCAGATTTGACGTCCATGTGATGGACTTCCCACCCTTCATTTGCTGCTAACGCAAGGAGAATACATACTACCTCCATACACATCACAAGAGCAAAGACAATGCCATAGCGATGTGCATACCCCTTCACAACGAGCCTCGCCTTGTGTCTTGCCACCCCTCCATGCTCGTCCCTTTTCACTTTGAACACCCACTAAGACTGATTGCTCGTCAGCCATGAGGGAGATCAGTGAGTGTCCAAGTGTGATTCTTTTCAATAAATCACAGCTCCTCCATCATTGCCTTCTGCCAGCTCGAATTCTATTTTGCTTCAGCCAATAACGAGGGCTCATCCGCTGTCATTGTGTGAAGCTCATTAAGCTCTAGCTCACGCCTCGCAAAACCTGGTGTAACCCCTAGTCCGAGTATGTTGTCGACCATGCGGAACTGTAGCGGATTGTCTTCATATTCTGCATCGAGCTCTTCTTCGTGTATCTCTGGTGGTGACACATATTCGATCTCAGGTGCTGAAACCGGGGTCGGTGTGCCCGAACTCGCTTCGTTGTGAGCAAGACCCAATGAACTAGCTGACCGAGTTATCGCAGCTGGGTTAGTTGAGGTTTGTCCCCTCTCTATGTCACCTATCCACTACACAGTCACAAACTCCATCGAGAAAGAGCCATTAGAATTCACTTCATGCCCCTCCTTGCCGCTCAAATTCCACTGAGCAGATTCGTAAAAAATCACGTCTCGAGTCACGTGGACACGTTCCGTGGTGGGATCATAGGCTCGATAGGCCTTCGATCCTTGCTCATATCCGACGAAAATCATCGGACGACTTCTGTCTTCCAGCTTCTTCAGGTGCGGTGTCGTCTTGACGTGGACAAATAACCCAAAAGTTTGTAGATGATGAACTGCGGGCTTCTTCCCATACCAAGCTTCATACGAAGTCATCCCCTCAACACTCTTCGTTGGCGAGCGATTCAAGACGTACACAGCCGTGTTGACTGCCTTACCCCAAAACCACTCGGGCAATCCTTTCACTTTAAGCATGCTACATGTTGTCCCTACCACCATGGCGTTTCGACGTCCACAACGCCGTTCTACAGTGGTGAATACGACGCAGTGAGTTGTCTCCTCACGCCACAATCTACACAATACTCGGTGAATTTTGCTGATATGAACTCCCTTCCACGATCCGTGCATAGCGTGCCCAATTTCTACCCAGCCCCGCAGCAGCTTGAAACCGCTTGATGTTTGACCCAGCTTGATCCTTAGATTGTAGTAGCTCCACCCACATAAACTAGTTGTAGTCATCAACAAGAAGGAGAAGATACCTCCTTCCCCTCAGTGTTGTGGGTGAAATCGGAGATGTCTCCGTGCACCAACTTTAAAGCACGAGTAGCACGAAACTGGGCTTGTTCGGGAAATGGCATCCGCCGTTGTTTCCCTGCGAGAGCCATCGCAGAGCTGATCTACTTCCTCAATCTCTGGTAGTCCTCGTACCATCTCCTCCCGCACCATTTTTCTAAGTGCCGAGAAGTTCAGGTGACCACACCTCGCATGCCATCTCCAAGCGTTCTCCACACCTCTTGCTACCAAGCACACAGGTTTTGCTATTCTGACCTAAAGCACATTTAGTGATTCCCTGATCGCTTCACTTTCGCCAGTAGACATTGCTCAGGTTCACGAATCTACATCATACCGCTGTTGATCAACACCTTGTATCCTATCTCATCTAGTTGTCCAATGCTTATAATATTGGTGGTCAGTTGGGGAATGAAGTAAACCCCTGTGAGAGCTCTATGTTCGCCAGTTTCACACGTGACCGTTCCGATACACTCGATGCGTGCGACTAAGTCATCTCCAAACCGTACCGTGCCTTTCACATTCTTGTCTAGATCCGTAAACGCAGTCCGAAATGCAGTCATGGTTTGTCGCGTCAGTATCGAGAATCTAGAGTCCAACGTCTTTCTCCTCCTGTCCCACATGCATGAGGACCTTTTCTTCGACCAAGTGAACAGTTTTGATTTCTTTCCCTGTTTCTCGATCTGCACATGTTAACGCGACGACACTGAGCTTCGCCGAAGTCGACTCTTGTGGTGGAGATCGCGTGTTGTCGGAGAAACAATGAGGCTACTTGTTTGGGAAAGAAGATTCTAAAACATCTGAATCTAGGGTTGTCTGCGCCATTTGAAGTGCCTCTTCTCCATCTTGGGCTACATGGCCTATTCTTGTTTCATGGGCTTGGATCTGCATTCTTTGGCCCAATGGCCAAATTTTCCATAATTTCTGCATTGATCTTTGGATTTATCTTTGTCGTGGCCCATTGAATTAGAACTCCCATTTTAACGCCATTTTCCTTTGTTTTTGCCTCGTCTTCGACCAGATTTTTCGCCACCGGAGTGACCTCCATCACGCCGTTTCCGGCGTGCTTCCCACCTCTGTCAGATACAGTTTCTGACCAACACCTTCGCTCGAGGATCCGAGTCCGTACCTCTCCTCTACGACACGAAGAAGACCTGCAACTTCCTCCACCAAGATCGTGGTTAGATCGAGGAGGGTCTCGATGGAGATGGCCACCTGTTACAAACGATTCGGTACCACCTTCAACATCTTTCACCACCTCCACATCCGTCACGGTCTCGCCAAGCACCCTGAGACACGTTGCAAGATTCATGATCCCCATGGTGAAATCGTCCACGGTTTCCCCATCTCGAAACTTGATCTCGTTGAACTCTTGTCGAAGATTTTGTGCATTCGCCTCCTTAACGCGATCCACACCAATGCGCATCCCTTGCACACTCTCCCACGCCTCCTACGCCGATTCATTCACGACCAGCGTTGCGTGCATCTCTGGAGGCACTGCACGAAGAATGGCTGAGAGCACAAGCCTGCATCACGGTACTCTGCCACGCCGGGCTCGATGGCTACCCATAAACCCTGAGCCTGCAGGTTTACGCGCATCAGCAAGGACCACTCTTGATAATTGGCTCGCGTCAACATCGGGTAAACCACGATGCCGAAAGTCTCCTTGACAATCCTTTCGATCACCGTAGTATGACCAACATCACGTCGCTCACGGCCACGTCGTGGAGGTGACTCTGACATGAGCCGACGACCATGGCGCTGGGTGTTCTTGACTGCTTTCCATCCAAACCCAAGGAAGCAATAATTGTCCCTATTTCTTAAATGCTGCTCTGATACCAAATGTAAACTAGAACAACTCTAAGGGTAAAGAGATTGGTTTAATTTTTGGTGCTGCATAAACCCATCACAGCTTTTCTGATATTTATAAAAAAAACACAAATGCAAACTATAAGAACGTGACCGTAATGGCCTATTTCTCAGCCACTACCTCCTAAATACTAGCTCAACCCACAAGACTAAGTCAAGCTAAAAAAACAACGAAGCAGAATCGAAAAACAAAACACAAGTTACTCTAACAGAAACTGTGAGGTAAAATTGTTCAACAAAATCGTATTAAAGAATATGTAACACAAACATCCTAAGGAATACTTATAAGCAACCCCATAACCTTCAAAGGAATAACTTGGATGGACAATCACATAATCAGAATTGTATCCTTCAAAAGTACACATAACATTAGTCACAAACCTGACACCAATGGGACTATCCTACACATTTAAGTTCAGAACAATACTTGCTGTCAGATATAAAAGATGATTGAATAATAAAAACATTATAATCAAAATCAAAACCAATTTCAGTAACATCCTAGCACCAGAGGCACTCATGATACTAACTCAACTCCAACGGTATCTACTGCATTACACTGCAGGAACTCCAACGATATCTACTGCATTACACTGCAGGAACTCCAGCGATATCTACTGCATTACACTGCAGGAACTGTTAGAAACGCTAATGATTAAATTCCAGTAGTACTACAAGTACCATTTCATTCACTGTACAATCCACCATTGAAATTGTTACTGAGATGGCAGAAGATCCGACCAAAAATAGAGGCAAATAGGAGCCCTAGACCATGCAAGTGGAACAACAAAAGCAACCACAGGTATTCCATGTTCCATAGACGAACACAGAATGTAATCAAAGACCCATAAAGAAATCCAAACAATTACGACAAAATCAGAGAAACCCGCGTAGATATCAAACATATATACACACAATCAACAAAACTTGAAGAAAAGATAAGGAGAAAGGAAAAATGATACAAGGAAGAAAAAGAAGTCGGGAACCTATGAAGGAAAAATGGAGAAAACCAACACAAAATGAGATAAACCCGTGTCCGAAATCAAACAGAATCACGAAGAGATTGTGAATCAAAACGTGAACAAAGAGGCAAGAGTAACATAGATGAGCAAAAGATTCGTACTTTTTGAACATGATAGAACAAAATCGGGAAATGGGATAGGGTTCTCCTTTAGGGATCAGAAGTACCGATCTTCGAACCAGAACGATCGCAAAGTTGCAGCGCAATCGGGTAAATCACCAAGCCAAGGCGTTTCGATGAAGCTATGCTTCTCCACTCTTCAGTTTTTACGGACAAAACCCTATTAGACTCGTAATTCTATTTTTCTTAAATTTTTCATTGATTTTGTCCGAGTAAATTCTCATATTTTAAATTTTTATTCTACTTCTCTTTAAAATTTTCAATTATTTTATATTTTATAAGAAAACATCCTATTACTTTATATTTTATAGGAAAACATCCTATTACCCTTAAAAATATACTTTTTATTCTGATTCATTGATCAAGGGTGGACATGGTGGGTATCAAAATTTTTAGGTATCTGAACCTAAATCTGAATCCAAAACGGATAAATTATTTTCAAGTTAAACCCTCGAGATATGGATATCCGAAATTTAGATATCCGATCAATAAATTGGATACTCCCGAGTAAGCAAAATCGAGTCACTAATTACGCACGGAACAAACTACAAAAATCGTGCGGATTGTTTACAGATCGTATGATTCTCTCACATAGAGCTTATACTTGAAATCAGACAACATTTGCAACCAATATCCTACAGATGAAATCCCCCCAGACACTACACTACCATTATCATAACAACTCGAACTATGACTAGGAATCCCATGTCAAAAACCATATAGCGAAATAGTTGTTTATCCACAATGGAGGTGACAGGTAGATGTGTAAAATGAGTTGGCTGACTCAACTCGTCATCAGCTCGCCTGTTCAATTCGACTCGTTTCAAAACAAGTTGGAAAATCTCAACTCAACTCATTCACCTTTAGCTCGCAAAAAAAATCGGCTTGCGAACTAGACTATTTAATTTAAAAGAGTTATAATATATTAATATTATATGTTTTTCATCCTCAAACCAAATAAAATATATAAAATAAAAAATATTATTTCGAATACAAAGTTATTAAATATCAAAATACTAATTGAAAAACAAATTTATCAAATATCAAATAAAATATCGAATACATGAATATATTTTTTTATAATATTTTAAAAAATATTTTTCCTTTATTTGCTAATAAAAATACATTATTTGATAGAAATAGGAAAATAATAATAATATAATATATAAATAATATATTATAGTTCCTTAAATAGTATTTAATAAATGCAAAGAATATGTATAATATGTAGAAATAGAAAAACATTTGATTTGCATGTGATTTTGTATCCAACTCGGCTCACTTAAATATGATATGAGCTAGAACTGGCTCGTGAGCCGATATTTTATTTTACACCCCTAGCAAGAGGCGAGAAAGAGAGAGAGAGACGAGGCCGACGAAAGTAGAAATGGTCGGAAAAGGTAGCAAGTGTGAAAGAGAGACATGACCGCGTGGGAATGAGAGAGTATGAAAGAGACACCGATCACGCGGGAGGGAGGGAGTGTGAGAGAGAGACCATCGATTGAAAGTGAAAGAGAACAAAGGAACCCATATATAACCCTAATGACATTTTTGTAAATAATATAACATATATGAGTATTTAAATAATTTTGTATATATATCCTTGGGTACCCGAAGGGTAATGAAATTTTATTACCTAAACCCACGAGTTTGAGTAACTTTTTTGCGGATTCTGAATGGGTTTCGGGTCGAGACATGTTTTCACGTAATTTGTCCACCCTTACCCTCGATTTTGCCTCTTATTCGATTCTCCCTCAACTTTTGACCCTAATCATATTCCCTTCGACCATAAAAAAATTACTTAAAATCATATACGTTATTTTCCATTAATTTCAAACTTTTTAAGATTGAAATCATAAAAACCCTCCCGATTTTGATGCGAATCAACTCGATTTTGACCTGAAATTGATCTAATTTTGACCCGAATGTTTTACATGTTTTGAACCGATTTGAGTTAATTTTGAATCATTTTTGACCCATTTGCATCTTGAAATATCAATTTTTAGACAATTAGATTGTAATGTACTACAAACATAAATATTTTATATTAATTTTTTGGATAAGTGCGTTGAAATCAAATTAAGCAGATCGATTTAATTGATTTCGAGTCAAAATTGGATAGGTTTAGTTAATTGCATCAAAAGCGAGATATTCAGATTGATTTAATTGATTTCGAGTAAAGAAATGGGTGAGAGTTAGCTAATTACGTCTAAATCGAGTCAATTGCATTGATTCTATTAACTCGATTTTGATCCGATCTTGATGCAATTTTTACCCAGTTTTGACTCAGTTTAACTCGATTACATTTTGATAAGTTAATTTTTAGATAATTAGATGTGAAATTGTTGCGAACATAAATAATTTGTGTTATGTTTTGATAATTGTGTAAAAATCAAGTTAATAGGGTAAAAACCGGTGTAAAACTGAATCAAAATTGGGTTAAACTTGAGTTCAAATCAGGTCAAAAATTTTGGGCGGGTTTCAGGTCAGAATTGGATGGATTGGGTCAAAATCGTGTGAGTTTTTAAGGTTTTAACCTCAAAATTTAATTTAATGCAAATTTTAACAAAAAATTAACGAATGGTGGTTTTAAAAAGATTTTTTTATAGTGGTGGTCGGAATAGGATTAGGATTAAACATTGAGGAGAATCGAATGAGGACCAAAATCAAAGAGAAATTGGACTAAAAACATATATTAGAGGAAAAATAAATTGTTTTCGGTTTTTATACTCTATTGCACTTTGGAGTGATTTATGGCATGTAGAATAATGTTTATCGGTTTAATTTTATAAATCTAGTTTGATGTAATTTGGGAGAAGGTGATTTGCTAACTAAAATTCAATTTGGTAAGTTTTTTGAGAAACATGGTTGCTCTGTTTTTGTTTCGCAAAACAAAGGAGTCGTCATGTGGAGGAAAAAACATGACCTCATTATTTGGTCATTAAAAAGGCTTATAGAGGCATATATAAAAGGAAGGAGACCTCTTATTATTCTTCTTGTTGTAATTTTCATTGTTCTCAATAAACATCGAACTATTTTCTTAGATGTATATTGAATCAAAACAGTTCATATAAATTTGTAAAACATTATGTCATCTTTAATATTATTTTCCCCGTTCATGTTATTCTCATATCTTCTATCTTCCATAGAATGTGGCAATTAATGAGTTCAATACTTTGTTTAAAAAAAATTAATCACTAATATTAGAATATGATTACATTCTAGAGAATTCACCTTCATATAAGATGGTTTTTTAATGATAAACGAGGCTAATTAGAATTGGGGAAAATTCTTGATGGCAAAGTTCACTCGGACGCAGAATCAAGGGTTTGATCTCGTTGTTGATTAGTAGGTTTCAACAATCTTTAAAAAAAACTAAAGAAGAGAAAGCAAGGCTTAGGCATGAAACGACAAATAATGTCAAGATCTTTCAAAATTTTAAAACTCAAAGAGTATAAGGGATTAAGAAATGACTTATTGGAGAGTTGAAAGTTTAGTCATAATTTGATAAGAGCTTACAAGTGAATAATCTTATGGTTTCAATGTTTGTCAAAATATTTTTTAAAAAAGTTGCATATTAAAATTTATGTGAAACAAAGGTTTTATGACTTCAAGATGGAGGAACAAAAGACCAAAGCAATAAATGTGGATACATTTCTTAAGTTAATATTTAATATTAATAGTCTGCAAACCGCAATTTGAGATGAAGATTAGATTATATTCCTGTCGAACTCTCTTCCTATTCAATATGAATAGCTACAACATACCTTCAAGTATGAAAGAGAAAATCATACTTTAGAGAAAATAACATCTGCAGCTTTCTCGAGAGAGTTAGAAATCAATGCATAAAAGGGTTCTCAAACTTGATAGAAGAAGGATTAAATCTCAGGAGAAGATCTGAACAACATGATCAAAATAGAATTACTGAATACATAGAGATCAACATCAAACCCACGGGAAAAGAACATGATGGAAATGTGAGGGTAAAGGACATTTCAAAAAAGAATGTTCCTCAAATAAAGTTATGCTCAAGACTCTAGAAGAAAAGAAAATACAGCATCAAAATTATGTGATTGGATCTAAAGTATTTACAGCATCAAACAATGATCAAATGGAGCAATAGAACATGGATTCAGAGCAAACTTTTCACATGAGATTAAGGAGGGTTTGTTTTGAAGCATTCTCAAGTGTTAGTGAATGAAAGTTGTTGCTTGATAACAATAAAATATGTGACATAATGGTAGTGGGAACAATCAGAATTAAGACTCATGATGGACTTGAGAAATTGCTCACTCAAGTCAAATACATTCTCGAGTTAAAGAGAAATCTAAGTTTTCTGGATTGTTTGTAAAAATGGGACTCTGTTATAAATTAGAAGGAGATGCTCTAAAACCAATGAAAGAACATATGGCAAAGCTAAAATGAACACTACAAAATAGGTTGTATGTTCTTGATGGGTGGATTATAAAGTGTGAAACAACATTAAGTGAATCAAGAGAATGATGAGACATCACTCTAACATAGACGTATAAGACATGAATATGAAAGGGATGGAAATACTTGAAAACAAATGATTGGAAAGCTTGATCTGTGAAGATGAGGTGCATTCTTGCTAAATCTAGTTTAGATAAGGTGTTTTAGTTTGAGGCAACATCTACTGCGGTCTACATGATTAATCTATAACTATCCACGATAAATTGCAAGGTTTTTATAGAGCTTTGGATATGAACATAACCTTGTGATCAACATTTGAAAGTGTTTGGTTTTGTGGTGTATGTTTATATAGAACACGATAAGTTAAATCCAAGGGCCAGTAAATGTATATTAGTTGGTTATCATCTAGTTTTAAAGGTATGGCTTCATTATTAAAAAAAAGAATTTGATTAGTAGAGATGTGATATTCTAGAATTAATCACAAAACCATCATTAGATTTCTAGAATTGCGGAATGGCACGGAGGGATTTTCACCCGATAATTGTCTCCTCAATACGACACTAATCATCACCGTGTGTACCTCAATAACAATTATCTAATACTTATATTTATATGAATCAACGTTAGAATAAAATTTCTAACAGCAAATGATAAGAAAGAGATTGTGAAACTTAAGAAAACTTATAAATGATGAATTTGAGATAGAGAACATGAGACCAACTAGAATTCTTGGGATTGACATCATTATAGATTTGTTTTACCACAAGAGAATGAATTGAACAAGGTTTAATCAGTATGGTATAAATCAAACTAAGGGAGTACAAACACCATTGCAAAAATTTCAAATTATTTACGTTAACAAATAATCAAAAAGCTACATAGAAGGAATAGACGGGACGGGGTGGTACTTGTGATATTTCGGCTTGGGACGCATTTTATTTGGCAGTTTTCTGGATGTGGCGTCTGTGCCATATTGCATTATAGGTGGATATGTAGTCACTAGTGTACCCGATGATTGGAACCAAATTTGACTTAGATCATTGTATTGGTATTGTAAGTAGTGCATGAGTAAGCTAGGGGGACTTCATTTGAAAGATGTGAAATGGATCTTTAGATACGTTGAAGGAAGCTTATGTATGAAAAAAGTGTACGCTGGAAACACAAGAACAACATTGGAGGGCTATTGTAATGCAGGTTATGCATTTGACATTGATAACCGAATGTTAGTAATTGGTTATGCATTCACTGTGGGTGGCAACACAGTAAGTTAGAATTAAATATTAAAGAATCTATCAGGATGATAGTGTTTCTGAAAGAGTTGGGTTTTAAGCAATAATCGGTGAAGATTTAGTGTGACTCTCATGATGCAATTTGTTTGGAAAATATCAGTATCTATCGTGAGAGAACCAAACACATTAAAAAAGGTTACATTATATTAGAGATATTATTACAGAAGGGTTGATTAATTTCAAAAAAATTTTTAATGAGAAGAACTGAGTTCCAAACAAACTACCATAGTCAACACGGTTATCGAAACAAAATATATCGCTGCATGTGAAGGAATGAAACGATCTGGATGAGAAAGTTCATTAATGAATTTGGTATATTACCTTCAATTATAGAACTCGTTCTATCAAAGATCAAAACATCTTCTATATCAGTTTCATTTGATATGAAAGACCACTAAGTATGGGAACATTCAAATTCAAAAGCTAAACGGAAAAGAAAACGCGATAGATCCACTTATAAAAACGCTTGATAATGTTTCAAGTTCTGTTGTATTTTCAGAAGTTGAATTTACGTAGAACTATTATATGAATCATGTAATGTTTGAACATTTTATTTCTAATAAAATGACATTTATTTATTTATTTATTATATGATGATTTGAATATATATATATATGTATATATTGTTGTATGAATACATGATTAATATTTGAAACAAGTATCATATGTGTCTTATCATTTAAAGTGATGTATAGAGTTTAGTAAAATTGGATCCGTGGGGATAAATTTCAATGATTGACATGTGGACTTTATTATAAAGTAAAATATCTTGATGATAAACTTACATTAATTGATTATAAATCTAGGAATATTTCAGTAATTATAGGATCACATCTCCTTGACCTAAGTTTTCGTAGACCTATATAAAAGAAAATAGTTTAATAAATCGTTAATTATAGACAATAAAAAATAGGGTAAAAAGACAAAAATCATATATGATGTATACATATACATATATGTTATTAATATCAACATATGCATACTATATATATAATATACATACATATATTTATATTATATACATATATTTACGATCCAATATATTACTATTAGTATTTTAACATGTTATCGGCACAAATATTTTTTTAACAAACTAAAAAATAAAAATCATATGTTTCACCTCGTAAAAAAATACACAGTAATTACGTCGTAAAAAAATTTACCGTAAAAAATTCTTTAAATTTATTTATTTTCAATCAATTTTAGTTTTCATTTTGGACCCGATTTAGCAATATATATATGAATATGATGGGATAAATACTAGATATATTGGATTGAATACCGTGGACTGCATACCGAACATTATGGACTGAAATTCGGACATCATGGACTAACTATAATACATCATGGACTAAATATCAAATATTACCAAATAAAAAACATAAAATATATATTTTATATTATATAATTTTATAGACTCGGTTACCAGGTAAAATCTTAATACCTTTGTATTTATCTTTTATTTTTTTATAAAGGAGGTCATGCCATCTAATTATTTATTTTTATGCTATTTAATTTTATTTATTAATTTAATTTTAAATTTATTATTTTTTATTAATATATTTATTTATATATCATATTCTAAATATTATTATGATAATTAATAGCTTGAATTTTATTTTCGAATAAGTTATCATGTTGATCCTCGTGAATCTCAAAATCAAGGCATTTGATGTCTCTAGAAAAAATTACATGATATGGGCATTTGATGCGAAAATGCATCTAAAAGGCAAAAAGCTCATTGTCATTATTAATAAAGTTAATAATTATTCGGAGGAGAAAAAGCCAAAAGCCATGATATTTTTATGCCATTATATTGTCAATGGATTAAAGAATGAATATCGAACAAAACAAGAGCTCGCAGATTTATGGGAATCTCTTAAAGATCGATTTGATCACAAAAAATATGTGATCCTCCCAAAGGTAAAGCATGACTGCTGAATCACTACAAGAAATTCACGATTTAGGACTGAAGATTCCGTCCCTAATCCGTCCCGAAACAAGTTTAGGGACGGTAGGCAACCGTTCGCAAACGTGCGTCCCCAACACATATCCGTCCGCAATCCGTACGAGATATCGAGTGCACAAACTGTCCGCAATTTCGGACGAAAGGGTAGTTCGGAAATCGACACGAAACCCGGACGGATATCGTGCTTAAAATCTCCGGACAACATTATTCCCGTCCGGAATTTTTTTTAAAAAAATAAAAAAAATAAAAATAAAATTTAAAATTGAAATTAAAATTAAATAATCAGTATTTATTCAATATTAAAATTATCAATTTACAAACTAGTTGGTGGTAATTGGGAATTATCATCGTCATTATTTTCGGTCGTATCCCAATTGATAGTGGGCATGTGTTCCTTCATCATTCTGAGCCACTGCTGACGTTCCCTTCTTGATCGTTCAACTTCTCTTTGCAGAGCGTTGAACTCTAAATTTTGTTGTTCTAATTGTGAACTTTGTTGTACTAATAGTGAACTTTGTTGCTCTAATTTTTCTTGCATCTTTGAGATTGTGTTTCAAAATTCTTCGGTCGCGACCTTTTCCTTACCTTTGGAAGAACTCGCATGTTTTGATGTCATTCCTCCAAGACCAAATAAGCGACCTTTGTACGGTGTTACGTGCTACAAAAAATATTGAAATTCAATTTAAATTGAAATTATCAATAAAAATTAATTGCAAAATTATAATAAATTTACCTCGAAATATATCTCGTTGTATTCTTCTTGAAAAAGAGTTGGTTGCGTCCCATCTTCTCTTGGCGGGATTTGGGACACTCGTTCTGATGCTATGTTCAAAACATCGTCATGAATTTGTTTTGCCCTGACATCTACCCACGAACCGTCGGATTTTTTTTTGTGTGTGCGTTCCAACAATTCCACGTACGACGGTTCACATCCCTTCCCTTTCGTCTAAAACAAATTTGAAAATCATGTTTTACCTATTAAACAAATGTCACTCGTAGTAAAACTTTAAAAAAAATTTAAATCTTACCAAATCTTCGTAAACCTCCGCGAAAGAGCGGGAACCAGCAGTATGCACACTTATCCCATATCCCGCTCTATCAGAACGGCGGGATCGACTAGCGCACTGACTTCTCTCCTTAACGACAGGATCGTCCCAATAGACAAGCATCTGTTCCCAGACATTGTCTGGGATCCAAAGAGGTTCGTTACTTTTTGTCTCCTAGTCTATTATCACGTCGTATACAAGAGATTTCAATCGTATTGCCGCATGCTTTTGAAATTCGGACTTTACTAGTCCACTTATTGCAGGATCCCAATAAAATTTTTGCTGAAAACAATGAAATAATTATTTTAAGTTCAAAATTTATAATGAAATGAATATTTAAAAAAACATACTATGAAAGCTTTCCACCATCGTTCCTTTATTTTAGGATCGGTTCGCGTCCAGTTATAACATGGACGATCATAATCAGCTTTTATCGTCTTTGTGATATGCCGATTAAGTTGTTTAATACCAAACCTATTGAAACAAAATTAAAAGTAAATTAAGACTTGATAATTAATTAGTTACAAAATTAAATTTAAATTTAGTTTATACCAAAGTGCGCCGGATGAAGAATCCGGATCTATACGAGGAAGTTTGCATATTTCCTCATCCATCGGTAAAAGCTCTTCCACCGTGTTTCCTGATGCATCGGAGGCTCGTGATACATCATCGGCTCGACCGGCGGTGGCATCTGCTGATAGAAGGGATACGACATATATTGTGTCGATCCAGTAGTCGGAAATAAATTCGGATTCATAAAATCCAAAAATACTGCATCCGATTGTCTCTGGTGTTGTGGACCATTAGCACTTTCTTCAGATGTTGAGCGGTTTCTGGTGTTACCGCCTCTTCCAACATGACGCAACATACTAAAATTGTAATTTAAAAATTATATAAATATTTAATTCAATGTTTATATTAAAAATTTTAATTGCTAATTGAATATTAATTAATTTTAATTTAATTTTAAAACCACATATAATTTAATATAAGTGTTTTAATTTTTAAAAACATATAACTTAATAATGTTTTTTCACAACTTAATATAACGTATATTTGATATAACGTATATAACTTAATATAACGTATAACGTATATAACTTAACAACTTAATATAACTTAATATAACATATAACTGATTTAGACATTTCATCGAACATCTAATTTACATAACTTAATATACGTATATTTGATTTAGGCATTTTATCGAACAACTAATCTATATAACTTAATACATACATATATATTCAATTCTTTCAAATTTTCTTCATTATATTAAGGATACAAACATATTATTTCAACAATATGTATATATTTCCACAAACTTATATATTTCAACAAACTTATATATTTCCATAAACATATATATATTTCCACAAACTTAATACATGCAAATTTAACCCATACCTCGGTGGACGTACGGACGACGGGCGGACGGCAGACCGGCGTGGACGGGCGGCGGACAAGCGGCGGAGTGCACGGACGGACTGTAAAAATCAAGCCTAAATCAACACTCTAGCGTATAAAAAATAATCGAACAACCGAGAGAAACACTTACCGAACGGGCGGCGGACGGACAACGGACAACAGACGGACGAACGGCGGACGGGCGGGGGAATGAGCACAAACCGTCAAAGAGGGGGAGCGATCTTGCTATTGAACTATAATAACTACTTAGATATTTATAATAAAATTTAAATATATTGATATTTTTTTAAATGCGAAGTGAGGAAATGAGGGTGGAAGCCAGAATTTATAAAAATTTTCGGACGGAGGTCGTGACCCGTCCCATATTGCAGACCGATTCCGGATGAGGGTCGCGACCCGTCCAGAAAATGCAGCCTGATTCTGGACGAGGGTAGCGACCTATCCGGAAAATGCAGACTGATTCTAGACGGGGGTCGCAAACCGTCCGACAATTGCAGACTGTTTCCGGATGGTGGTCGCGAGCCGTCCGGAATTTCGAGACAGTTTTCGGACGATACCCCTGACCCGTCCGGAATTCCAGACCAATACCCTATTTCGTCCCAATGCCATCCACAAACAGGATATTCGACCGAGGGACCAATTCATAAAATCTTATATATATTTCATGAGGGATGAGAACCGACCGATATATATATATATATATATATATATATATTTCGTTGATTCAATATAAACTTAAAAATAATAATTCTTTAGCATCTGATAACAAGTTAACATTAATCATATTCAGAGTCACATAATTCTTCCGTCGATTCTTGTGATTCTGAATTTGATTCAAATTCTTCATCTTCTTTGTTTCCTTCTATCTCTTCATCTTCAATTTCTTCGACTTCACCATGTGCCAATGCTTCAATTGTAACTTCATCAATAGCAACAATCTCGGTGGTTTGTTGGTGCATGGCCAATTGTTGTTCTTCTGTGTTGTCGATAAATTTACCCCTTGGAAGTATCTTCATTGCAAAACGCTAACCTGAAGATCGTCTCATATATGTATATGAATTGTAACAAACTTAATCGGCTTGTGACGCAAGAATAAAAGGCTCGTATTTTGCATATCTTCGTGTAGAGTTAACTTCTACGAAGCCTAATCTGTTTATTCTTTTTCCAGACCGTTTATTGGATCGAACCAATCACATCATAATAACATCACTCTTAAACCGACATAACCTACAAAAAATGGAAAATATAAGTCAATATATTCGAAAATATCATACGTGGTATCGAAAAGAAATTTTTTGGATTAGTATTGGTACCTAGATATTCCAGTTGAAAAATATCTTTCAAAATCCCATAAAAATCTGGTTTGTCGGTCGATTCACAATAGCTTTCACCTTTCACACATACACCATAGTTCATAGTTGACTTCAATTTTCCGTGCTCGTAAGTATGAAAGTTGTAATCACGTGTAAAATACATTGGCCAACTCGTAACTTTTACAATTGTTCCTTTAACAAAATCGCGTAGCCATAACTGGTGATTACCAATCTCAATCTGCATTAAATGAAACAATCATCGATATAAACGTCTTATCCATGTGGAGAAATCTCTTCCTTTAATAATAATATATCATTTACTTACATATTGTCTTATCCATGTGGAGAAATCTTTTTTGTTTATGTTCTTGGAGTTGAGATTCATCAATATTCATATATGTATTCTTCAATACATCATCAAACATCCTGAAAAATGTCAAAAACATTATGTTAATATTACAAATAATACATATACGCAATTGAATCTATATATTTATAGGATGTTACCTTTCAAAAGGCCGTATATATTCACAGTTGAGTAAAACATACGTATGTGCGATGTGTAGAGATCTTTGATCTTCGAAAAACATATATATTTTCTAACAATAGATGAGCTCATAGATTAAAAATAAAAATTGCTAAAATTTGATTAAGTATGCTTAGTAGTGTATATGTCTTCTCTTGATTATTTCTAATCGATCTGATTTTTAGAGAAGTGATTGTTACCAGCTGTTCGACCAACTCCGCAAAATATATCAGGAACATCTGGTACTGGATATGAAAATGCCACACCACCATCAAAACATATGTATGGATTTCTACTTCGCGTTTGAACATGTGGCTCGAAGTAGTAAGAAGTGAAGAACAATATCTCCTCATTTACGTATTGTTCCACAATTGAACCCTCTGGACGAGCTTTTTGTTTGGCCATCAATTCAGAAAAACATATGGGAAGTAGTCTTTGCATGAATACATGACAATCGTGACTTTTCATCCCTGATAACTTTCCTCCATGAATATCGACGCACCTTCCGATGTTAGATGCATAACCATAAGGAAATTTCACGTCTTCTTTTCAACATTTCAACAATTTATATTTCTTATCATTCGACAATCTGAGTATCGGAACTGGAGCTTTACCGTCTCCACTTATATGTAACTCCTTCCGTGAGCAATACTCTGTGAGATCCTTTCGTGATTTAATGTTATCCTTCATTTTTCCTGTGACATTCATTACCGTATTGATGATATTATCGAAAGAAATTTTCTCTATGTGCATGACGTCAAGATTGTGGCGAAGCTTCAGATTTTTCCAATACGGCAAATCCCAAAATATGCTCTTCTTGTACCAATTATGGGTAATTCTGTAACCATCAATTCTCGGATGATTGTTTCGTCTGCAATCTATACTCCTCGCAATACCCAAAGTAAGAAGTCGTTCATACAATATCTCTTTGCCGGTCAAAACTGGAGGAGGAGATTTCCGCACAACAATATTCCTTTTGAAATTCCTCTAGTTGCGTTGTAGTGTATCATCAGGAGGAAGAAAACGGCGATGACAATCAAACCAACTCGTCTTTCGTCCATACTTCAACTGAAAAACGTCTGTTTCCTCCATGCAATATGGACAAGCCAATCGACCATGCATTGTCCATCCAGATAGCATACCATAAGCTGGAAAATAACTTATTATCCACATAAGAGCACCTCGTAATATAAAATTTTATCATCTCGAAACTTCGTACACTGGAACTCCCTTCCATAATTCTTTCAATTCTTCAATCAGTGGTTGAAGAAATATATCGAAACTTCTTTTCGGATGATTAGGCCCGGGAATCAATATTGTTAAGAATAAACACTCACGCTTCATGCACATATTTGGTAGTAAATTATACGGTGTCATAATAACTGGCCACAACGAATAGTTTCTCCCAGACATCCCGAATGGATTAAAACCATCAGTGTAAATGCCTAAATAAACGTTTCGAATCTCAGCTACAAAATCAGGATATACCTTGTTAAATTGTTTTCACGCCTCACCATCTGAGGGATGACACATTTCTCCATCAGGACTTGAATGCTCGGCATGCCATCTCATGTCGCTTGCGGTCTTCTCTGATTGATACAATCTTTTTATCCTGTATGTAATCTGTAAATACCACATACGACGAAACGGAACCGATTTTCCATTTCTTGTCAAATAAAATCGATCTTTTCCACAAAATCGACAATTGATAAAATTTGAAGTTTCTCCATTTATTGTCAAATAAAATCGATCTTTTCCACAAAATCGACAATTGATCAAATCCGAAATTTCTTTCCAGAAAATCATACAGTTGTCTTGACAAACATCAATGTTTTGATATGGCAATAAACCCAATGATCTCATCATCTTCTTTGTTTCATAATATGACTCGACTGCATTATTATCTTCGGGCAAATAATCTCTTACTAATTGTGATATAGAATCTATGCAATTCTTAGAAAGATTATTTTAATTCTTCAAATTTATCAACCGTACAGATAAAGACAACCGTGAAAGACCACTTCTAGAACCATCATAAAGTGGATGCCTAGCACTTTCTAACATTTCAAAAAAAAAAAATTTGCTTCATCATTCGGATCTTCTTCAATATTTTCATCTTCGTTTCTTTCAACGAATGCATTTTACACCATTTCTACATAAGGGTTTATTTCTACATCTTGTAAAGTCTGAGACACTTCATGATTTACAATACCCCTACTAAAATTTTCCACAACATTACTGGGTCGTGGTGCAAAATTCTCTCCATGAGATAACCAAATAAAATAATTTGGAGTAAACCCTCTTAAATAGAGATGATTCCAAACGGTTTTCTCATTAACGAATTTTTCATTTTTGCATTTAACGCATGGACAAACCAACTTACCGTTTTCTCTATAAAGTTGTTGATTTGTCGCCACCGTCATAAACTGTGTAAGGCCTTCTACAAACTCCTTCGATACACCTTGAGTTTCCGGATCAATTCTTCTATACATCCACTGTCTCAAAACGAAAAATATTCGATCTCGACGACGATGCCATTATAATCAGAAACGATAACAAGAAATGTAAAGAAATATATGAGAATTGTGTGTGAGAAACGGATAGAAAAGGAGAGACTAAATAGAAAATTTTGGACCGATTATGGACGGATTACGGACTAATATAAATATTTCCCGATGAACTGTCCCGAATACGTCTGCAAATTGCGGACGGATTGCTATACCGTCCGCAAATTGCGGACCGATTGCTATACCGTTCGCAAATTGCGGACGAACTTCTATATCGTCCCAAAACCGTCCGCAATTTGTGGACGAATTGCTATGTCTTCCGCAATTTGCGGACGGATGGTGAATCCGTCTGCAAATTTCGGACGCCCCTGAAAGTAGTCCTGAATCCATCCGCAATTACAGATGACTTAGGGACTACTATGCTGTCTACAAATTTACGGACAGATTAGGGAAGGATTTATTATTCCGTCCTTAAATCGTCCATTATCCGTCCCTAAATTTAGGAACGACTGATTTAGTCTGCAAAGTCAGTCCCGAAGTCTTATTTTTCTTGTAGTGAATTTGAATTTCCAAGATTACAAATCCGTGGATGAATATCATTCTGCTATGTTCGAAATAATCTCTAGAATAGAGCTATGTGGAGAAAAGATAAGTGATTACGATAAGTTAAAGAAGATATATCTACATTCCATGGTGATAATGTCATTTTACAACAACAATATCACGCTACAAATTTCAAAACCTATCGCGAGTTGTTGTAGCTTCTCTTCGTTGTAGCATAAAAAACGAGCTATTAATGAAAAATCAGCATGCTCGTCCCAATGGTTCGTGGACGTGGATATATACGTGGTTTTGGGCGTGGTCGTGGTAATGGATACAGTAGAGGAAGAGGCCGAAGCATTGCACCAAACAATTTCCACCATGGAGATAATAAAAATAAAGATTAACGAATGATTGAAGATAAAAATGTGACTAAAAAGTGAAAAGATACAATATGTTATCCGTGCGGTATGAGTGGAAATTGGTCTCAAGTGTATCGTACACCGAGATATTTTGTTGATTTATACCAACAGTCACAAAAAGATAAATGCAAAAATTTTGAAATGAACTTTTTCGCTGATGATCTCGATGATTTCCTAAATGATGATAAGGGTGGAATGCATCTCGACATCGTCGATTTCGTGGACCATAGTGATAATGAATGATATCGACATGAATTTTTCTTTTCTTTTTTTTGTATTTTTAAGCTTTAACTAGTTATTTTAATTTCAAATGTAATTTTCTTTTGGTGTTTAATTTAATTTTTATCTTTTATTATAGTAGTTTGATAAATTTTTGTACATTATATGCAATTATAATTTTCATATATTTCAGGTTCATCACTATATTTATGGGATCAAAGTAACATAAAAATGTTAGGATCAAATATCAACGATGGTGATATATGTCTAGCGGATTGTGCTACAACATACACAATATTGAAAGATAAAAACTATTTCTCTAATATCAGAATACATGAATCCAGTGTCAATACGATATGTAAAAGTACAAAAATAATTAAGGTATGTGGATAAACAAACTTTATAATTTTCCGACGGACAAAGTTTATTATACAAAATGCATTATTCTCTCCATAATCCTAAAGAAACTTATTGAGTTTCAAAGATATTCGTCAAAATGGATATCATATTGAAACAATGAATGATGAAACGAAAATGGTTTCTAGAAAGAAACATCTTATGGAAAAATACCAGTTTTATCCTTTGGATTATATTTTACAATGATAAGAGTGGTTGAATCATATGTCACCTTCAATCCAAAATATAAAGATATGTTTAAGATTTGGCATGATCGACTGGAGCATCCTGGTTCAATAAGGATGCGGAGAATCATTGAAAACTCAAATGGTCATCCATTAAAAATGAGACGATATTTCAATCTTATGAGATCATATGTACTGCTTGTTCTCAAAGAAAATTGATAATAAGACCATCATCGGTCAAAGTTGGGCATGAATCACCATTATTTTTAGAACGAATACATGAGGATATATGTGGACCAATTCATCCACAAGGTGGACCATTTCGATACTTTATGGTATTGATCGATCCTTCAAGCAGATGGTCACACGTTTGTTTATTATCAACCCGCGGTTTCTTGCTCAAATAACAAAAAATTACGGGCTCAATTCCCCGATTAACCTATTAAGAAAGTGAGGCTTGATAACGAGGGTGAATTCATTTCCCAAGCTTTCAATGATTATTGTATATCAATTGGCATTGAGATTGAACATTTCGTACCACATGCTCATACACAAAATGGTATGGTTGAGTCGTTAATTAAACGTCTCTAACTCATTGCTCGACCATTACTAATGAGAATGAAACTCTCAGTTTCTGCTTAGGGACATGTCATTTTACATGATGCAGCACTAATTCAAATAAGACCAAGTGCTTATCATAAATATTCTACATTGCAATTAGCAAACGATCAGGAAACAAATATATCTCATATGCGAGTATTTGGTTGTACGGTATATGTTTCGATTGCTCCTCCACAACGGACAAAAATGGACCCACAAAGAGTATTGGAAATTTATGTTGACCCTCCTACAAAATAATGCAATATGGAAATGCAAAAGATCACACATTTGCAAAATATTGCAAATCAACTTCCAGATGGGTTCAATGATACAACAAGAGTTACAAAATCATATATACCGGCTGCAAATGCACCTGCTCGTATAGAAGTACCAAAAGGTCATACTAGTAAAAAAACTTTCAAATGAGTCTATAACATGGTTAAAGCGTGGAAGACCACTTGGTTCTAAAGATAAAAATCCTTAAAAAGAAAGAAATTTGCTAAAGATATTAGTTCTCAAATCATAGAGAACTTCCCTAAAGAAACAAATGAGGAAGATTATCTTCATAATGATGGTGATGAAAATAATCATGAGCATATAGAGAATAATGAGATTTCTATTAACTATATCTATGATGAAAAAATCATAAGAAGAAATGAAATAAATGATAATGATAGAATATTTTCATTCTCTATATCCAAGGAAATTGAAAATAATAATGAAAATCCAGAACCAATGCAGTGTCAAAATGTCAAAAGAGACATGATTGGATAAAATGGAAAGAAGCCATACAAATAGAATTAGACTCATTGAATAAAAGAAAAGTATTTAGGTTCATCGTTCAAACTCCTTATGGTGTTAAATGAGTTGGATGCAAATGGGTTTTGCGCGAAAGAGAAATGAAAACAATGAGGTCACAAGATATAAGGCACATCTTATCGCACAAGGGTTTTCTCAAAGACCTGTAATTGATTATGAGAAAACATATTCTCCTGTTATGTATGCAATCACATTTAGATATTTGATGAGTTTAATTGCATCCAAAAATTTAGATATGTATCTTATGGATGTGGTCGCGGTATATCTATATGGATCTTTAAATAATGATATATACATGAAAATTCCTCAAGGATTAAGAATGCCGAAAACATCAAACCCAAAGCCTAAAAAAATATGTGCAATCAAACTGCAACGATCTTTATATGGGTTGAAATAATATAGACGTATGTGGTATAATCGTCTAAGTGAATATCTATTAAAAAAAGGATTTGTAAATAACTCTATTTGTCCTTGTATATTTATTCAGAAAACAACAAGTGGATTTATGTTGATGAACTGAATATAATTGGGCCTCAAAGGAGATTGATAATGTTTGAAATTATTTAAAAAAGGAATTTAAAATGAAAGACCTTGGACAAATAAAATTTTGTATTGGTTTATAGATAGAGCATTTAAAGAATAGTATATTCGTACATCAATCGAATTATACAAAAAGAGTATTAAAACGCTTTAACATGAATAAAGAAAATCCACTAAGCACTCAAATGGTATGTAGATATTTAAATGTTGAAAAAGATTCATTTCGTCGTTATGAAGAAAATGAAGATATACTTGGACTAAGAGTACCATATATGAATGCAATAGGGGCTCTCTTGTATCTAGCCAATTGCACTCGTCCAGATATAGCATTTGCTACTATTCTCTTGTCAGGATATGGTTCTTCCCCTATTTGTCGTCATTGGACAGAGATTAACGTATCTTTCGATATTTACAATGGATAATTGATCTATGATTATTTTATCGTAGAGATTCCAAACATGCATTGATCGATTTTGTTGATGCATAATATTTATCAAATCCTCATAAAGCCAGATCACAAACTGGATATGTTTTCACAATTGGAGATACGACGATATCATGGCGTTATCAGAAGCAAACATTAGTTGCAACATCTTCAAATCACGACGAAATCATTGCACTCCATGAAACAACTAGAGAATGTGCATAGCTCAGGGTTATAACCCGACATATACATGAAACATGTGGATTATCGGCTAACATCGTTCCAATAATATTATATGAAGATAATGCAACATGTGTCACTCAAACAAAAGAAGGATACATCAAAAGCGATATGACGAAATATATCCCTCCTAAATTTTTCTCATATACCCGAAAGCTTGAGAAGAAGAAAGAAGTTGATGTTCGTTACATCAGATCAAACGAAAATGTAATGGATCTAGTCACAAAGGCATTCCCCATTTCAATATTGAGAAAACACATTCATAACATCGGGATGTGTCACTAGTGGTGGCCAATCTGGATTCGGGTTCGGGTTCCTCGGGTTTCGGTTCGGATTCGGGTTCCTCTATTTTGAAAAAATGGACCCATATTGAACCCGAATTTTTTCGGTCCGGATTCGGTTCGGGTTGTTCGGTTTCAAAAACATTGGACCAGAAATAACCCGAATTACATTTGGAATTTGGGTTTTTGGGGTAGTTTGGATTATTCGGGTTTTTCAGATTATTCGAGTTTGGATTTTTCGGGTATTATACATAATTTGAGGTTATTCGATTTTAGAATTCTTTAGATAATTTGTCTTTTAATATAAAACAAAAATAAAAATATCAAATATAACATATATATAAGAAAATATACTAATATTTTTTAGTGTTTATATAAATTTAAAAAAAATTAAATTATATTTTTTATTTTTATTTTTTAAATTGGGTTGTTTGTGTTCCTCGGGTTCAACCCGAACCCGAATCGGACCGACCCGAACTCGAATCGGACCGAACCGAACTTGAACTAATTCTAAAATTTGAACCTATATGGGTTCTTAGGGTAACCCATATTCCAAACGATTCAGGCTGTTCCGGTCGATCCGATTCGTGTCGGTCCGAGTAATCCGAATTGACCACACCTATGTGTCACCTTCGAAGCTTATGAACAATCAAAGGGTTGACAAATCAAAGATGAGTTTTTATGAGTGCACTCTTTTTTTCTCATCATGCTTTTTATCCCAATGGATTTTTGTATAATAAATTTTTTAACGAGGCAACCGATCGACATTCAAGGAGAAGTATTATAATTATAATAAATTATAATTATATAAAATTGTGAATGTATAATACTATTATGCATGGTCATACTAAATTTATGATCCTTTTAAAAGAATCATAATGAATTTATGATTTAAATTGAAAAGTCATATTTATTTTTTGTATAAATATGCAATATAACCATTCATTTCAATATACAACTTACAAATTCCAAAACTTTTTCATACTTTCATATTCTCTCTTTATTTTTTCATATTCGATGTTTTAGGTAAATTTTATATCTTTTGCTTAATTAGTTATATATATATACGTATATATCATATATGAGATATATTTATAATATATATAATATGATATATATAAGATATCATGTTATTAACATATATATACATACATATATATATTATATATATACACCATCCATATTATTATTAGTTTTCTAAAAAACAAATAATTTTTTTTTTCAAAAATTATACGGATATCAAAAGTATAGATTTTGCTAATTTATAGTTGTTTACTTGTTACATAATTCATATCAAACCTAAATTACATTTCTCACGGTTTTGGAATTTGTGCCAGATCTTACTTCCATTTGGAACTGAAGACAACAGATGCAATTAATGAGAGAGAGAAAGAATGATTCAAAAATTCTGCAAAGAGATATGGAGAATGAAATCACATGTGGGCGTACCAACAGCCTCCGAAGCAATAAACATAAAAAACATTGTACCAAAAACATTTCACATCTTATTATTGAGGCAAAATTTACATATGCACATACACATTACATCAACCAAAAGCCTAATAAGGAGATTTCATCTTAACACTAAGTACATCAAACACAAAAGGAACCATCACAAGACTCTAACACAAACCAAACTGCAAGCCTAACAGAACCCACAACAAAGCGGTGCCAAAGTCGACGCCTTCCAACTCCTCCACATATAGTCTAGTCTTTTTTTCCTTATTCCTTAAAAAAGAACCGCGGAAACGTAATGAAATTACCCTCTGACCCTTGTTTGTTTGCGGATGTTGTTAAATGTCACACGCGGTAAGGAGGAGGAGAGCCCCTTGATCCAGTCTCACTTGCCTTCTCGAATGCGTCCAATGTCGACCTTCTTCTAAAGAGAAAGGATTCCTTCCCTCCTGCATTTGCTCCGCTCATATCCAAATGGATTTTCCGCATTGTTAGTATTCATATTAACCGAAACCCGAAATTAGAAAATGTAATGGAAAATAGTTTAGTAATTATATTAACCGAAACACAAAATTAGAAAGCATAATGGATAATTGTTAGTAATCATATTAACCGAAACCCAAAATTAGAAAGCATAATGGATAATTGTTAGTAATCATATTAACCGAAACCCAAAATTAAAAGATGTAATGAACGATAAATGTGATAAACTTTCTCTGAAAATACCAAATGTTATATATAAAAATAAGATATGTAAAGGCACCATTTAACCATATCTGGCCATAAACGGCTCGACTCGCAATAACCTTCCCATCGAATTACCAATCGAACACTCATAATTTTGCCTAGCCTCGTGATTCGGATGAAAACAGATCGAAGGGGCAAATAAAAGACCCCACTAGATCATATACCTCTTGTACCAATAGGGCTCACCTAATCCAAGTTAACAATTCGGGGTACACAATAATTACTTAATTACTCAAATAAAATATAATGGGTGCGCTACACCATAATGCAAACTTAGGCCCATGCATTAAAGGTACGTGAGCATGAGGACAAATATGTCATTCACCACCCGGCAAGACGTTGAAAGAGCATACAACAAACATCTTGTCTTTCCATTATCCATCCATTCACATGGAAGAATAAATGACCAAACTACCCTCAAAAGTGAACCTATTACGATGTTTTACCGAATGGACGAAACTAACCCTCGAACAGTGCACTGTTCCACCTACTCCAAGCTTTTTGATATCCCGTTTACCAGGTACGGCAAGATTGGAAATAAGGCACAGATCCAGGGCAATATACAGAAAAGAACATAAAACTCACCAGAGAAAGGAGACACTGGCGGTGTTGAACTGGCTGGCGAAACCGGTGCTGACCCGCCCTGGTACCCCGGCGGCTTCACTATCATGATGCTGCGCGTGACTTTCACCGCCTCCTCCGGCGATTCCTCACCGTACGATTTCACACTCCCACCCTCCGGTTGATCTGATCGCAACCGTTCATATAAAAAAACGAAAATGACAATAACAAATTAGTTATTCAGTCCAAAATAAGGTCAAAACTGTCTCAGATCTAATTTATCATCCAAGAGAAACGAATCTCACGCCATCAGATCGTCCCTGAATTTCGAAGAACCGTTCGATTTTTTACGTTTCTGATCATCAGATTTCTATGGTTTTATGATTGTTCTTTTCGAAATAGAGTCATCGGTTGCAAAATCGAGTCACCAACGTAAGATAGCGAAACACCGCGTACCATTTCCGGAGCTTGGCCGGAAACTGAAGGTATGGTGCTTCCGAAGCTTTCCGAGGCCGTTCTCCGGCCGCGGACCAGCGACGGTGTCGTCCCAGAGATGATCGAGTAAGCCCATGGGACGGGGCTTAGGTTAGCAAAACACGGCGGCGAAGGATAACTTGGAAAAAGTTTTCCCGGCGCACGTTAGAGAAATCGCTTGCTCTGTTAGAGATCTTAAAGCGAGTGCCAGAGAACGGAATTTAAAGGCAACCGGAGAGATCTGGACCGTTTGATCTTTTGCTGACGTGGCATTTGTTCCCTGAGGGCAAAAACAAAACGGGGATAAGGTCAATCTTGACTGGTGGGGCCCGAGTAAGTTGGAGATATTTAGATCGGAGGACACGTGTCTTTAATCGAGGACTGAGAATGGAACACACTTAATCGCATATCTCACTCTACGAAATTATGATAATACCCTTAGCCTTGTCTGCATCGAGAAAAATGTTCCTCGATTTCCGCTTATTTACCCTGGATGCCACGGAAGCTCTAACAAAAGGGGCAACTTCAAAAATATCTAAACACTTCAAAAATACCCTTCCCGAAAAAGAAAATATTTCTAACTTCAAAAATACCCGTATAAATGTTGATATTTCCAAAATACCCCTACGATTTTAGACCCAACGACCCAGTTTGACTCTGCGACCCTTGTCTCTCTGCGACCCTTGGACTCCTGCGACCCTTGTCTCTCTTCGACCTTTATTCCTCTGCGACCCTTGGACCCCTGCGACTCTTGTCCCTCTGCGACTCTTGTCCCTCTGCGACCCTTGTTCCTCTGCGACCCTTGGACCCCTGCGATCCTTGTTCCTCTGCGACCCTTGGACCCCTGCGATCCTTGTTCCTCTGCGACCCTTGGACCCCTGCGATCCTTGTTCCTCTGCGACCCTTGGACCCCTGCGATCCTTGTTCCTCTGCGACCCTTGGACCCCTGCGACCCTTGTCCTTCTGCGACCCTTAGACCCCTGCGATACTAATTTATTATTTACAAATTATTTACACATAATATGAATAAAATTTGAAAATATAGCTTAAATCAAAATATGTTGGACCCGTGCGACCCCTCCGACCATTGCGACCCTTTTGACCATTGCGACCCTTCCGACCATTTCGACCCTTCCGACCATTGCGACCCTTCCGACCATTGCGACCCTTCCGACCATTGCGACCCTTCCGACCATTGCGACCCTTCCGACCATTGCGACCCTTCCGACTAGTCTTTTCAATGGCAGACTACACTGCCTTTTCCAGGTTCTAGCTATGCTTTTTATTTTACCAATGCCACAGTGAAGACGTAAAGATGTGGTCAATACATGCACCTTGGTCATTCTTTGTATTTATTGTCTTTCTGGATTTTAGGAGTCCATTTATTTTTCGTAATAAATAGAGGAGGAAAGCTACAACAACAAGCACCAAATCATCTCTTGTTTCGAGTCTTTCATTCTCCCAAAAGGGCGATTTCTAACATCTAATTCTCTGAAAAATCCTTGTTACCTTTGTGACCGTTAAGGTCACATGGTCGACCCAGGGCATCGTGCTGTCTATTTGTTACTCAATGTCTTGGTAATCGTCGGACTCAGTCTGTATGCAGATACACACAAGTACTTACAACATGGATGGAGTACTTTGTGATGTATCTGCACTACATAAGGTCTTGGTAATCGGCGGACTCAGGCATCAAGCTCTATCCGCGTTACCTAAGGTCACGGTTGGAGGTCATTTGCTACCGTGGAACTCACCGTACATGACTCAAAGCCCGAAATGTCAATGGAGCATTTCTTGCGGGGAAGGAGTCATTAATCTTCGGCAAATTTGACCTTTTTTTCTTTCCTTTTTTTTCTCGAACTTTGCCTTCTTCTTTCTCGAACTTCTTTTTGCCTTTTTCTTTTGCTTCAACTTTTTTCTTTCCTTGTTTTAACCGTTGTGACCTTTGAGACCTTATGTAATCAATATTTAAACGTTGAAAATGTCTTATTTTGCATCTATTGTTCGTAAGATTATGAAAGAAGTCGAATCAATATACAATCTTCGAAAATATTATACGGAAAAGGAAATATAATATCGCATAATATTATACAATCTTCGAAAATAATTCTGATTTAAATAAGATATCAGAAAATATCCAGAATATCTCATAGAATATCATCAGAATAACTTTTGTGACCTTTGTAACCCATGGACGACTCATGCGACCACATAATACCCTTGTTCGACTCATGCGACCTATGCGACTCGGTGCGACTTGTCGTTTTGCTGTCAGACTCCTGTCTTGCCACCAATGTGACCCATGCGACCCATGTGACCCTTCCTACCCATGGACTTGTCGTTTTGCAGTCCGAATCTTTTCTTCCGACCCATGTGACTCCTGTCTGCCGACCCATGTGACCCTTCCGACCCATGTATATAAGTTAACGTCTACGTCTCTTCTCTTAGTATGCGTATCTAACCCATATTTCTATGAAAAATCTTTTTTACCTTTGTGACCTGCGTGGCGCAGTAACCATTGTCGACGCAGGGCATCGTGCTGTCTATTTGTTACTCAAGGTCTTGGTAATCGGCGGACTCAGGGTCTATGCAGTCACTAACGAGTTACGGGGGTGACTTAGGTGACGGTGTTGGGTCACTCTTCAAATGTTCACTGGAAGACCAAATACATGGCAGGAGATGTCGTAGGTGACGGTGTTGGGTCACTCTCTGCTAATGTAATATTTCTCCAGTGAACTCATGCGACCCATGCGACCCATGCGACCCTCAATGAACTATTTCTCCAGTGGAAATAGAATGCGTGCAGAATCTTTGATTGACTTTGTAAATGTATTGTTTGTTAGGAAAAATAATTAAGCACCCATGCGACCCTCAATGAACTATTTCTCCAGTGGAAATAGAATGCGTACAGAGTCTTTGATTGACTTTTTAAATGTATTGTTTTGATTTAGAATCTTTGTAAATGTATTGTTTTGATTGGTTTTTGTCATTTTATCATCCCAAACCCGTAAAGTCGTCGAGTTCGCATCTATTCATCAATATATTCATCAATATAATATCGCATAATATTATACAATCTTCGAAAATATTCCAGATTTAAATAAGATATCAGAAAATATCCAGAATATCTCATAGAATATCATCAGAATAACTTTTGTGACCTTTGTAACCCATGGACGACTCATGCGACCACATAATACCCTTGTTCGACTCATGCGACCTATGCGACTCGGTGCGACTTGTCGTTTTGCTATCAGACTCCTGTCTTGCCACCAATGTGACCCATGCGACCCATGTGACCCTTCCTACCCATGGACTTGTCGTTTTGCAGTCCGAATCTTTTCTTCCGACCCATGTGACTCCTGTCTGCCGACCCATGTGACCCTTCCGACCCATGTATATAAGTTAACGTCTACGTCTCTTCTCTTAGTATGCGTATCTAACCCATATTTCTATGAAAAATCTTTTTTACCTTTGTGACCTGCGTGGCGCAGTCACCATTGTCGACGCAGGGCATCGTGCTGTCTATGTGTTACTCAAGGTCTTGGTAATCGGCGGACTCAGGGTCTATGCAGTCACTGACGAGTTGCGGGGGTGACTTAGGTGACGGTGTTGGGTCACTCTTCAAATGTTCACTGGAAAACGAAACACATGGCAGGAGATGGCTTAGGTGACGGTGTTTGGTCACTCTCTGCTAATGTAATATTTCTCCAGTGAACTCATGCGACCCATGCGACCCTCAATGAACTATTTCTCCAGTGGAAATAGAATGCGTGCAGAATCTTTGATTGACTTTGTAAATGTATTGTTTGTTAGGAAAAATAATTAAGCACCCATGCGACCCTCAATGAACTATTTCTCCAGTGGAAATAGAATGCGTGCAGAATCTTTGATTGACTTTGTAAATGTATTGTTTGTTAGGAAAAATAATTAAGCACCCATGCGACCCTCAATGAACTATTTCTCCAGTGGAAATAGAATGCGTGCAGAATCTTTGATTGACTTTGTAAATGTATTGTTTGTTAGGAAAAATAATTAAGCACCCATGCGACCCTCAATGAACTATTTCTCCAGTGGAAATAGAATGCGTGCAGAATCTTTGATTGACTTTGTAAATGTATTGTTGTGATTTAGAATATTTGTAAATGTATTGTTTTGATTTAGAATATTTGTAAATGTATTGTTTTGATTTAGAATATTTGTAAATGTATTGTTTTGATTTAGAATATTTGTAAATGTATTGTTTTGATTTAGAATATTTTTTGTTTTAGAGGGTACAGCCATGTATATCGAGTGAAGTGATCAACAAAGATGACATAATATTTGAAACCATCAACCGAGATGATTGGTGATGTCCAAACATCGGAGAAGATGATTTCAAGTGGAAATGATGTAGAGATGGAAGATTCATGAAACGGCAATTTGTGGCTTTTATTACTGGAACAAGAGTTGCATAACAACGACAAACTCGACTTAGACAATGGTAAACAGTTCTTAGAAACAATATGCTTTAAAATAGAAAGCGAAGGATGACCTAAACGTGAATGCCACTCGGACAAAGTGGTCTTGACACTATGAAGAGCCACAATTGGAGGTTGGGTGAGTTTGGGTTTTGGCCACTCATAGACACCATCTCTAGCCTTTCCGTGAAGCAGAGGATCCCCCGTTTTTAGATCCTTCACCTGAAAATGATCATCAAAAAATTCCACGGAAATGTCATTAGTCCGACACAATTGGTGAATGGAGATCAGATTCTTGTTCATCGTAGGTACACATAGAACTTGATCAAGATGCAAACTAGAATCATTTAGCGAGGTAGGGATCGAGAGAGAACCAATGTGAGTGATGGGCAAGGAGGAACCATCACCAATTACCACCTCCTCACCTCCCTTGTACGGAGAATGTAGTGACAAATTTTGGAGATCCGATGTGATGTGGTGGGAAGCGCCGCTGTCAAGTAGCCATGACTCCGGTTCATAATTTGTGAGAGTGGTGTTATGGGCACGTGGCTGCCATGGTCTTGGTGATGAGGTCCAAGGTGGTGATGGTGCCGGTGTAGAGTTTCTAGTTCCGAGTTGTGGGCACTTACGAGCGCTATGCCCAAAGATGCAACACAATTGATAGCGACCTTGGTATCCCGATGATGATCTGTTCTCATTTCGACGCCATTGGGTTTGACCATTCTGTCGATTGCGATTGGATTGATTCGGACGAGTGTTGACAGCAAGTGCATTTACAGGCGGCGTGAAGAGCAATGGGGCGGCTTGAAGTAGCTTTGCTTCGTGATTGAGGAGTTTCTCATGGAGTTCCTCAATCGGAATGATGCTATCTCGGGCATTCACAACATCTACTATTGGTTTGTAGTCCTCCGGCAATCCATCAAGAATGTATTGCAACAAGTCTTCCGCATCAAGAGGTTTGCCAAGGAGCGCTAATTCATCCGCCTTGTTGATGATGGTGCGCATATAATCATCTATGGGTTGAGTTCCTTTGGTGCTTCGTTTGAGTTGTTCCTTCAATTGAAGGATGTGCCCCCTGGATGCCTTACCATATGTGCGAGCAAGGAGAAGCCACGCCTCTCGCACTGATGAAACCCTAGCAATCATCGGTTGTAATGGGGGCGAAATTGCTCCTAAAATGGCCGAGAATAGGAGACGATCTTGCTGTTTGAAGGGCGCAAACGCTGGATTCGGGGTTGAGATGCCATTAACAGTGATAGTGGCATCGGGAACAAGTGAATCGGTTTGAAGAAAACACTCCAACCGATGACCTTCAAGGAGTGCACGGATCTGAATACTCCAGATCATATAGTTGGAGGAGGTGAGCTTCGTCACGTTTGTCATGTTGACGGTGAGGAGTGTTGAATGAGGATCTTTGACGTTGAACGCCGGAGTTGCATCAGCAGCGGAGGGGGTAGCCATAGTTGTGCGTGAGAATTTGGAGCGGTAG